>CAUDMG010003609.1:317500-737500 GCA_958450375.1 Homarus gammarus
ATCTAGTCTGTACTCACCCCTGAAGATGTGAATTACACGAAAGCGCTTGGGAACTTCGTGTTTTCTTCTTTCCTGGTGGTTATCAGCATATACCTAGATCACGCGCACCTACAGTGATTTACTTGCATATATATATATATATATATATATATATATATTATATATATATATATATATATATATATATATATATATATATATATATATATATATATATAGGTGCTCCGTTGTTTCCCTTTTCCCGTGTGATTTTATCAAGATTTATCTTATCCACGTTTTCATTGTGGATCTACATAATATATATATATATATATATATATATATATATATATATATATATATATATATATATATATATATATATATATATATCTTGATAAAATCACACGGGAGAATGGAAACAACGGAGTACCTTAGCTTCCGTCTTTATTCAAGACATCTGAAGATGTCTTGAATAAAGACGAAAGCTAAGGTACTCCGTTGTTTCCATTCTCCCGTGTGATTTTATCAAGATTTATCTTATCCACGTTTTCATTGTGGATTTACATGAAATATATATATATATATATATATAAATATATATATATATATATATTTTGTTTTTTTTCTTTTTTAAGGGAATTAGCCCACCCGGGCACAAGTCAAACGACCCACAACGGGGCCTGGGGGGCGAAAAAACAAGAACAGAAAGAAACTTTAAATATAAAAGAAAAAGGTTATTCTGTGTTGATCTACACCACGAAGATGCCGGAAAACCAGATTCTTAAAGTGATACAGATTGTATAAGTATGGAAACACAGAAGAAGGCAGAGCATTCCACAGTTTGGCTGTGTGAGGAAAGAAGGAGGTACTATAACGGGTTATTATAGTGTGACCAACATCCACAGAGAAACGGTGGGCAAGACGTGTGTTACGAGCCCACGGCCTTGCCGGTGGTACACAGGATGCCAAATCCACCGAACATTGCCCGTTAAAGTACCTGTAAAAGAGAGAGAGAGCGAAGCAACATTGCAGCGAAGAGAAAGGGAAGAGAGATTGTCGACTAAAGGAGGAGAGTTAATAAGACGGAATGCCTTTGATTCCACCCTATCTAATAGTTGAAGAGCCACCCCAGGTATGAGGACAGTACTCCAAGTTAGGACGAATGAATCCCTTATATACTTGGAGCAACTGCTCAGGAGTGAAGTAGCTACGGCATCTGTACAGCATTCCCAGCTTTCGGGAGGCAGCTTTAGCAATGTTGAGGATGTGTGGCTTCCAAGACATATTAGAGAAAATGGTGAGGTCCAGCATATTCTATTTCAGAATTTGGCAGAATGACAGCATCCTGAAATGTAATTGGTGGGAGATCATCTAATTTAGAAAGTGTAATTGGTAAGTATTGAGTTTTATTGCTTTTGAATTTAACCAAGTTTCTACCTCCCCATTCGGAGATGCTGCACAGATCCGCATTGATTTAGATGAAATGATATCAGCTCTAGAAACAGATCTAGTTTGAGAGTTAGGAGGAAGGGGAAAGTGTGAAGAAGAGTGAGGAGTAGAATCATCAGCGTAAGAATGGATAGAATTAGTTGTAGAGTGAAGTAAATCTTGATAAAAAGAAGGAAGAAAGTAGGTGAAAGAACAGAACCCTGTGGTAAAGAAAGAGCGAGAGATCGATCCCTCGACAACAACTGCCATGGATCGGTTCTCAAGGAAGCTAGAGATTAGAAAACAAAGTGGGGGAGAGAACCCATAAGAGGGATGTTTAGAAAGCAAAGACTTGTGCCATACCCTGTCAAATGTTTTGGAGATGTCGAAGGCCACGACGAAAGTTTCCCCATAATCCCTAAGAGAGGATGACCAAAGATGGGTGCAGTAGGAGAGCAGATCTCCAGTAGATCTCGCCTGGCGAAAGCCATACTGGTGATCCGACAAAAAAGAAAGGCGTTCAAGGTGACGGAGAAAATGGGAGTTCAAGAGAGTTTCGAAAATCTTAGAGAGGGATGAAGTTAGGGCAATGGGGCGATAGTTAGAGGGACTAGAATGGTCACCCTTCTTCGGGATGGGCTGAACCGAGGCATGCTTCCAAGAAGAAGGAAAAGTTTGGGTTATGAGGCAAAGGCGAAAGAGGAGAGCAAGCACGGGCCAGAGCTTCAGCACACTCCCTCAGAACACGAGGGGGTATTCCGTCCGGTCCATGCGCCTAACTCACATCCAGCCTGGATAACACACCAGCAACCCTGCGAGTGGAGATTATAGGAAAGTGCATAGGTTCAGTAGGAGGGATAGAGTGGGAATCGTCTAAGGTGGAGTTAGAGGAGAATAAGGTGCCAAAGAGATTGGCTTTGTCAGGAGGAGAGTTGGCTATAGAGTTATCAGGTTGGAAGAGAGGAGGAAAAGAAGGAGTGCAGAAGTTATTACAGATGTTTCTGGTTAAGGACCAGAAGGAATTACTAGAGGAAGAATTAGTCAGGGCAGCGGTCTTTATTTTTATAAAATTCCGTTTGGCCCTACGAAGAATGGCCTTACAACGATTCGTATTAGTAATGAAAGAGGACTGGGTAATAGGAGAAGGAGATAGTTTCATAGCTTGATATGCCCTATCTCTCACCCTGCATGCAAGAGAGCAGGAGCGATCAAACCATGATTGTAAAGTGAAAGTTTTGATAGAAGATGGGATAAATGCACTCATACCGCCCTGTATAACCCCAGCAATGCTGTCAGCACATACCGAGGCGTCCCGAGTGGAAAAGCAACATTCATCCCAAGGAAAGTCGGTGAAGAATTCTTACAAGGATCGCCAGTTTGCCCTCCGATAGTGCCGTAGTTGACGTTTAGAGGGGGTGGGGGAGGTGGTCGTGCCCAGTTTGATTTAATAGAAATAAGGTTGTGATCAGAAGACCCTAAGGGGGCAGAAATTGAGTATAAATAGTGTGAGGGGTAAGAGGTAAAACAAAGCTCAAGAATGTTAGCAAGTTGATCGTGTTGATCAGGAACGCGTGTAGGGTGTTTGATTATTTGTTCCAAATCATTAAGTAAGGAAAAAGAGAATGCCTCAGCTCCACCTGGGTCATCTCTTGCAGAGCCGAGCCACTCTCTGTGATGTACATTGATATTCACTAGGTAGAGGATCTCGGTGTTGGGGTGTGTGGATAGCAACGACTCATGGCAAGAAGTAAGATAGTCAAAGAGTTCGAAATAGTTGGTAGAGTTGGGAGAACAGTATAGGAAACAAAGAAAAATAGTCACAGAAGGTAGAGATATTTTGAGCCAGATGACATCATAAAGGGGAGATTCAAGATCCGTGAGTCGGGCTATAGGTGTACGTGTGTTGCAGTAGGCTCATACACCTCCCTTAGAACGGAAGTAGGTATAAAGGTTGTAGTTGGAGACTTGAAAAGGTTTGGGTGAAGCTGCTTTGGTCAGTTGAAGTTCGGAAAGTAGTAAGAGATCGGGGGAAGAGGTTAATAGATGGTGCTCCACAGAAGGAAAATTGGATCTCAGTCCGCGAATGTTGGAAAAATGAAGTGTGAAAAAAGCCGATCCTCCAACAACCGCGGTGGCGTCAATTGAGGCCCCAGTAACTTGATGATGATCAGGTCGGCCCCGGGGTCCACAACCTTCCCGATCAGTGGGACCCATCCGAGGAGGCCCCACATAGGAGAATAAAAGTGATCACTGTAACACACACACACACCATCTGTGAGGGAATTACTACATCATCAGGCCCCTCATACACCATCTGCGAGGGAACTACTATCATCATCAGGCCCCTCGTAACACCATCTGTGAGGGAATTACCACACCACGTCAAGCCCCTCATTACAACACCTGTGAAGGAACTACTACTCCACGTGATGCCCCTCATAACGCCATCTGTGAAGGAGTTACTACACTACGTGCCTGCTGTTCAACACCTCAGCTCACATGATCTACGTGTGTAAACATTAATCTGTATGTTCACTGTATGTTCCTTTACCTTTCTCTAATGAAGGCTTTTGTTAAACCACCAATGTATGTAATAAGTCATTTATGTCCAATGTATATTTTCAGCCTTCGGGCTGCAAACTTTTTCAATAAATCGTTTATTATTATTATTACACACACATTTGACCTAGTCGACCACAATTTAATCAACAACAAAGCTATCGACCTCGGGTTTCGAAGAAGTCTTATATCATGGCTTACAGACTTCTTCAGTAACCGACGCCAAGCCATACGTTTCCGAGGGGGTCTCCACTTTTCAGTCACTCACCTGTGGCGTCCCCCAAGGCACCAAGATGGGACCGCTCTGCTTCCTTATGCTTATCAATGATGCCTTAAAAGAAACCTCTGCTTGCTGGAAATATGCCGACGACTCCACCATTGGGATCAGTGTCAACAACTCAGCTCCCGACTATACCGCCCTCCAGGATATATTGAACAGTCTCCAAAACTGGGCCACCAACAACCACGTCACCATCAACCATACCAAGACCATGGTTATGCACATCAACCTCTCCTCCGACGTTGTCCCACCCCCTTCCATTACTTTAGGCCCCAACACACTCCAGGTTGTAGATTCCACTAAGCTCCTCGGCGTCACCATAGACAACAAACTAAATTGGAAACCACACGTCAGTGAAGTTGTCAATCCTCCAGTTTCCGTCTCCATCTCCTCCGCTGACTTAAGTCCCTCGGAGTTCCTGCACCCGAGCTCCTCAGTGTTTACTCATCTTCCCAAGCTCACCTATGCCTCCCCTGCCTGGTCTTCCTCCCTAAATGCCACACAACGTATACACCTAGAAAAAGTGCAAAAGAGGGCATGCAAGATTATTCTCTCCCCTTCCTACTCCACATATCAAGAAGCGCTCAACACACTGACCCTTTCGACTTTCGCTGACCATCACCACGACCTCATCTGCAAATTTGGTGAGAAGCTTCTGCACCATCCTCGACCACCCGAGATCCCTCGTCCGCGAATTGCTGCTCGACACCACAAGCACAACCAGCCCATACAAGCACGTACTGATCACTAGAAGAACAGCCCAGTCCCAACCATTGTAAAAATCATCAATAACTCGTAATCAACCAGTGTATTCACTCTCAATCTTACCTTTTTGCCCTGTAGTATGACCTCCTCATCTAGTTACAATATATCAGATTTGTATCACTTATGTTACTTGTATATTATTTGTAAATAAAGAGACCCATTCCCCAATTATGTAACTGTATATTTTCAGCCTTCCGGATGCCATACTCTTTCAATAATCCGTTAATTATTATTATTATTATTATTATTACACACACACTCACTCACACACACACACACACACACACACACACACACTAAACAAGACACCGAGTAGACATTATTCACATTGTTTAAGTAAGAGTATAATGTATTTTTCGAATGGTCTGAAAAATGGCAGATGAAATTCAATGTGGACAAATGTAAAGTACTTAGTCTAGGACAGTGGTTCTTAAGCCCCCCCCCCCCCCGCATGTTTTTTTTTTTTTCACAGGTATTAGCCCACCCGAGCACAGGTCACTGACCCACATAAGGCCCTGGGAGGAGAAAAGATGATAATAATAATAATAATAATAATAATAATAATAATAATAATAATAATAATAAAAATAATAATAAAAATATTATTATTAATAATAATAATAATAATAATTATAAAATAATAATAATAATAATAATAATATTAATAATAATAATAATAATAATAATAATATAAATAACAACAACAATATTACTAATAATAATAAAAATAATAATTATAATATTAATAATAATAATAATAATAATTAATACAAATAAATAAAAATTATAATAAAAATAAAATAATAATAAATACATAAATAAATAAATAAATAAGTAAATAAATACAAAATTAAAAAAAAATAATCAGTAGTGAGGAACAATATACATTGTGTGTTGTGTTGTGTTGTGTTGTGTTGTGTTGTCAGGGAAACAATTGAGACCCTGCAGTTGTGTGTAAATGAGGCAGAAAGTCAGATCATCAACCTGGGACTTGGTCACATGGCAGCAGGGTCTACAAACACATTATGCTTCCAATATCTTCCTCCCTGTTTGGTAGCTGCCTACTACCTAGATACCACGCCCCCCCCCCCCCTTGATGCAACCCTTGGTTATTATAGAGTGGGAAGGATGACCAATCGTGTCCAAGACGCGTTCAGTTCCTGACCAGACTTTTCTCTCTCACCGCTCTCGTCACCCTTGGAATCTTCTGGCGGGGCGCGCCCCTCAGTTTAAGAACCACTGGTCTAGGAGATGTAAACAGAGAAACCAAATACCAGATGAACAACGATGTTAAAGAGAAATCCGACTGAGAGAGATTCAGGAGTAATGATAAGTAGGAATTTTAAGCCAAGTAAACAATGTGTTTTTGCTCGAAACACGGCTAATAAAGTACTTGGGTTCATACAAAGGAGTGTTAGTTACAAGACTAGCGATATAATCCCAAAACTATATCTTGCGCTTGTGAGACCTCACTTAGATTACGCAGTTCAGTTCTGGTCACCGTACTACAGAATGGATATAGAATCCCTAGAAACAATTCAGAGGAGAATAACAAGACTAATTCCGGGCATTAGGAACCTTGAGTACAGAGACAGGTTAAAACATCTTAATTTGCATTCCCTCGAGAGACGTAGAGCGAGGGGCGATATGATAGAGGTGTATAAATGGAAGTCAGGGCTGAACAAAGGGGACGTAACAAAGGTACTCAAACTATCCAACCAGGAGCGAACTCATAGCAATGGTTTGAAATTAAGACAAATTTAGATTTAGGCGCGAAATAAGTAAACATTGGTTTGGAAACAGTAGTGGATGAATGGAACAAGTTACCAAATATTATCATTAACTCTAATACGCTGGATAGCTTCAAACATAGGCTGGATGGATATATGAGCGATAGGGGTTGGGTGTAAACGGGACTGCCCAGTATGGACCGCTGCAGTGTCCTCCATTCTTATGTTGTTATGTAGCATGAATCCTGACACTGATATGGTTGAGTGTGTCGCTGGTGCGGTATAAAGGATTATGTTCTACAATACTGTACCGTACATTCTGTTGTGTGCTCAGCTGCCGGAGTCACTCACCGTGGGGAGAAAATAAGTCAACAATAACTTTTAACAGGTGAACTTTATTATTACAATGGCGTCCTGGCGAGGCTGTCCGGGTCACGGTTGTATAATAAATTATTCTTATTCACGTTATTATACACTTCTTTAACACACCAATGTATGCATGTAATGTATGTATGCATGCATGTATGTATGTATGTATGTACCTGTATGTATGTATATGTGTGTGTGTCACCAAGTATAAGACGCGAGAAAATAATTGTTAAATTATGCTTCATCATTTATTGCTTGTCTCCCATACACACTGTACCACTATACTTGACACCATACACACTGTACCACTATACTTGACACCATGCACACTGTACCACTATACTTGACACCATGCACACTGTACCACTATACTTGACACCATACACACTGTACCACTATACTTGACACCATACACACTGTACCACTATACTTGACACCATACACACTGTACCACTATACTTGACACCATACACACTGTACCACTATACTTGACATCATACACACTGTACCACTATACTTGACACCATACACACTGTACCACTATACTTGACACCATACACACTGTACCACTATACTTGACACCATACACACTGTACCACTATACCTGACACCATACACACTGTACCACTATACTTGACACCATACACACTGTACCACTATACTTGACACCATACACACTGTACCACTAAACTTGACACCATACACACTGTACCACTGTACTTGACACCATACACACTGTACCACTATACTTGACACCATATACACTGTACCACTATACTTGACACCATATACACTGTACCACTATACTTGACACCATACACACTGTACCACTATACTTGACACCATACACACTACCACTATACTTGACACCATTAACACTGTACCACTATACTTGACACCATATACACTGTACCACTATACTTGACACCATACACACTGTACCACTATACTTACAAGTAAATAATAATAATAATAATAATAATAATAATAACAATAATAATAATAATAATAATAATAATAATAACAATAATAATAATAATAATAATAATAACAATAATAATAATAATAATAATAATAATAATAATAAATATAATAACAATAATAATAATAATGATAATAATAATAATAATAACAATAATAATAATAATAACAACAATAATAATAATAATAATGATGATAATAATAATAATAATAATAATAATAATAATAATAATAATAATAATAATAACAATAATAATAATAACAATAATATAGCTGAGAGGCTGCCTGTGTTGGAGTGACGTGAGGGAGAGCGGACATGAGTCAACACAAGGGCCTTGTGTTGTGGGGCCGGGGGGGAGGGGGAGGAGGGGGGAGCTGGGGGATATTTACCAAGTATTAGTGTAGGAGCGGGATGAGGGGGGGTGGGGGGGCTGCACCTAATACCAGGTAATCACCCCCCCATCCGGATACCACCATGAGAGCAATACCTCCTAGACTGTCACGAGAGGTTACCGATTAATATCAAACAACAATATCAACCTGTACACCGTGAAATAAACCATTCAAGGTGTCATGTTGAGCTGAACTGAACGTTTGACTCTCTTGTGAGTTCACCCCTGATAATGTGTATACATTATCATATAACCTAACGTAACCTGACCAAACCTAACCTAACCTAACCTGACCTGACCTAACCTAACCTAACCTAACGTAACCTGACCTGACCTAACGTAACCTGACCAAACCTAACCTAACCTAACCTGACCTGACCTGACCTAACCTAACCTAACGTAACCTGACCAAACATGACCTGACCTGACCTGACCTGACCTAACCTAACCTGACCTAACGTAACCTGACCTAAACTAACCTGACCTAAACTAACCTGATCTAACCTAACCTGACCAAACATAACCTAACCTGACATAACCTGACCTAAACTGACCTAACCTGACCTAAACTAACCTGATCTAACCTAACCTGACCTAACTTAACGCTACCCTATACGTATTAATGATGAGTTAAGAGTACCGCTCAAGATACTGAACAGATAAATAATACACAACAAAGAGTGGTGGTAGTGCGCACAACTGGGTCAACTTACCTGGGTTAAGAGAAGGTGAGATGCTCCCACGAGTTGTCCTGACCATACAGCCACACACAACACCATACAGCCTCACACACCATACAGCCACACACAACACCATACAGCCACACACAACACCATACAGCCTCACCACCCACACCATACAGCCACACACAACACCATACAGCCACACACAACACCATACAGCCACACACAACACCATACAGCCACACACAACACCATACAGCTTCACACACCATACAGCTTCACACACCATACAGCCACACACACCATACAGCCACACACAACACCATACAGCCTCACCACCCACACCATACAGCCACACACAACACCATACAGCCTCACACACCATACAGCCACACACAACACCATACAGCCACACACAACACCATACAGCCACACACAACACCATACAGCCACACACAACACCATACAGCCTCACACACCATACAGCCACACACAACACCATACAGCCACACCATACAGCCACACACAACACCATACAGACACACACACCATACAGCCTCACACACCATACAGCCACACACAACACCATACAGCCAAACACAACACCATACAGACACACACACCATACAGCCTCACACCATACAGCCTCACACACCATACAGCCTCACACACCATACAGCCTCACACAACACCATACAGCCTCACATACCATACAGCCTCACACACCATGCAGCCAAACACAACACCATACAGACACACACACCATACAGCCTCACACACCATACAGCCACACAACACCATACAGCCTCACACACCATACAGCCACACACAACACCATACAACCACCCCACACACACCATACAGCCTCACACAACACCATACAGCCTCACACACCATACAGCCACACACACCATACAGCCACACACAACACCATACAGACACACCATACAGCCTCACACACCATACAGCCACACACAACACCATACAGCCACACACACCATACAGCCTCACACACCATACAGCCACACACAACACCATACAGCCTCACACACACCATACAGCCTCACACACCATACAGCCTCACACAACACCATACAGCCTCACCACCCACACCATACAGCCACACACAACACCATACAGCCTCACACACCATACAGCCACACACAGCACCATACAGCCTCACCACCCACACCATACAGCAACACACAACACCATACAGCCACACACAACACCATACAGCCTCATCACCCACACAACACTATACAGACTCACACAACACCATACAGCCTCACACAACACCATATAGCCTCACCACCCACACCATACAGCCTCACACAGCACCATACAGCCTCACCACCCACACCATACAGCCTCACACAACACCATATAAGCCTCACACAGCACCATACAGCCACACACAACACCATACAACCACCCCACACACACCATACAGCCTCACACAACACCATACAGCCTCACACACCATACAGCCACACACACCATACAGCCACACACAACACCATACAGACACACCATACAGCCTCACACACCATACAGCCACACACAACACCATACAGCCTCACACACCATACAGCCTCACACACCATACAGCCACACACAACACCATACAGCCTCACACAGCACCATACAGCCTCACACACCATACAGCCTCACACAACACCATACAGCCTCACCACCCACACCATACAGCCACACACAACACCATACAGCCTCACACACCATACAGCCACACACAGCACCATACAGCCTCACCACCCACACCATACAGCAACACACAACACCATACAGCCACACACAACACCATACAGCCTCATCACCCACACAACACTATACAGACTCACACAACACCATACAGCCTCACACAACACCATATAGCCTCACCACCCACACCATACAGCCTCACACAGCACCATACAGCCTCACCACCCACACCATACAGCCTCACACAACACCATATAAGCCTCACACAGCACCATACAGCCACACCACCCACACCATACAGCCTCACACAACACCATACAGCCTCACCACCCACACCATACAGCCTCACCACACACACCATACAGCCTCACACAACACCATACAGCCTCACCACCCACACCATACAGCCTCACACAACACCATACAGCCTCACACAACACCATACAGCCACACACAACACCATACAGCCTGACCACCCACACCATACAGCCTCACACAGCACCATACAGCCTCACCACCCACACCATACAGCCTCACACAACACCATACAGCCTCACCACCCACACCATACAGCCTCACACAACACCATACAGCCTCACACAACACCATACAGCCTCACACACACCATACAGCCTCACACAACACCATACAGCCTCACCACCCACACCATACAGCCTCACACAACACCATACAGCCTCACACAACACCATACAGCCTCACACAGCACCATACAGCCTCACCACCCACACCATACAGCCTCACACAGCACCATACAACCTCACCACCCACACCATACAGCCTCACACAACACCATACAGCCTCACACAGCACCATACAGCCTCACACAACACCATACAGCCTCACACAACACCATACAGCCTCACACAGCACCATACAGCCTCACACAGCACCATACAGCCTTACACACACACAACACCATACAGCCTCACCACCCACACCATACAGCCTCACACAGCACCATACAGCCTCACCACCCACACCATACAGCCTCACCACCCACACTATACAGCCTCACACAACACCATATAAGCCTCACACAGCACCATACAGCCTCACCACCCACACCATACAGCCTCACACAACACCATACAGCCTCACCACCCACACCATACAGCCTCACACAGCACCATACAGCCTCACCACACACACCATACAGCCTCACACAACACCATACAGCCTCACCACCCACACCATACAGCCTCACACAACACCATACAGCCTCACACAACACCATACAGCCACACACAACACCATACAGCCTGACCACCCACACCATACAGCCTCACCACCCACACCATACAGCCTCACACAGCACCATACAACCTCACCACCCACACCATACAGCCTCACACAACACCATACAGCCTCACACAGCACCATACAGCCTCACACAACACCATACAGCCTCACACAGCACCATACAGCCTCACACAGCACCATACAGCCTCACACAACACCATGCAGCCTCACACAACACCATACAGCCTTACACACACACAACACCATACAGCCTCACACAACACCATGCAGCCTCACACAACACCATACAGCCTCACACAACACCATACAGCCTCACAACACCATACAGCCTCACCACACACACAACACCATACAGCTTCACCACACACACAACACCATACAGCCTCACACCATACAGCTTCACCACACACACAACACCATACAGCCTCATCACTCACACACACCATACAGCCACACACAACACCATACAGCTTCACCACACACACAACACCATACAGTCTCATCACTCACACACAACACCATACAGCCACACACAACACCATACAGCTTCACCACACACACAACACCATACAGTCTCATCACTCACACACAACACCATACAGCCTCACCACACACACACCATACAGCTTCACCACACACACAACACCATACAGCCTCATCACTCACACACAACACCATACAGCCTCACCACACACACACCATACAGCTTCACCACACACACAACACCATACAGCCTCACACAGCACCATACAGCCTCACACAACACCACACAGCCTCACACAACACCATACAGCCTCACCACCCAGCACTACGGTGTTTCAGACTATTTAAAACACTGAATAGAACAACGGTGTCTACTGCATGACGATATATTCCAATAGACGGAGGTTCAGCTCTCAGGTACCAGAGGCTCCCGATACACCACAGTGAATATGTATGTGCTAGAGGTTTGTGGTAGTTGTGGTAGAGATGGTGATGATACTGATGGTAGTGGTAGTAGTTGTGATGTTGGTGGTAGTGGTGGTGATGATACTGGTGGTAGTGTTCACAACCTCTGGTGGGATGGGACCAAGTGCAAGATGCTTCTACGCCAGACTCGAGGAGGTGATCTCCGAACAGAAGCAGCAGCCCAGAAGTTATGTTACAGCCTGGATGAGATGTCGACTGTCTTTCTCTCTCCTTCGGTCGGCTTTGCTCTGCCTCAGGGGAACGAGAGCTTCTGCCCCAACTCCGACAACTGCTGCAGACATCGACTACGAGGCTACAGTCACTGAATGCAGCATAAATCTGCGGCTCAACTAATTTAACACAGATAGGATAGCTACATATGTATTAGGATATTTAATAGTAAGGTAATTAAATGGTGGCGAAGGTGTGGCTATTGGGGGAGGCTGGAGGCCACTTAAAAAAAAAAAAAAAAAAGTGATGGTGGTGGTAGCGGTGTGGATCATACCTCCTCATGATCCAGGTGTATGAGGGCCATCCGTGATGTCAACACCACAGCTCTTAACTCACACCCGCTACATCAACCCAAACCTAACTTAATCTTACATAACCTAATCTAACCTAACCTCACCTTACCCAATCTAACCTCACCTAACCTAACCCAATCTAACCTAACCTCACCCTACCCAATCTAACCTCACCTAAACTAACCTCCCCTAAACTAACCTCACCTAACCCCACCTGGAGACGGCGCAGAAGTTTGTATGCATGAAGGTGGACAAGAGCCAACCTCAGTGTAACTCGCTCCCTCTCAACATTCACTGTCACCGCCAAGAGGGACGCCCTAACCCCAGACACTCAGGATCAGTCTTCTCTCCCGTCAATTGTCCAATGGTCCCCCAGAGAGAGTGTAGGGGCTACAGTATTCCGCTCACTGGACTGTACACTCGCACCAAAAAGTATCGGTGCAGGATGTGATCGACGACTTCCGAAACTATATGTATACAGTGTGATATGTCGGGAAGGTTGGCAAGTGTATCCTCATAACCCCCCCCCCCCTCCCCACTAGGTGTTGCCGTATGGCTTTGTGTCGACTGAATGATGAGCGAGGGTTCGGTCTCGGTGAACGTGGGTATAAAACAGAGGCAATATGAAGACTAGTCAGTAAAAGACTAAGGAGGGAGGCGTGGGAGGTACTGCCCTGCCTCTCTCTCTGCAACACCGCACACCTTTCCACTCTGTCAACCAACTACCCACCGAACTAGTCAGCCAACTATCTAGATAATTAGCCATCAGACAGCACGCTAAACACCCCACTTCCCAACTAGCCACCTACCTAGTTAGACATTCAGCAAGCCTCTTAACCAGTTAGTGAGTCGCTATAAACCAAGTTGCCAGTTAATTGTCCACGATACAGCCCTTTATGTAATAGACGGCTCCCACCCCAGTTCTCTTACACATATATGTCAATGTCTTCACCTGGACAGATCATCTCATCCAAGTGTCTTCTTACTTGAAGGGAATCCGTCCACTATCTCTTCGTCCATGACTGACCACCACCACCTCATTAACATATCATTTACAAGTCTACCACCAATGTATCTGAGAGAAAACATAAAAAACAAAATACAGTATTTTGTCACCTACACCACGATGAGCACATCAGACAACGCTTTGGGTTTTGTTTTAGATTGCCCCGGAGGGGGCTAGTTTATTGGGCACCCCCTTACATCCTGTGCGAGGTGAAGCGCAGAAGCGTTTACAGTGCCCAACTGGGAAGCATGCGGAGTTCATGCTTGCCTTTATGACTCATGCATTAAGGGCGTGGAAGCCTGAAGGGTCATGGGTTTTGTCAGCAAGTTACATAAAGTGACAGCTGACAACGTTTCTCCTGTAGAGACCCGTGACCTGTGACCCGTGACACTTCACCTTGCACAGGATGTAAGGGGGTGCCCAATAAACTAGCCCCCTCCGGGGTAATCTGTAATCTGTACTGTACAGCATTCAGTAATTCCCGTTCACATACACCCAGGAGTACTGTACTGTACTGCCCTGCCCAGACAGGTAGAGTAACGATAGTTTTCCCATAATTGTTCTTGACTGGAGCAAGTAGTGTACAACACCAAATGTGATGAAGCAACTCACTAATACATGAAAACATCACCAACAACATTCTGTACATCACATACATAACAGTACAGTATTGTATAACTAAATCACGACCATTCACGTGAACATTAAAGAGTGTCTGTTGGTCTCATGTAACGGTAACGTGATAAAGGGGTCACCAGACTCCGCCCACAAAGGACACAGTTAAATTCTTCATTATAAAGGGTGTGGGAGGGACGCCATCTCTCAGTAATATATTATAACATTAACTCGTCATAATGTCCACGCAGTTTTTATTCTTATCACGATCAATCAGGCTTAGGTTAGGTCAGGATAAGCTTATGAGAGCAAAATATCGGTTAACTCATCCACAGTTCGGACACAGAAACACACCGCCGGGGGGCCCCTCATCCACAGTTCGGACACAGAAACACACCGCCGGGGGTCCCCTCATCCACAGTTCGGACACAGAAACACACCGCCGGGGGGCCCCTCATCCACAGTTCGGACACAGAAACACACCGCCGGGGGGCCCCTCATCCACAGTTCGGACACAGAAACACACCGCCGGGGGTCCCCTCATCCACAGTTCGGACACAGAAACACACCGCCCCTCATCCACAAAAATTTTCAAGGCTCAAATTACAAAGTTTTCCAGAGTTTAGTAATTATGTTTTCTATCACACACACACACACACACACACACACTAGCTAAGACTTACACAACTAATCGAGACCTGGAGGTGCAGTCTGGCAACCCAGGCTCATCCATCCATTCTGAGACGCACCACTCACCCCCTCACACGTCCCTCATCCAACCCCCACGCGTCAATCATCCACCCTCCACCATAACCTCGACCTCCACCATAACCTCAGCCTCCACCATAACCTCGGCCTCCACCATAACCTCAGCCTCCACCATAACCTCACCCTCCACCATAACCTCACCCTCCACCATAACCTCACCCTCCACCATAACCTCACCCTCCACCATAACCTCGGCCTCCACCATAACCTCAGCCTCCACCATAACCTCAGCCTCCACCATAACCTCACCCTCCACCATAACCTCACCCTCCACCATAACCTCACCCTCCACTATAACCTCACCCTCCACCATAACCTCAGCCTCCACTATAACCTCACCCTCCACCATAA
Source organism: Homarus gammarus (assembly GCA_958450375.1). Taxonomy (NCBI): domain Eukaryota; kingdom Metazoa; phylum Arthropoda; class Malacostraca; order Decapoda; family Nephropidae; genus Homarus; species Homarus gammarus. The sequence goes on from CAUDMG010003609.1 coordinate 333,885, forward strand.
CCTCACCCTCCACCATAACCTCACCCTCCACTATAACCTCAGCCTCCACTATAACCTCACCCTCCACCATAACCTCACCCTCCACTATAACCTCAGCCTCCACCATAACCTCAGCCTCCACTATAACCTCACCCTCCACCATAACCTCGGCCTCCACCACAACCTCGGCCTCCACCATAACCTCTGACTCCACCATAACCTCACCCACCACCATAACCTCGGCCTCCACCATAACCTCGGCCTCCACCATAACCTCTGCCTCCACTATAACCTCACCCTCCACCATAACCTCGGCCTCCACCATAACCTCGGCCTCCACCATAACCTCGGCCTCCACCATAACCTCTGCCTCCACCATAACCTCACCCTCCACCATAACCTCGGCCTCCACCATAACCTCGGCCTCCACCATAACCTCTGCCTCCACCATAACCTCTGCCTCCACCATAACCTCACCCTCCACCATAACCTCGGCCTCCACCATAACCTCAGCCTCCACAATAACCTCGGTCTCCACCATAACCTCGGCCTCCAACATAACCTCAACCTCCACCATAACCTCCCCCTCAAACATAACCTCGGCCTCCACCATAACCTCACCCTCCACCATAACCTCACCCTCAAACATAACCTCGGCCTCCACCATAAACTCGGTCTCCACCATAACCTCGGCCTCCACAATAACCTCACCCTCCACCATAACCTCCCCCTCAAACATAACCTCGGCCTCCACCATAACCTCACCCTCCACCATAACCTCGGCCTCCACCATAACCTCGGCCTCCACCATAACCTCGGCCTCCACCATAACCTCACCCTCCACCATAACCTCACCCTCCACCATAACCTCGGCCTCCACCATAACCTCGGCCTCCACCATAACCTCGGCCTCCACCATAACCTCACCCTCCACCATAACCTCGGCCTCGTACTTACATTATTCCTGGTCACTTTGTGACAGTAATTATTATCACGCTAGGGGAGGAGCTGGAGGGGGAGGAGCTGGAGGGGAGGAGCTGGAGGAACTGGAGGGGGAGGAGCTGGAGGGGAGGAGTTGGAGGGAGAGGAGCTGGAGGGGGAGGAGCTGGAGGGGGAGGAGCTGGAGGGGAGGAGTTGGAGGGAGAGGAGCTGGAGGGGGAAGAGCTGGAGGGAGAGGAGCTGAAGGGGGAGGAGCAGGAGGGGGAGAAGCTGGAGGGAGAGGAGCTGGAGGGGGAGGAGCTGGAGGCAGAAAAGCTGGAGGGGGAGGAGCAGGAGGGGGAGAAGCTGGAGGGAGAGGAGCTGGAGGAGAGGAGCTGGAGGGGGAGGAGCTGGAGGGGAGGAGCTGGAGGAACTGGAGGGGGAGGAGCTGGAGGGGAGGAGTTGGAGGGGAGGAGCTGGAGGAGCTGGAGGGGGAGGAGCTGGAGGGGAGGAGCTGGAGGGGGAGGAGCTGGAGGGGAGGAGCTGGAGGGGAGGAGCTGGAGGGGAAGCTGGAGAGGGAGGAGCTGGAGGAGGGGGACGAGTTGGAGGGGAGGAGCTGGAGGGGGAGGAGCTGGTGGGGGGTTAGAGGGGGAGGAGCTGGAGGGGGAGGAGCTGGAGGAGAGGAGCTGGAGGGGGAGGAGCTGGAGGGGAGGAGCTGGAGGGGGGAGCTGGAGAGGGGAGGGGGAGGGGGAGGAACTGGAGGGGGAGGAGCTGGAAGGTGCTGGTGGGGAGGAGCTGGAGGGGGAGGAGCTGGAGGGGGAGGAGCTGGAGGGGGGAGTTGGAGGGGAGGAGCTGGAGGGGGAGGAGACTGGAGGGGGAGGAGCTGGAGGGGGAGGGGGAGGAGCTGGAGGGGGAGGAGCTGGAGGGGAGGAGCTGGAGGGGGAGGAGCTGGAGGGGGGTTAGAGGGGGAGGAGCTGGAGGGGGAGGAGCTGGAGGGGGAGGAGCTGGAGGGGGAGGAGCTGGAGGGGAGGAGCTGGAGGGGAGGAGCTGGAGGGGGAGGGGAGGGGGGAGGAACTGGAGGGGAGGAGCTGGAGGGGGAGGAGCTGGTGGGGGGTTAGAGGGGGAGGAGCTGGTGGGGGAGGAGCTGGTGGGGGGTTAGAGGGGCATGAGCTGGAGGGGGAGGAACTGGAGGGGGAGGAGCTGGAGGGGGAGGAGCTGGAGGGGGACGAGCTGGAGGGGAGGAGCTGGAGGGGGACGAGCTGGTGGCGGGTTAGGAGGGGAGGAGCTGGAGGGGGAGGAGCTGGAGGGGGAGGAGCTGGAGGGGAGGAGCTGGAGGGGGAGGAGCTGGGGGGGGGAGGGGAGGGGGGGGGGAGGAGCTGGGAGGGGGAGGAGCTGGAGGGGGAGGAGACTGGAGGGGGAGGAGCTGGAGGGGAGGAGCTGGAGGGGGGAGGGGGAGGAGCTGGAGGGGGAGGAGCTGGAGGGGGGAGCTGGAGGGGAGGAGCTGGAGGGGAGGAGCTGGAGGGGGAGGAGGGGGGAAGCTGGAGGGGGTGGAGCTGGAGGAGAGGAGCTGGAGGGGGAGGAGCTGGAGGGGAGGAGCTGGAGGGGGGAGCTGGAGAGGGGAGCTGGGAGGGGGAGGAGTGGAGGGGGAGGAGCTGGAGGGGAGGAGTTGGAGGGAGAGGAGCTGGAGGGGGAGGAGCTGGAGGGGAGGAGTGGAGGAGGGTGGAGGGGGAGGAGCTGGAGGGGGAGGAGCTGGAGGGGGAGGAACTGGAGGGGGGAGCTGGAGGGGGAGGAGCTGGAGGGGGAGGAGCTGGAGGGGGAGGAGCTGGAGGGGGGAGGAGCTGGAGGGGGAGGAGCTGGAGGGGGAGGAGCTGGAGGGGGAGGAGCTGGAGGGGAGGAGCTGGAGGGGGGAGCTGGAGGGGGAGGAGCTGGAGGGGGGAAGCTGGAGGGGAGGAGCTGGAGGAGGTGCTGGAGAGGGGAGCTGGAGGGGGGAGCTGGAGGGGGAGGAGCTGGAGGTGGAGGAGCTGGACGGGGGAAGCTGGAGGGGAGGAGTTGGAGGGGGAAACCTGGAGGGGAGGAGTTGGAAGGGAGGAGTTGGAGGGGGAGGAGCTAGAGGGGGGAGCTGGAGGGGAGGAGCTGGAGGAGGAGGTGCTGGAGAGGGGAGCTGGAGGGGGGAGGTGGAGGTGGGGAGCTGGAGGTGGGGAGCTGGAGGGGAGGAGCTGGAGGAGGAGGTGCTGGAGAGGGGAGCTGGAGGGGGGAGGTGAAGGGGGAAGGTGAAGGGGGAGGAGCTGGAGGGGGAGGAGCTGGAGGGGGAGGAGCCGGAGGGGGAGGAGCTGGAGAGGGAGGGGCTGGAGGGGGAGGAGCTGGAGGGGGAGGAGCTGGAGGGAGGAGCTGGAGGGGGGAAGGTGGAGGGGAGGAGTTGGAGGGGGAGGAGTTGGAGGGGGAGGAGTTGGAGGGGGAGCTGGAAGGGGAGGAGCTGGAGGAGGAGGAGCTGGAGGAGGAGTTGGAGGAGGAGGAGCTGGAGGGAGGAGCTGGAGGGGGGATCTGGAGGGAGGGAGCTGGAGGAACTGGAGGGGGAGGAGCTGGAGGGGGAGGAGCTGGAGGGGGAGGAGTTAGACGGGGAGGAGCTGGAGGGGAGAAGGAGCGATAAGTTTCCAGGGGGACTCTTAAGGTGAAATAGGAGGCACAGCGGGGCCGGGTGGGGCGGGGCTGGATGGGGTCGGGCCGGGTGGGGTTGGGCCAGGCGAGTTGGGCTAGGCGGGGCGGGGCCGGGTGGGGTTTGGCCAGGCGGGGCGGGTCTGGATGGGGTCGGACCGGGTGGGCTGGGGTGGGGTGCGGGTTGGGGCGGCGGGGGTGGCGGGTGGGGTGGGCCGGCGGGTGGGTGGGTGGGTTGCGCCGGGTGGGGTTGGGGCCAGGCGGGGCGGGGGCTGGGTGGGCGGTGGGGCCGGGGTGAGATGGGGTTGGGGCCAGGCGGGGCGGGTCTGGGTGGGCTGGGCCAAGCGGGGCTGGGCCAGGCGGGGCGGGGCTGGGCCAGGCGGGGCGGGGCTGGGCCAGGTCGGGGGGGGGGGGCCAGCGCTCATCACCCACGGTACAGGCGAGCATTAAGCTGGTGCCTGGGGTCGTCAATTACACAGATAGTATGAGTTACACCCGGGGCTCACATGACGATAAGAGGGTGGTCGAGACTTACACCAGTTCCACCTCAATACTTACTTGCTGGAGAACTACTACAAAAACTGCACCACGTAATGCAGGGATGGCTGGCTGCAACACACAGTCAGTTCTGCCTCACATGACTGTGGAACTCCAGTGTCCAAAACTTACTTTTTCTGTCAAAGCGTGTGTGTGTGTGTGTGTGTGTGTGTGTGTGTGTGTGTGTGTGTTTTCTTTATGCATTTCCACAGTACTGAAGATAGAGAGATGAAATTTGGTAGGGAGGTGCGAGTGGCCAAGGGGGTTATGTTACTTCGAAAAGTTTTCCGGAAAGTAAAGTTTAGAATAATGTTTCGTTTTTCTTGTATTTTACCTGTAATTAAAAAAAATGGCCTGGAATATTAATTTTCTGAAACGCTAATAAATGAAGAGACCCACAATAGTGAAGATGTTTGTCTACCTGCTTAGATGATGAGACAAGAGCTGCCACCTAGCTGGTGTTTGTACCCCCATAATACTGTGTCAGCCTCTTTCGGAGCGGAGAAGACACTAGTGAAAAATTCTTCCGTCCCCAAGTAAACCTTCCACCAAGTTGACCGTCAAGAGAAGTTGGAGCGCTGGGAGTCACCTATGGAGCGGTGGCAGCGAGGGGTGGTACAAGACTTGCTTCCTTGCACATTATCACCTGACGCCATCATGATGAACTCGTTGCTACTGTCTATGGCCGAGACACAACACAACCTTGCCATTAATTTACCTACACCCACGGCCAGGTATTGTTATTGTTTACCTACACCCTCGACCAGGTATTGTTTACCTTCACCCTCGACCAGGTATTGTTTACCTTCACCCACGGCCAGGTATTGTTTACCTTCATCCACGGCCAGGTATTGTTAATGTTGCCACACACCCTACTGCTACACTCACTCACAGCAGTGTTTAACCCTCGTCTTGTTATAGTACAAGGCAGCGTGTACCTCCTGAGACACTTCCAACAAGACCGAATTCCTGAATATAAATGTAAACAATCTTGAGCGCCTCAATCTATTGTTCTTTAAAATTCGCCCCAAAATTACAGAATTGGCAGCTTGGTAAAAACATCAATAATATGAAGTAATAAGTTCATCTCTACACTCCAAATATAACAATTATAGAGCGATATGTTTAAGGTACCGTCCGTAACTTATGTTAAGGAGCAGTGGTGACGCCGCCGTGCCGTGCACAGTAAAGACAAAACATCACTTGTAAAGTAACAAGGAGGAACCTAACTTCGGCTCTAATTAACGCCGCTGATAACATACACCACGTTGGCCAACCACATCCGCTAACAACAACAATATTACCGTTGACTTAATCACTCCAACACACACCACGACAATGTCTCCAACAAAACTAAAACCTTTCTCAGTTCAACGTGACACAATTCCCTCCTCAGCCTTAGAGGCCAAACAACACAACTTTTTCAATAATGATAATAATAACAATACTGTAAATTTATTCGTTTCCTCAGACGTAAAACATCGACCTAACAAACATGATAACTGAGAAGAAACCTGTCAAATAAAACACCAACAAAATATTATATTCTTTACGACACACACACACACACACACACACACGCGCACACACACACACGCTACACACACGCACACACAAACACTACACACACACACACACATTCTGCCTACAGTATGCCTCTCTCTACAGCTTAACGTTTCCCTGACAGTAGGACTTTTTACTCATTTATTTGGCTAAGAATTTCACAGTGAACTTGATTCCCCCGAACACTGTACTGTGGTGGTCACGATTACCACGGGGACACCTGCCGCACACTGTGGTGGTGTAAGAAGTATGTGTGTGTGTGTGGGTGTTGAGTGTGTGTGTTGTATGTTGTGTGTTTATGATGTATGTTGTGTGTTTATGATGTATGTTGTGTGTGTATGATGTATATTGTGTGTGTATGTTGTGTGTTTATGATGTATGTTGTGTGTGTATGATGTATGTTGTGTGTGTATGTTGTGTGTTTATGATGTATGTTGTGTGTATGATTTATGTTGTGTGTGTATGATGTATGTTGTGTGTGTATGTTGTGTGTGTTTGTGTGTTGTGTGTTTGTGATGTGTGTGTATGGTGTATGTTGTGTGTGCATGATGTATGTTGTGTGTTTATGTTGTGTGTATGGTGTATGTTGTGTGTGTGTTGTGTGTGTATGGTGAATGTTGTGTGTCTATGATGTGTGTGTGTGTATGATGTATGTTGTGTGTGTATGTTGTGTGTGCGTTGTGTGTGTATGGTGTGTGTTGTGTGTTATGTGTATGTTGTGTGTTGTTGTGTATGTGTTGTGTGTGTTGTGTTGTGTGTGTATGTGTTTGTGTTGTGTTTGTGTGTTGTGTGTGTTGTGTGTTTGTTGTGTGTATGTTGTGTGTGTGTTTTGTGTATGGTGTATGTTGTGTGTATGTTGTGTGTGTGTTTTGTGTATGGTGTATGTTGTGTGTGTATGTTGTGTGTTTATGTTGTGTGTTTATGTTGTGTGTGCTGTGTGTATGGTGTATGTTGTGTGTGTATGTTGTGTGTGTATGTTGTTTGTGTATGTTGTATGTTGTGTGTGTATGTTGTGTGTTTATGTTGTGTTGTGTGTGTGTGGCGTATGTTGTGTGTATGTTGTGTGTGTGTGTTGTGTGTTGTGTTTGTTGTGTTGTTTTGTGTGTGTTGTGTTGTTGTGTGTTTATGTTGTGTGTGTTGTGTGTGTTGTTGTGTGTGTTGTTGTGTGTGTTTGTTGTTGTTGTGTTGGTGTGTGTGTGTGTGTGTGTTTGTTGTGTTGTGTTGTGTGTTGTTGTTGTGTGTGTTGTTGTGTGTTGTTGTGTGTTGTGTGGGTGGTGTGTGTTGTTGTGTTGTTTGTGTGTTTATGTTGTGTGGGTGTTGTGTTGTTGTTGTGTTGTGTTGTGTGTTGTTGTGTTGTGTGTTGTTGTGTTGTGTGTTGTGTGGTTGTTGTGTTGTTGTTGTGTGTGTGTGTTGTGTTGTGTGTGTTGGTGTTGTTGTGTGTGTGTTGTGTTGTGTGTTGTGTTGTTGTGTGTGTGTGTGTGTGTGTGTGTTTGTTGTTGGTTGTGTGGTTGTTGTGTGTGTTGTGTGTGTTTGTGTTGTTGTTGTGTGTTGTGTTGTTGTTGTGTGTGTTTGTTGTGTTGTTGTGTTGTGTGTGTTGTGTGTGTTGTTTTTGTGTGTGTTGTTGTGTGTGTTGTTGTGTGTGTTGTGTTGTTGTTTGTGTTGTGTGTGTTGTGTTGTGTGTTGTGTTGTGGTGTGTTGTTGTGTTGTTTGTGTGTGTGTGTTGTGTGTGTTGTGTGTTTGTGTGTTGTGTTTGTTGTGTGTGTTGTGTTGTTTGTGTGTGTTTGTGTTGTGTGTGGTTTGTGTTGTTGTGTGTGTTGTGTTGTTGTGTGTGTTGTTGTGTTGTGTTGTTGTGTGTGTGTGTTGTGTTGTTGTGTGTGTTGTTGTTGTGTGTGTGTTTGTGTGTGTTGTGTTGTTGTGTGTTGTGTTTGTGTGTGTTGTGTTGTGTGTGTGTTGTGTTGTTGTGTGTTTGTTGTTGTGTTGTGTGTGTTGTGTGTGTTGTGTGTTGTGTTGTGTGTGTGTGTGTTGTGTGTGTTGTGTATGTTGTGTTGTGTGTGTATGTGTGTGTGTGTGTTGTGTGTGTTGTGTTGTTGTGTGTGTTGTGTTGTGTGTGGTGTGTTTGTTGTTGTGTGTTGTTGTGTGTGTGTTGTATGTGTTGTGTTGTGTGTTGTGTGTTGTTGTGTTGTGTTGTTGTGTGTTGTGTTGTTGTGTGTGTTGTGTGTTGTGTGTTGTTTGTTGTGTGTTGTGTTGTTGTGTGTTGTGTGTTGTGTGTGTTTGTGTGTTGTGTGTTGTGTGTTGTTGTGTTGTTTGTTTGTGTTGTTGTGTGTTGTGTGTTGTTTGTGTTGTGTGTTGTTGTGTAGTTTGTTGTGTGTGTTGTTGTGTTGTGTTGTTGTGTGTGTTGTTGTTTGTGTGTGTTTGTGTGTGTGTTTTTTTTTGTGTGTTGTGTTGTGTTGTTGTGTGTGTGTGGTGTATGTTTGTTGTGTGTGTATGTTGTTTGTTGTGTGTGTTGTTGTGTTGTGTGTTTGTTGTTGTTGTGTGTGTGTTGTGTGTGTGTGTGTTGTTTTGTGTTGTGTGTTGTGTGTGTTGTGTGTGTGTGTTTTGTGTGTGTTGTGTTGTTGTTTGTGTTGTTGTGTTGTGTTGTGTTGTTGTGTGTGTTGTGTTGTGTTTGTTGTGTTGTGTGTTTGTTGTTGTGTGTGTTGTTGTTATGTTGTTTGGTTGTGTTGTGTGTGTGTTGTTTGTTGTATGTTGTGTGTGTGTTGTGTGTGTGTTGTTGTGTTGTGTGTTGTGTTTGTGTGTTGTGTTTGTGTGTGTTGTGTGTGTTGTGTTTGTGTTGTTGTGTGTGTTGTTGTGTTTGTGTGTTGTTGTGTGTTGTGTGTTGTGTTTTGTGTGTGTTGTTGTGTTGTGTTTGTTGTTGTTTGTGTGTTGTGTTGTGTGTGTGTTGTGTTGTTGTTTGTTGTGTGTTTTTGTTGTGTTGGTTGTTGTGTTGTGTGTTGTTGTGTGTTGTTGTGTGTGTGTTTTGTGTTGTGTTGTTTGTTGTGTGTTGTTGTGTGTTTTTGTTGTGTGTGTGTTGTGTGTTTGTGTTGTTGTGTGTTGTTGTTGTTTGTGTTGTTGTGTGTTGTGTGTGTTGTTGTTGTGTGTTGTTGTGTGTTTTGTTGTGTGTTGTTGTGTGTGTTGTTGTGTGTATGTTGTGTGTGTTTGTTGTGTGTGTTGGTGTGTTGTTTTGTTGTGTTGTGTTGTGGTGTGTGTGTTTGTTGTGTTGTGTATGTTTGTGTTGTTGTGTGTGTTTTGTGTGTGTATGGTGTTTGTGTGTGTTTGTTGTGTTGTTTGTGTGTTGTTGTTTGTGTGTGTTTGTGTTTGTGTTGTTGTGGTTTTGTTGTTGTGTGTTGTTGTGTTGTGTTGTTGTTGTTTTGTTGTGGTTTTGTGTTGTGTGTTTTGTTGTTGGTGTGTGTTGTGTGTGTATGTTGTTGTGTTGTTGTGTTGTGTTTGTTGTGTGTGTTGTGTGTTTGTGTGTTGTTGTGTGTTGTGTGTTTTGTGTGTGTTGTTGTGTGTGTGTGTTGTGTGTTGTGTTTTGTTGTGTGTGTGTTGTTGTGTGTTGTGTGTGTGTTGTGTGTTGTGTGTGTGTTGTGTTGTGTTGTTGTGTGTTGTTTGTGTGTTGTTTGGTGTGTGTGTGTTGTGTTGTGTTGTTGTGTGTTTGTTGTGTGTTGTGTGTTGTGTGTGTGTTGTGTTTGTGTGTTGTGTGTTGTTTGTTGTTGTGTGTGTGTTGTGTGTGTTGTGTTGTGTGTGTTGTGTTGTGTGTGTTGTGTTTGTGTGTGTTGTGTGTTGTGTGTGTTGTGTTGTGTGTGTTGTGGTGTTGTGTTGTGTGTGTTTGTGTGTTGTGTTGTTGTTGTGTGTTGTGTTGTGTGTGTGTGTTGTGTTGTTGTGTGTGTGTTGTGTGTGTGTTGTGTGTGTTGTGTGTGTTTTGTGTTGTTGTGTGTGTGTGTTTGTGTGTGTGTTATGATGTTGTTGTGTGTGTGTTGTGTTGTGTTGTGTTGTGTGTGTGTGTGTGTATGTTGTATGTTGTGTGTGTGTGTATGTTGTATGTTGTGTGTGTGTATTGTGTATGTTGTGTGTGTGTGTTGTGTGTGTGTATGATGTATGTTGTGTGTGTGTTGTGTGTGTGTGTGTTGTGTGCGTGTGTGTGTGTGTGTGTTGTTGTGTGTGTGTATGATGTATGTTGTGTGTGTATGTTGTATGTGTATGTTGTGTGTCTGTGATGTATGTTGTGTGTATGTTGTGTGTGTGTTTTGTGTATGGTGTATGTTGTGTGTATGTTGTGTGTTTATGTTGTGTGTGCTGTGTGTGTATGGTGTATGTTGTGTGTGTATGTTGTTTGTGTATGTTGTGTGTTGTGTGTGTATGTTGTGTGTATGTTGTGTGTTTATGTTGTGTGTGTTGTGTGTGTATGTTGTGTGTGTTGTGTGTGTATGTTGTGTGTATGTTGTGTGTGTATGTTGTGTGTGTATGGTGTGTGTTTATGTTGTGTGTGTGTGTTGTGTGTGTTGTGTGTATGTTGTGTGTATGTTGTGTGTGTGTTGTGTGTGTATGGTGTATGTTGTGTGTGTATGGTGTATGTTGTGTGTATGTTGTGTGTGTGTTGTGTGTGTGGTGTATGTTGTGAGTTTATGTTGTGTGTGTGTGTGTTGTGTGTGTATGTTGTGTGTGTTGTGTGTGTATGTTGTGTGTATGTTGTGTGTGTATGGTGTATGTTGTGTGTGTATGTTGTGTGTGTATGGTGTATGTTGTGTGTGTATGATGTATGTGTATGTTGTGAGTTTATGTTGTGTGTGTGTTGTGTGTGTATGTTGTATGTGTATGTTGTGAGTTTATGTTGTGTGAGTTTATGTTGTGTGTGTGTGTGTGTGTATGTTGTATGTGTATGTTGTATGTGTATGTTGTGTGTGTTGTTGTGTGTGTTGTGTGTGTGTGTTGTGTGTGTATGTTGTATGTGTATGTTGTGTGTTTATGTTGTGTGTGTGTGTGTTGTGTGTGTATGTTGTATGATGTATGTTGTGTGTGTGTTGTGTGTGTATGATGTATGTTGTGTGTGTGTTGTGTCTGTGTATGATGTATGTTGTGTGTGTGTTGTGTCTGTGTATGATGTATGTTGTGTGTGTTGTGTGTGTGTGTGTGTGTATGATGTATGTTGTGTCTGTGTATGATGTATGTTGTGTGTGTGTATGATGTATGTTGTGTGTGTGTGTATGTTGTATGTTGTGTATGATGTATGTTGTGTGTGTGTATGATGTATGTTGTGTGTGTGTTGTGTGTGTGTGTGTGTGTGTATGATGTATGTTGTGTGTGTGTATGATGTATGTTGTATGTGTGTTGTGTGTGTATGATGTGTGTTGTGTGGATGTATGTTGTATGTGTGTTGTGTGTGTATGATGTATGTTGTGTGTGTATGATGTGTGTGTGTGTGTGTGTGTGTTGTGTGTGTATGCTGTATGAGGTGTAGTACAGTAGTAATGTGTGTACTGGGTGTAGTACAGTAGTAATGTGTGTACTGGGTGTAGTACAGTAGTAATGTGTGTACTGGGTGTAGTACAGTAGTAATGTGTGTACTGGGTGTAGTACAGTAGTAATGTGTGTACTGGGTGTAGTACAGTAGTAATGTGTGTACTGGGTGTAGTACAGTAGTAATGTGTGTACTGGGTGTAGTACAGTAGTAATGTGTGTACTGGGTGTAGTACAGTAGTAATGTGTGTACTGGGTGTAGTACAGTAGTAATGTGTGTACTGGGTGTAGTACAGTAGTAATGTGTGTACTGGGTGTAGTACAGTAGTAATGTGTGTACTGGGTGTAGTACAGTAGTAATGTGTGTACTGGGTGTAGTACAGTAGTAATGTGTGTACTGGGTGTAGTACAGTAGTAATGTGTGTACTGGGTGTAGTACAGTAGTAATGTGTGTACTGGGTGTAGTACAGTAGTAATGTGTGTACTGGGTGTAGTACAGTAGTAATGTGTGTACTGGGTGTAGTACAGTAGTAATGTGTGTACTGGGTGTAGTACAGTACAGTAGTAATGTGTGTACTGGGTGTAGTACAGTACAGTAGTAATGTGTGTACTGGGTGTAGTACAGTAGTAATGTGTGTACTGGGTGTAGTACTGTACAATAGTAATGTGTGTACTGGGTGTAGTACAGTAATGTGTGTACTGGGTGTAGTACAGTAGTAATGTGTGTACTGGGTGTAGTACAGTAATGTGTGTACTGGGTGTAGTACAGTAGTAATGTGTGTACTGGGTGTAGTACAGTAGTAATGTGTGTACTGGGTGTAGTACAGTAGTAATGTGTGTACTGGGTGTAGTACAGTAGTAATGTGTGTACTGGGTGTAGTACAGTAGTAATGTGTGTACTGGGTGTAGTACAGTAGTAATGTGTGTACTGGGTGTAGTACAGTAGTAATGTGTGTACTGGGTGTAGTACAGTAGTAATGTGTGTACTGGGTGTAGTACAGTAGTAATGTGTGTACTGGGTGTAGTACAGTAGTAATGTGTGTACTGGGTGTAGTACAGTAGTAATGTGTGTACTGGGTGTAGTACAGTAGTAATGTGTGTACTGGGTGTAGTACAGTAGTAATGTGTGTACTGGGTGTAGTACAGTAATGTGTGTACTGGGTGTAGTACAGTAGTAATGTGTGTACTGGGTGTAGTACAGTAGTAATGTGTGTACTGGGTGTAGTACAGTAGTAATGTGTGTACTGGGTGTAGTACAGTAGTAATGTGTGTACTGGGTGTAGTACAGTAATGTGTGTACTGGGTGTAGTACAGTAGTAATGTGTGTACTGGGTGTAGTACAGTACGGTCATTTAAGGTTAGGTTAGGAAAGTGTCTCGACTCTTACACAGCAACATTCAGTTATTAACGGTTAACAGGGGAAAGTAACCCAACTAATCCCTGTGAACCTGAATTTAGCTCAGAGTAAAATGTAAAGAGACTTAGTGACAAACATCTTCTCTTACTCTCGGTTCAGGTACTACACAGGTAACACACACACCGTACCTGAGAAAGAGAGAGAACACACTGGTTAATTCATATTCTAATAATATCAACAATCACAATATATATACTGTATATATATATATATATATATATATATATATATATATATATATATATATATATATATATATATATATATATATATATATGCAAGTAAATCACTGTAGGTGAGCGTGATCCAGGTATATGCTGATAACCACAAGGAAAATTTGGTATGGCAATGGGTAATCCACTCTCACCTGCATTAAGCAACCTATATATGGAATTCTTTTAAAAGAAACTATTAAGTAATATTTTACCACCTTCAGCAGTCTGGTTTAGATATGTTGATGATGTATTATGTCTCTGGCCATGTAATGAGGACCTAAAAGCTTTCCTGCCACAACTTAACAACTTAGCCCCCTCGATCAAATTCACTGTGGATTTAGAGCATGGCTGTAAATTGCCTTTCCTAGACTGTCTGATCCACAGAATAGGTAACACTTTTAAGTTCAGTATTTATAGAAAACCAACTAATGTGTGTTCATACATTCATTAATATTCTGTCCACCACAATAGAGTCAAACAGTCAGTATTTTCATCAATGTTTTTACGTGCTTTGAGAATTTGCAGTCCGGAATTCATTGATGAGGAATATAAATATATCTATAATATTGGCTCAAACCTTAAATACCCTAGATCTTTCATAGACAAATGCCTAAACATTACTAAGAAATCTTTTTATAGGACTGATCCCAAGCCCACCCATGACCATAAGAATCTCTTAGTATTACCATTTCACAAAAATTTCTCTCAAATTCCTTTACAACTAAAAACCTGGAACGTCAATGTGGCATTTAAAAACTCATGCACTGTTAAACAAATGTTAATCAAGAACTCCCCCAACAATACAGGCGGCTGCATTTAAAAGGTTCCTTACAAGGAATGTAATATATTTTACTTAGGCCAGACAGGTAAAGATCTTGTAACTAGACTTAAACAACATAAATATAGTGCTAGTGTGTACCCAAACTTCCCTCTCCTCCGCCTTCCCACTTCACCCACATCGTTGGCTCAGCTCCGTAACATAAAGACAGACGCACATTAATGAACACCAATACTGCGAACATGTAAACACGTGCACGGGAAAGAAACTTTATGCAACAGGAAGAAGCGTAAATATATATGAAAATGAAATAATCAAACTAATGCTTGTTATAGCAACGCCAGCGGCACATAATATAAACCCACACAGCTTATAACATAATAAATAAACCCGTCCAACCATCACATGAATGATTAGCAACAGGCATCCAATCTCGTCACGGTACACATTTTCGAAATAAAAAAAATTATATTTATATAAAGAAACGATAACAAGATGACTGGAAGCTTTACACAAGGAAACCTAACCTAACCTAACCTAGACATTTACGCAAGCAATAAAAACTTCATCCATCCATCGCAAGGTCCCAAGAAGACCTGTATACAACTCGGCGAACTCAATCACATCTACATTCAAAACATTACAAGTTTCCAATCCTCGCAAAAATCCTCCAATCCAGCAGAACTCTCAGACACACTACTCGTTAAAACAAGTCATGACGCGCGCCACCAGAGAGTGATCAGTCACCCCCAGAACAAGACCCCTGGGTGATGGCATACACCGATGATAACAGATCTATTTTTTCCCCCACAGCTCCAGTTCACATTAAGGTAAATCAAAATAATCTACGTTCAGAAGCACCCAGTACAGGTGTACTCTGATATACCGTACAGGTAAGTGTATGTGAATTACATATTCGTACAGGTGGTAACTTAACCTGAAGACACACAACAACAACAACACGGATTAATAACTAAGGGGACGAACAACAACAACACGGATTAATAACTAAGGAGACGAACAACAACAACAACAACACGGATTAATAACTAAGGAGACGAACAACAACAACACGGATTAATAACTAAGGAGACGAACAACAACAACAACAACACGGATTAATAACTAAGGAGACGAACAACAACAACACGGATTAATAACTAAGGAGACGAACAACAACAACAACACGGATTAATAACTATGGAGACGAACAACAACAACAACACGGATTAATAACTAAGGAGACGAACAACAACAACAACACGGATTAATAACTAAGGAGACGAACAACAACAACAACAACAACACGGATTAATAACTAAGGAGACGAACAACAACAACAACAACACGGATTAATAACTAAGGAGACGAACAACAACAACAACAACACGGATTAATAACTAAGGAGACGAACAACAACACGGATTAATAACTAAGGAGACGAACAACAACACGGATTAATAACTAAGGAGACGAACAACAACAACACGGATTAATAACTAAGGAGACGAACAACAACAACAACAACACGGATTAATAACTAAGGAGACGAACAACAACAACAACACGGATTAATAACTAAGGAGACGAACAACAACAACAACAACACGGATTAATAACTAAGGAGACGAACAACAACAAAAACACGGATTAATAACTAAGGAGACGAACAACAACAACAACACGGATTAATAACTAAGGAGACGAACAACAACAACAACAACAACACGGATTAATAACTAAGGAGACGAACAACAACAACAACAACACGGATTAATAACTAAGGAGACGAACAACAACAACACGGATTAATAACTAAGGAGCCGAACAACAACAACAACAACACGGATTAATAACTAAGGAGACGAACAACAACAACAACAACACGGATTAATAACTAAGGAGACGAACAACAACAACAACAACACGGATTAATAACTAAGGAGACGAACAACAACAACAACACGGATTAATAACTAAGGAGACGAACAACAACAACAACACGGATTAAAACTAGGAGACGAACAACAACAACACGGATTAATAACTAAGGAGACGAACAACAACAACAACAACAACACGGATTAATAACTAAGGAGACGAACAACAACAACAACACGGATTAATAACTAAGGAGACGAACAACAACAACAACAACAACACGGATTAATAACTAAGGAGACGAACAACAACAACAACAACACGGATTAATAACTAAGGAGACGAACAACAACAACAACAACAACACGGATTAATAACTAAGGAGACGAACAACAACAACACGGATTAATAACTAAGGAGACGAACAACAACAACAACACGGATTAATAACTAAGGAGACGAACAACAACAACAACACGGATTAATAACTAAGGAGACGAACAACAACAACAACAACAACACGGATTAATAACTAAGGAGACGAACAACAACAACAACAACACGGATTAATAACTAAGGAGACGAACAACAACAACAACAACAACACGGATTAATAACTAAGGAGACGAACAACAACAACACGGATTAATAACCAAAGAGACGAACAACAACAACAACAACACGGATTAATAACTAAGGAGACGAACAACAACAACACGGATTAATAACTAAGGAGACGAACAACAACAACAACAACACGGATTAATAACTAAGGAGACGAACAACAACAACAACAAAACACGGATTAATAACTAAGGAGACGAACAACAACAACAACAACAACAACACGGATTAATAACTAAGGAGACGAACAACAACAACAACAACACGGATTAATAACTAAGGAGACGAACAACAACAACAACAACACGGATTAATAACTAAGGAGACGAACAACAACAACAACAACACGGATTAATAACTAAGGAGACGAACAACAACAACAACAACAACACGGATTAATAACTGAGGAGACGAACAACAACACCAACAACACGGATTAATAACAAAGGAGACGAACAACAACAACAACAACACGGATTAATAACTAAGGAGACGAACAACAACAACAACAACAACAACACGGATTAATAACTAAGGAGACGAAACAACAACAACAACAACAACACGGATTAATAACTAAGGAGACGAACAACAACAACAACAACAACACGGATTAATAACTAAGGAGACGAACAACAACAACAACACGGATTAATAACTAAGGAGACGAACAACAACAACAACAACAACAACACGGATTAATAACTAAGGAGACGAACAACACAACAACAACACGGATTAATAACTAAGGAGACGAACAACAACAACAACAACACGGATTAATAACTAAGGAGACGAACAACAACAACAACACGGATTAATAACTAAGGAGACGAACAACAACAACAACAACAACACGGATTAATAACTAAGGAGACGAACAACAACAACAACAACAACAACAACACGGATTAATAACTAAGGAGACGAACAACAACAACAACAACACGGATTAATAACTAAGGAGACGAACAACAACAACAACAACAACACGGATTAATAACTAAGGAGACGAACAACAACAACAACAACACGGATTAATAACTAAGGAGACGAACAACAACAACAACAACAACACGGATTAATAACTAAGGAGACGAACAACAACAACAACAACAACACGGATTAATAACTAAGGAGACGAACAACAACAACAACAACAACACGGATTAATAACTAAGGAGACGAACAACAACAACAACAACAACACGGATTAATAACTAAGGAGACGAACAACAACAACAACAACACGGATTAATAACTAAGGAGACGAACAACAACAACACGGATTAATAACTAAGGAGACGAACAACAACAACAACAACACGGATTAATAACTAAGGAGACGAACAACAACAACAACAACAACAACACGGATTAATAACTAAGGAGACGAACAACAACAACAACAACAACAACACGGATTAATAACTAAGGAGACGAACAACAACAACAACAACACGGATTAATAACTAAGGAGACGAACAACAACAACAACACGGATTAATAACTAAGGAGACGAACAACAACAACACAACACGGATTAATAACTAAGGAGACGAACAACAACAACAACAACACGGATTAATAACTAAGGAGACGAACAACAACAACAACAACAACAACACGGATTAATAACTAAGGAGACGAACAACAACAACAACAACACGGATTAATAACTAAGGAGACGAACAACAACAACAACAACACGGATTAATAACTAAGGAGACGAACAACAACAACAACACGGATTAATAACTAAGGAGACGAACAACAACAACAACAACAACACGGATTAATAACTAAGGAGACGAACAACAACAACAACAACAACACGGATTAATAACTAAGGAGACGAACAACAACAACAACAACAACACGGATTAATAACTAAGGAGACGAACAACAACAACAACAACAACACGGATTAATAACTAAGGAGACGAACAACAACAACAACAACACGGATTAATAACTAAGGAGACGAACAACAACAACAACAACACGGATTAATAACTAAGGAGACGAACAACAACAACAACAACAACACGGATTAATAACTAAGGAGACGAACAACAACAACAACAACACGGATTAATAACTAAGGAGACGAACAACAACAACAACACGGATTAATAACTAAGGAGACGAACAACAACAACAACAACACGGATTAATAACTAAGGAGACGAACAACAACAACAACAACACGGATTAATAACTAAGGAGACGAACAACAACAACAACAACACGGATTAATAACTAAGGAGACGAACAACAACAACAACAACACGGATTAATAACTAAGGAGACGAACAACAACAACAACAACAACACGGATTAATAACTAAGGAGACGAACAACAACAACAACACGGATTAATAACTAAGGAGACGAACAACAACAACACGGATTAATAACTAAGGAGACGAACAACAACAACAACAACAACACGGATTAATAACTAAGGAGACGAACAACAACAACAACAACAACACGGATTAATAACTAAGGAGACGAACAACAACAACAACAACAACACGGATTAATAACTAAGGAGACGAACAACAACAACAACAACAACAACACGGATTAATAACTAAGGAGACGAACAACAACAACAACAACACGGATTAATAACTAAGGAGACGAACAACAACAACAACAACAACAACACGGATTAATAACTAAGGAGACGAACAACAACAACAACAACAACACGGATTAATAACTAAGGAGACGAACAACAACAACAACAACACGGATTAATAACTAAGGAGACGAACAACAACAACAACACGGATTAATAACTAAGGAGACGAACAACAACAACAACAACACGGATTAATAACTAAGGAGACGAACAACAACAACAACAACAACACGGATTAATAACTAAGGAGACGAACAACAACAACAAACACGGATTAATAACTAAGGAGACGAACAACAACAACAACACGGATTAATAACTAAGGAGACGAACAACAACAACAACAACACGGATTAATAACTAAGGAGACGAACAACAACAACAACAACAACACGGATTAATAACTAAGGAGACGAACAACAACAACAACAACAACACGGATTAATAACTAAGGAGACGAACAACAACAACAACAACAACACGGATTAATAACTAAGGAGACGAACAACAACAACACGGATTAATAACTAAGGAGACGAACAACAACAACAACACGGATTAATAACTAAGGAGACGAACAACAACAACAACACGGATTAATAACTAAGGAGACGAACAACAACAACAACAACAACACGGATTAATAACTAAGGAGACGAACAACAACAACAACAACACGGATTAATAACTAAGGAGACGAACAACAACAACAACACGGATTAATAACTAAGGAGACGAACAACAACAACAACACGGATTAATAACTAAGGAGACGAACAACAACAACAACAACACGGATTAATAACTAAGGAGACGAACAACAACAACAACAACAACACGGATTAATAACTAAGGAGACGAACAACAACAACAACACGGATTAATAACTAAGGAGACGAACAACAACAACAACAACACGGATTAATAACTAAGGAGACGAACAACAACAACAACAACACGGATTAATAACTAAGGAGACGAACAACAACAACAACAACACGGATTAATAACTAAGGAGACGAACAACAACAACAACAACACGGATTAATAACTAAGGAGACGAACAACAACAACAACAACACGGATTAATAACTAAGGAGACGAACAACAACAACAACAACACGGATTAATAACTAAGGAGACGAACAACAACAACAACAACAACACGGATTAATAACTAAGGAGACGAACAACAACAACAACACGGATTAATAACTAAGGAGACGAACAACAACAACAACACGGATTAATAACTAAGGAGACGAACAACAACAACAACAACACGGATTAATAACTAAGGAGACGAACAACAACAACAACACGGATTAATAACTAAGGAGACGAACAACAACAACAACAACAACACGGATTAATAACTAAGGAGACGAACAACAACAACAACAACAACACGGATTAATAACTAAGGAGACGAACAACAACAACAACAACAACACGGATTAATAACTAAGGAGACGAACAACAACAACAACAACAACACGGATTAATAACTAAGGAGACGAACAACAACAACAACAACAACACGGATTAATAACTAAGGAGACGAACAACAACAACAACAACACGGATTAATAACTAAGGAGACGAACAACAACAACAACAACAACACGGATTAATAACTAAGGAGACGAACAACAACAACAACAACAACAACACGGATTAATAACTAAGGAGACGAACAACAACAACAACAACAACACGGATTAATAACTAAGGAGACGAACAACAACAACAACACGGATTAATAACTAAGGAGACGAACAACAACAACAACAACACGGATTAATAACTAAGGAGACGAACAACAACAACAACACGGATTAATAACTAAGGAGACGAACAACAACAACAACAACACGGATTAATAACTAAGGAGACGAACAACAACAACAACAACAACACGGATTAATAACTAAGGAGACGAACAACAACAACAACAACACGGATTAATAACTAAGGAGACGAACAACAACAACAACAACAACACGGATTAATAACTAAGGAGACGAACAACAACAACAACAACAACACGGATTAATAACTAAGGAGACGAACAACAACAACAACAACACGGATTAATAACTAAGGAGACGAACAACAACAACAACACGGATTAATAACTAAGGAGACGAACAACAACAACAACAACAACACGGATTAATAACTAAGGAGACGAACAACAACAACACGGATTAATAACTAAGGAGACGAACAACAACAACAACAACAACACGGATTAATAACTAAGGAGACGAACAACAACAACAACAACAACACGGATTAATAACTAAGGAGACGAACAACAACAACAACAACACGGATTAATAACTAAGGAGACGAACAACAACAACAACAACACGGATTAATAACTAAGGAGACGAACAACAACAACAACACGGATTAATAACTAAGGAGACGAACAACAACAACAACACGGATTAATAACTAAGGAGACGAACAACAACAACAACAACACGGATTAATAACTAAGGAGACGAACAACAACAACAACAACACGGATTAATAACTAAGGAGACGAACAACAACAACAACAACAACAACACGGATTAATAACTAAGGAGACGAACAACAACAACAACAACACGGATTAATAACTAAGGAGACGAACAACAACAACAACAACACGGATTAATAACTAAGGAGACGAACAACAACAACAACAACACGGATTAATAACTAAGGAGACGAACAACAACAACAACAACAACACGGATTAATAACTAAGGAGACGAACAACAACAACAACAACACGGATTAATAACTAAGGAGACGAACAACAACAACAACAACAACACGGATTAATAACTAAGGAGACGAACAACAACAACACGGATTAATAACTAAGGAGACGAACAACAACAACAACAACACGGATTAATAACTAAGGAGACGAACAACAACAACAACACGGATTAATAACTAAGGAGACGAACAACAACAACAACAACACGGATTAATAACTAAGGAGACGAACAACAACAACAACAACAACACGGATTAATAACTAAGGAGACGAACAACAACAACAACACGGATTAATAACTAAGGAGACGAACAACAACAACAACAACACGGATTAATAACTAAGGAGACGAACAACAACAACAACAACAACACGGATTAATAACTAAGGAGACGAACAACAACAACAACAACACGGATTAATAACTAAGGAGACGAACAACAACAACAACAACAACAACACGGATTAATAACTAAGGAGACGAACAACAACAACAACAACAACACGGATTAATAACTAAGGAGACGAACAACAACAACAACAACACGGATTAATAACTAAGGAGACGAACAACAACAACAACAACAACACGGATTAATAACTAAGGAGACGAACAACAACAACAACAACAACAACACGGATTAATAACTAAGGAGACGAACAACAACAACAACAACACGGATTAATAACTAAGGAGACGAACAACAACAACAACACGGATTAATAACTAAGGAGACGAACAACAACAACAACAACACGGATTAATAACTAAGGAGACGAACAACAACAACACGGATTAATAACTAAGGAGACGAACAACAACAACAACAACACGGATTAATAACTAAGGAGACGAACAACAACAACAACAACAACAACACGGATTAATAACTAAGGAGACGAACAACAACAACAACAACACGGATTAATAACTAAGGAGACGAACAACAACAACAACAACAACACGGATTAATAACTAAGGAGACGAACAACAACAACAACAACAACAACACGGATTAATAACTAAGGAGACGAACAACAACAACAACAACACGGATTAATAACTAAGGAGACGAACAACAACAACAACACGGATTAATAACTAAGGAGACGAACAACAACAACAACAACAACACGGATTAATAACTAAGGAGACGAACAACAACAACAACACGGATTAATAACTAAGGAGACGAACAACAACAACAACAACACGGATTAATAACTAAGGAGACGAACAACAACAACAACAACAACACGGATTAATAACTAAGGAGACGAACAACAACAACAACAACACGGATTAATAACTAAGGAGACGAACAACAACAACAACACGGATTAATAACTAAGGAGACGAACAACAACAACAACACGGATTAATAACTAAGGAGACGAACAACAACAACACGGATTAATAACTAAGGAGACGAACAACAACAACAACAACAACACGGATTAATAACTAAGGAGACGAACAACAACAACAACAACACGGATTAATAACTAAGGAGACGAACAACAACAACAACAACACGGATTAATAACTAAGGAGACGAACAACAACAACACGGATTAATAACTAAGGAGACGAACAACAACACCAACAACACGGATTAATAACTAAGGAGACGAACAACAACAACACGGATAATACAAGCAACAACAACAACAACACGGATTAATAACTAAGGAGACGAACAACAACAACAACAACACGGATTAATAACTAAGGAGACGAACAACAACAACAACAACACGGATTAATAACTAAGGAGACGAACAACAACAACAACACGGATTAATAACTAAGGAGACGAACAACAACAACAACAACACGGATTAATAACTAAGGAGACGAACAACAACAACAACAACAACAACACGGATTAATAACTAAGGAGACGAACAACAACAACAACAACAACACGGATTAATAACT
Source organism: Homarus gammarus (assembly GCA_958450375.1). Lineage (NCBI taxonomy): Eukaryota > Metazoa > Arthropoda > Malacostraca > Decapoda > Nephropidae > Homarus > Homarus gammarus. The sequence continues at coordinate 357,316 of CAUDMG010003609.1, forward strand.
AAGGAGACGAACAACAACAACAACAACAACACGGATTAATAACTAAGGAGACGAACAACAACAACAACAACAACACGGATTAATAACTAAGGAGACGAACAACAACAACAACAACACGGATTAATAACTAAGGAGACGAACAACAACAACAACAACAACACGGATTAATAACTAAGGAGACGAACAACAACAACAACAACACGGATTAATAACTAAGGAGACGAACAACAACAACAACAACAACACGGATTAATAACTAAGGAGACGAACAACAACAACAACAACAACACGGATTAATAACTAAGGAGACGAACAACAACAACAACAACAACACGGATTAATAACTAAGGAGACGAACAACAACAACAACAACACGGATTAATAACTAAGGAGACGAACAACAACACGGATTAATAACTAAGGAGACGAACAACAACAACAACAACAACACGGATTAATAACTAAGGAGACGAACAACAACAACAACAACAACACGGATTAATAACTAAGGAGACGAACAACAACAACACGGATTAATAACTAAGGAGACGAACAACAACAACAACAACACGGATTAATAACTAAGGAGACGAACAACAACAACAACAACAACACGGATTAATAACTAAGGAGACGAACAACAACAACAACAACACGGATTAATAACTAAGGAGACGAACAACAACAACAACAACAACAACACGGATTAATAACTAAGGAGACGAACAACAACAACAACAACACGGATTAATAACTAAGGAGACGAACAACAACAACAACAACACGGATTAATAACTAAGGAGACGAACAACAACAACAACAACACGGATTAATAACTAAGGAGACGAACAACAACAACAACACGGATTAATAACTAAGGAGACGAACAACAACAACAACAACAACAACACGGATTAATAACTAAGGAGACGAACAACAACAACAACAACACGGATTAATAACTAAGGAGACGAACAACAACAACAACACGGATTAATAACTAAGGAGACGAACAACAACAACAACAACAACAACACGGATTAATAACTAAGGAGACGAACAACAACAACAACAACACGGATTAATAACTAAGGAGACGAACAACAACAACAACACGGATTAATAACTAAGGAGACGAACAACAACAACAACAACAACACGGATTAATAACTAAGGAGACGAACAACAACAACAACAACACGGATTAATAACTAAGGAGACGAACAACAACAACAACAACACGGATTAATAACTAAGGAGACGAACAACAACAACAACACGGATTAATAACTAAGGAGACGAACAACAACAACAACACGGATTAATAACTAAGGAGACGAACAACAACAACACGGATTAATAACTAAGGAGACGAACAACAACAACAACACGGATTAATAACTAAGGAGACGAACAACAACAACAACAACAACAACACGGATTAATAACTAAGGAGACGAACAACAACAACAACACGGATTAATAACTAAGGAGACGAACAACAACAACACGGATTAATAACTAAGGAGACGAACAACAACAACAACAACACGGATTAATAACTAAGGAGACGAACAACAACAACAACAACACGGATTAATAACTAAGGAGACGAACAACAACAACAACAACAACAACACGGATTAATAACTAAGGAGACGAACAACAACAACACGGATTAATAACTAAGGAGACGAACAACAACAACAACAACACGGATTAATAACTAAGGAGACGAACAACAACACGGATTAATAACTAAGGAGACGAACAACAACAACAACAACACGGATTAATAACTAAGGAGACGAACAACAACAACAACAACACGGATTAATAACTAAGGAGACGAACAACAACAACAACAACAACAACACGGATTAATAACTAAGGAGACGAACAACAACAACAACAACAACACGGATTAATAACTAAGGAGACGAACAACAACAACACACGGATTAATAACAAAGGAGACGAACAACAACACGGATTAATAACTAAGGAGACGAACAACAACAACAACACGGATTAATAACTAAGGAGACGAACAACAACAACAACACGGATTAATAACTAAGGAGACGAACAACAACAACAACACGGATTAATAACTAAGGAGACGAACAACAACAACAACAACAACACGGATTAATAACTAAGGAGACGAACAACAACAACAACACGGATTAATAACTAAGGAGACGAACAACAACAACAACAACACGGATTAATAACTAAGGAGACGAACAACAACAACAACAACAACAACAACAACACGGATTAATAACTAAGGAGACGAACAACAACAACAACAACAACAACACGGATTAATAACTAAGGAGACGAACAACAACAACAACAACAACACGGATTAATAACTAAGGAGACGAACAACAACAACAACAACACGGATTAATAACTAAGGAGACGAACAACAACAACACGGATTAATAACTAAGGAGACGAACAACAACAACAACAACAACACGGATTAATAACTAAGGAGACGAACAACAACAACAACAACACGGATTAATAACTAAGGAGACGAACAACAACAACAACAACAACACGGATTAATAACTAAGGAGACGAACAACAACAACAACACGGATTAATAACTAAGGAGACGAACAACAACAACACGGATTAATAACTAAGGAGACGAACAACAACAACAACAACACGGATTAATAACTAAGGAGACGAACAACAACAACAACACGGATTAATAACTAAGGAGACGAACAACAACAACAACAACACGGATTAATAACTAAGGAGACGAACAACAACAACACGGATTAATAACTAAGGACGAACAACAACAACAACAACACGGATTAATAACTAAGGAGACGAACAACAACAACAACAACACGGATTAATAACTAAGGAGACGAACAACAACAACAACAACAACAACACGGATTAATAACTAAGGAGACGAACAACAACAACAACAACAACAACAACACGGATTAATAACTAAGGAGACGAACAACAACAACAACAACAACACGGATTAATAACTAAGGAGACGAACAACAACAACAACACGGATTAATAACTAAGGAGACGAACAACAACAACAACAACAACAACAACACGGATTAATAACTAAGGAGACGAACAACAACAACAACACGGATTAATAACTAAGGAGACGAACAACAACAACAACAACACGGATTAATAACTAAGGAGACGAACAACAACAACAACAACACGGATTAATAACTAAGGAGACGAACAACAACAACAACAACACGGATTAATAACTAAGGAGACGAACAACAACAACAACAACAACAACAACAACACGGATTAATAACTAAGGAGACGAACAACAACAACAACAACAACACGGATTAATAACTAAGGAGACGAACAACAACAACAACAACACGGATTAATAACTAAGGAGACGAACAACAACAACAACAACAACAACACGGATTAATAACTAAGGAGACGAACAACAACAACAACAACACGGATTAATAACTAAGGAGACGAACAACAACAACAACAACACGGATTAATAACTAAGGAGACGAACAACAACAACAACAACACGGATTAATAACTAAGGAGACGAACAACAACAACACGGATTAATAACTAAGGAGACGAACAACAACAACAACAACACGGATTAATAACTAAGGAGACGAACAACAACAACAACAACACGGATTAATAACTAAGGAGACGAACAACAACAACAACACGGATTAATAACTAAGGAGACGAACAACAACACGGATTAATAACTAAGGAGACGAACAACAACAACAACAACACGGATTAATAACTAAGGAGACGAACAACAACAACACGGATTAATAACTAAGGAGACGAACAACAACAACAACAACACGGATTAATAACTAAGGAGACGAACAACAACAACAACAACAACACGGATTAATAACTAAGGAGACGAACAACAACAACAACAACAACACGGATTAATAACTAAGGAGACGAACAACAACAACAACAACACGGATTAATAACTAAGGAGACGAACAACAACAACAACAACACGGATTAATAACTAAGGAGACGAACAACAACAACAACAACACGGATTAATAACTAAGGAGACGAACAACAACAAACAACAACAACACGGATTAATAACTAAGGAGACGAACAACAACAACAACAACACGGATTAATAACTAAGGAGACGAACAACAACAACAACAACACGGATTAATAACTAAGGAGACGAACAACAACAACAACAACAACAACAACACGGATTAATAACTAAGGAGACGAACAACAACAACAACAACACGGATTAATAACTAAGGAGACGAACAACAACAACAACAACACGGATTAATAACTAAGGAGACGAACAACAACAACAACAACAAAGAACAACAACAACAACAACACGGATTAATAACTAAGGAGACGAACAACAACAACAACAACAACAACACGGATTAATAACTAAGGAGACGAACAACAACAACAACAACAACAACACGGATTAATAACTAAGGAGACGAACAACAACAACAACAACACGGATTAATAACTAAGGAGACGAACAACAACAACAACACGGATTAATAACTATGGAGACGAACAACAACAACAACAACAACAACACGGATTAATAACTAAGGAGACGAAAAACAACAACACGGATTAATAACTAAGGAGACGAACAACAACAACAACACGGATTAATAACTAAGGAGACGAACAACAACAACAACAACAACAACAACAACACGGTTTAATAACTAAGGAGACGAACAACAACAACAACACGGATTAATAACTAAGGAGACGAAGAACAACAACAACAACAGCAACACGGATTAATAACTAAGGAGACGAACAACAACAACAACAACAACAACACGGATTAATAACTAAGGAGACGAACAACAACAACAACAACACGGATTAATAACTAAGGAGACGAACAACAACAACAACACGGATTAATAACTATGGAGACGAACAACAACAACAACAACACGGATTAATAACTAAGGAGACGAAAAACAACAACACGGATTAATAACTAAGGAGACGAACAACAACAACAACAACACGGATTAATAACTAAGGAGACGAACAACAACAACAACAACACGGTTTAATAACTAAGGAGACGAACAACAACAACAACACGGATTAATAACTAAGGAGACGAAGAAGAACAACAACAACAACAACACGGATTAATAACTAAGGAGACGAAAAACAACAACAACAACACGGATTAATAACTAAGGAGACGAACAACAACAACACGGATTAATAACTAAGGAGACGAACAACAACAACACGGATTAATAACTAAGGAGACGAACAACAACAACAACACGGATTAATAACTAAGGAGACGAACAACAACAACAACAACAACACGGATTAATAACTAAGGAGACGAACAACAACAACAACAACACGGATTAATAACTAAGGAGACGAACAACAACAACACGGATTAATAACTAAGGAGCCGAACAACAACAACATCACGGATTAATAACTAAGGAGACGAACAACAACAACACGGATTAATAACTAAGGAGACGAACAACAACAACAACACGGATTAATAACTAAGGAGACGAACAACAACAACACGGATTAATAACTAAGGAGCCGAACAACAACAACAACAACAACACGGATTAATAACTAAGGAGACGAACAACAACAACAACAACACGGATTAATAACTAAGGAGACGAACAACAACAACAACAACAACAACAACAACACGGATTAATAACTAAGGAGACGAACAACAACAACAACAACAACAACACGGATTAATAACTAAGGAGACGAACAACAACAACAACAACAACACGGATTAATAACTAAGGAGACGAACAACAACAACAACAACACGGATTAATAACTAAGGAGACGAACAACAACAACAACAACACGGATTAATAACTAAGGAGACGAACAACAACACGATAAACTAGGAGACAACAACAACAACACGGATTAATAACTAAGGAGACGAACAACAACAACAACAACAACACGGATTAATAACTAAGGAGACGAACAACAACAACAACACGGATTAATAACTAAGGAGACGAACAACAACAACAACAACACGGATTAATAACTAAGGAGACGAACAACAACAACAACAACAACACGGATTAATAACTAAGGAGACGAACAACAACAACAACAACACGGATTAATAACTAAGGAGACGAAAAGAAACAACAACAACACGGATTAATAACTAAGGAGACGAACAACAACAACAACACGGATTAATAACTAAGGAGACGAACAACAACAACAACACGGATTAATAACTAAGGAGACGAACAACAACAACAACAACACGGATTAATAACTAAGGAGACGAACAACAACAACAACACGGATTAATAACTAAGGAGACGAACAACAACAACAACAACAACAACACGGATTAATAACTAAGGAGACGAACAACAACAACACGGATTAATAACTAAGGAGACGAACAACAACAACAACACGGATTAATAACTAAGGAGACGAACAACAACAACAACACGGATTAATAACTAAGGAGACGAACAACAACAACAACAACAACACGGATTAATAACTAAGGAGACGAACAACAACAACAACAACACGGATTAATAACTAAGGAGACGAACAACAACAACAACAACACGGATTAATAACTAAGGAGACGAACAACAACAACAACAACAACACGGATTAATAACTAAGGAGACGAACAACAACAACAACAACACGGATTAATAACTAAGGAGACGAACAACAACAACAACAACACGGATTAATAACTAAGGAGACGAACAACAACAACAACAACACGGATTAATAACTAAGGAGACGAACAACAACAACAACACGGATTAATAACTAAGGAGACGAACAACAACAACAACAACACGGATTAATAACTAAGGAGACGAACAACAACAACACGGATTAATAACTAAGGAGACGAACAACAACAACAACAACACGGATTAATAACTAAGGAGACGAACAACAACAACAACACGGATTAATAACTAAGGAGACGAACAACAACAACAACACGGATTAATAACTAAGGAGACGAAGAACAACAACAACAACAACACGGATTAATAACTAAGGAGACGAACAACAACAACAACAACAACACGGATTAATAACTAAGGAGACGAACAACAACACGGATTAATAACTAAGGAGACGAACAACAACAACACGGATTAATAACTAAGGAGACGAACAACAACAACAACACGGATTAATAACTAAGGAGAAGAACAACAACAACAACAACAACACGGATTAATAACTAAGGAGACGAACAACAACAACAACAACACGGATTAATAACTAAGGAGACGAACAACAACAACACGGATTAATAACTAAGGAGCCGAACAACAACAACATCACGGATTAATAACTAAGGAGACGAACAACAACAACACGGATTAATAACTAAGGAGACGAACAACAACAACAACACGGATTAATAACTAAGGAGACGAACAACAACAACACGGATTAATAACTAAGGAGCCGAACAACAACAACAACAACAACACGGATTAATAACTAAGGAGACGAACAACAACAACAACAAGACGGATTAATAACTAAGGAGACGAACAACAACAACAATATCAACAACAACAACTACACGGAATAATAACTAAGGAGACGAAGAACAACAACAACAACAACAACAACAACACGGATTAATAACTAAGGAGACGAACAACAACAACAACAACAACACGGATTAATAACAAAGGAGACGAACAACAACAACAACAACACGGATTAATAACTAAGGAGACGAACAACAACAACAACACGGATTAATAACTAAGGAGACGAACAACAACAACAACACGGATTAATAACTAAGGAGACGAACAACAACAACAACACGGATTAATAACTAAGGAGACGAACAACAACAACAACAACAACACGGATTAATAACTAAGGAGACGAACAACAACAACAACAACAACACGGATTAATAACAAAGGAGACGAACAACAACAACATCAACACGGATTAATAACTAAGGAGACGAACAACAACAACAACAACACGGATTAATAACTAAGGAGACGAACAACAACAACAACAACAACACGGATTAATAACTAAGGAGACGAACAACAACAACAACAACAACAACACGGATTAATAACTAAGGAGACGAAGAACAACAACAACAACACGGATTAATAACTAAGGAGACGATCAATAACAACAACACGGATTAATAACTAAGGAGACGAACAACAACAACAACAACACGGATTAATAACAAAGGAGACGAACAACAACAACAACAACACGGATTAATAACTATGGAGACGAACAACAACAACAACAACAACAACACGGATTAATAACTAAGGAGACGAACAACAACAACAACACGGATTAATAACTAAGGAGACGAACAACAACAACAACACGGATTAATAACTAAGGAGACGAACAACAACAACAACAACACGGATTAATAACTAAGGAGACGAACAACAACAACAACAACAACAACAACACGGATTAATAACAAAGGAGACGAACAACAACAACATCAACACGGATTAATAACTAAGGAGACGAACAACAACAACAACAACACGGATTAATAACTAAGGAGACGAACAACAACAACAACAACAACACGGATTAATAACTAAGGAGACGAACAACAACAACACGGATTAATAACTAAGGAGACGAACAACAACAACAACAACAACACGGATTAATAACTAAGGAGACGAACAACAACAACACGGATTAACAATACCACTAGACGAGTACTGGGCAGATCAAGAGGTAACACCCTGCCTCTGTACTGAAGAACGGCAGGGGAGGAATACAAGGGAGGCGGCAGGGGTGCCTGTGAGGAGGGAGGGGTGAGGGAGGGCAATTACGAGGGAGATGATAACAATGAGAGAGAGGGCAACCAGGAAGGAAGACAAAAATGAGGTCAATAAAAGGAATAAAACAGAATAATGTGTGTGAGAGGGAAGCCTAAACACATAGTAGGGAGGGAGGGTGGGGTGGCCTTGATCTTGGCTCCCGGCTGACTGGTGCTGCCAAGCTGAATAACACCCGTCAGTAACCTGCTACACCCATTCACCCCACTATACAACACCCACTACAACTGATGCAAGGCTTCCATCAGGAGGTCCGTCTCATTATGGAAGCCTTGCATCAGTATAAAGTAAAGCCACCCATTTGTGTTATGGCTTCCTGTCAATTGTTGCGTTGTTCGCACTAAGTCTCGTCTAAATTAAGGTAATATCCCCTGTATATTTTTATTTTACTTTTTTTAGCTTTGCACATTGGTCTCTCGTTGTTTGTGTCGGTTTTATTGGACTGTATATCACCTGTATTTTTAAAACTTTTTGTTTTCTAGGATCTGATGCTGGAAAAGGATTTTTCCGAAACGTTAGTGATAAAGAAACCCAACTGAGTGAAGATTTTGGTGTTTTCCCTGGTTCTCCTCTTCGTTATGAAACCACCCTTTTCACGTAACAAGTCCACCGCTGAAGTTATATATATATATATATATATATATATATATATATATATATATATATATATATATATATATATATATATATATATATATATATATATATATATATGCAAGTAACTCACTGTGGGTGCGCGTGATCTAGGTATATGCTGATAACCACAAGGAAAGAAGAAAACACGAAGTTCCCAAGCGCTTTCGTGTAATTCACATCTTAGTCTGTTCTCTCCCCTGAAGATGTGAATTACACGAAAGCGCTTGGGAACTTCGTGTTTTCTTCTTTCCTGTGGTTATCAGCATATATACTGTGAGTATATATATATTATATATATATATATATATATATATATATATATATTATATCAGTAGTCTTACTCCCCCTGAGATGTGATCCGAAGCGCTTGGAACTCGTGTTTTCTTCCTGTGGTTATATATATATTATATATATATATATATATATATATTATTTATGTGTGTGTGTGTGTGTGTGTGTGTGTTTTACACTATGGTAGTCCAGTACTGTACACAGTCATAGTCCCCCTCACACGAGGCTGCTGCCCACACAGAAAACTTATTGATCACCTGACACAGAAAACGACGCCCCGGAAAAAGACTGGAATCTGGGGTAACGGACCTGCTTACCCCAGGTATTTATACTCTACCATTCTTGAAATGAATCTTCTCATCAGTTACTTATTTTGTAAACGGTAATTACCAATCTTAATAGCAAACTAAATTTCAAGTGTTAAGAGTGAGTTTCACTGATCCGCCCTGAATAATAATTTAGTCAGCAACTTTCCCTGGCAGTGTGTAGTGAGGGCCTCTACCAGGGCACACACAACACAACTTTCCCTGGCAGTGTGTAGTGAGGGCCTCTACCAGGGTACACACAACACAACTTTCCCTGGCAGTGTGTAGTGAGGGCCTCTACCAGGGTACACACAACACAACTTTCCCTGGCAGTGTGTAGTGAGGGCCTCTACCAGGGCACACAAAACACAACTTTCCCTGGCAGTGTGTAGTGAGGGCCTCTACCAGGGCACACAAAACACAACTTTCCCTGGCAGTGTGTAGTGAGGGCCTCTACCAGGGTACACACAACACAACTTTCCCTGGCAGTGTGTAGTGAGGGCCTCTACCAGGGTACACACAACACAACTTTCCCTGGCAGTGTGTAGTGAGGGCCTCTACCAGGGCACACAAAACACAACTTTCCCTGGCAGTGTGTAGTGAGGGCCTCTACCAGGGTACACACAACACAACTTTCCCTGGCAGTGTGTAGTGAGGGCCTCTACCAGGGTACACACAACACAACTTTCCCTGGCAGTGTGTAGTGAGGGCCTCTACCAGGGTACACACAACACAACTTTCCCTGGCAGTGTGTAGTGAGGGCCTCTACCAGGGCACACAAAACACAACTTTCCCTGGCAGTGTGTAGTGAGGGCCTCTACCAGGGTACACACAACACAACACAACTTTTCTTCTCTGGCGGCAGTAAGTTATTATGACTGCAGTAATAACACGCACTAACTTTATTACTACTATAATTAACCTCAGGCAGCAGCAGTAAACGATAAAACAGTTAAACACGTTCGTTATGACAATGACCACCACCACTGATACTACTTGTCCTAACAATAATACTGACCTCCAGGAGGAAGCCATAATGGCCTCAACTTGTCCTAACAATAATACTGACCTCCAGGAGGAAGCCATAATGGCTTCAACTTGTCCTAACAATAATACTGACCTCCAGGAGAAAGCCATAATGGCCTCAACTTGTCCTAACAATAATACTGACCTCCAGGAGGAAGCCATAATGGCCTCAATTTGTCCTAACAATAATACTGACCTCCAGGAGGAAGCCATAATGGCCTCAATTTGTCCTAACAATAATACTGACCTCCAGGAAGAACCCATAATGGCCTCAACTTGTCGCTGCCATACAAAAAAGGAACACACACACACACCCACCACCCACACACACTACACACACACACCCACACACCACCCCCCCCCCCCCCCCCCCCCCACACACACACACACTACATCGTTGACCACTGAAGGGTCAAGACGTACCTGGCGCTCCTCTCGGAGCAGCCAGGTCAACTGTTAAGTTGGCCCATACCAACCCCCTCCCCTGAACCCTCCTCCCCACCGGAATATCAACAAGTTCTCGCCAGAAGTTACAATTTCATTTAGAAAAGGAATGGAACCAGTGTTGAACATAGGTGAACAGTGCTTAAGTGAGTGAGAACAACTCAACAGTAACAGTCGTACCCAAATTAACCTTCACACAGTGATGACGGCCAGTGAGACCCAACAACAACCAGCGATGTGTTAATCCGTCTACGATAGGAAGGCCTGGGACCACACCTCACTCATATAACACCATCTGTGAGGGAATTACTACACCACGTCAGGTCCCTCATAACACCATCTGTGAGGGAATTACTACACCACGTCAGGCCCCTCATAACACCATCTGTGAGGGAATTACTACACCACGTCAGGTCCCTCATAACACCATCTGTGAGGGAATTACTAAAACCACGTCAGGTCCCTCATAACACCATCTGTGAGGGAATTACTACACCACGTCAGGTCTCTCATAACACCATCTGTGAGGGAATTACTACACCACGTCAGGCCCCTCATAACACCATCTGTGAGGAAATTACTACACCACGTGAGGCCCCTCATAACACCATCTGTGAGGGAATTACTACATCACGTGAGGCCCCTCATAACACCATCTGTGAGGTTTACTACACCACGTCAGGTTCCTCATAACACCATCTGTGAGGGAGTTACTACACACGTGAGGCCCCTCATTACACCATCTGTGAGGGAATTACTATACCACGTGATGCCCCTCATAACACCATCTGTGAGGGAATTACTACACCACGTGAGGCCCCTCATAACACCATCTGTGAGGGAATTACTACACCACGTGAGGCCCCTCATAACACCATCTGAGGGAATTACTACACCACGTGAGGTCCCTCATAACACCATCTGTGAGGGAATTACTACACCACGTGGTCCCTCATAACACCATCAGTGAGGGAATTACTACACGTCAGGTCCCTCATAACACCATCTGTGAGGAAACTACTACACGACATGTTTGCTGCTCAACACGTACATTAATCTGTATGTTCACTGTATGTTCCTTTACCTTTCTCTCATGAAGGCTTTTGTTAAACCACCAATGTATGTAATAAGTCATTTATGTCCACTGTATATTTTCAGCCTTCGGGCTGCAGAACTTTTTCAATAAACCGTTAATTATTATTATTATTATTATTATTATTATTATTATTATTATTACACACCACACACACACACCCACCACGCACGCACGCACACACACACACCCCACCACACACACACACACACACACACACGGAGCTAATATGGACGAATCTTGTTACTATGATTGACCACTAACTTAGAAACGTTGAATCACGCATTAGTAACCACGACCTCCCTTATCGTCAGGATGGCCGAGTGGTCTAAGGCGCCAGACTCAAGGTAAAACTTCCCTTCAGATAGTTGGGTCATGGGCATTCTGGTCCTCTCTGAGGGCGTGGGTTCGAATCCCACTCCTGACAAAGTATTTGGGGAAAGTTTTAAACTGGATAAAATCATGATTCATCGATAGAACACAGAGGGTCAGCGTAGATGGTGTTAAATCTGAGTGGGGTCGTGTAACCAGTGGGGTTCCCCAGGGGTCAGTACTGGGCCCACTCTTGTTCATTATCTACATAAACGATCTAGATACCGGGATCAGCAGTGACATAAGCAAGTTTGCGGATGACACCAAAATAAGGCGGCAGATTAATTCAGGGCAGGATGCAAATGCATTACAGGAGGATCTAAATAAACTGCAGGGGTGGTCTGAAAAATGGCAAATGAAATTCAACACCAGCAAGTGCAGCGTACTTAATATTGGAAGAACAAATAATGTCAATGTATACAGCCTTAACAATATCAACCTAGAAAAGTCGACCTGTGAAAGAGGCCACGCAAACACACCACACACACACGTATACACACACACACACACCACCCACCCCCACACACACACTCATACACACGTATACACCACACACACACCGCACACACACACACACACACACACACACACACACACACCCCCACACACACACACCCACCACGCACAACCCCCCCCCCCCACACACACACATACCCACACCCACCACGCACACACCCACACACACATACCCACACCCACCACGCACACGCACCACACACACCACACGCACACACACGGAGCTAATATGGACGAATCATGTTACTATGATTGACCACTAACTTAGAAACGTTGAATCACGCATTAGTAACCACGACCTCCCTTATCGTCAGGATGGCCGAGTGGTCTAAGGCGCCAGACTCAAGGTAAAACTTCCCTTCAGATAGTTGGGTCATGGGCATTCTGGTCCTCTCTGAGGGCGTGGGTTCGAATCCCACTCCTGACAAAGTATTTGGGTTAAGTTTTAAACTGGATAAAATCATGATTCACCGATAGAACGCAGAGGGTCAGCGTAGATGGTGTTAAATCTGAGTGGGGTCGTGTAACCAGTGGGGTTCCCCAGGGGTCAGTACTGGGCCCACTCTTGCTCATAATCTACATAAACGATCTAGATACCGGGATCAGCAGTGACATAAGCAAGTTTGCGGATGACACCAAAATAAGGCGGCAGATTAATTCAGGGCAGGATGCAAATGCATTACAGGAGGATCTAAATAAACTGCAGGGGTGGTCTGAAAAATGGCAAATGAAATTCAACACCAGCAAGTGCAGCGTACTTAATATTGGAAGAACAAATAATGTCAATGTATACAGCCTTAACAATATCAACCTAGAAAAGTCGACCTGTGAAAGAGGCCACGCAAACACACCACACACACACGTATACACACTCACACACACGTATACCCCCACACACACAAACCACCCCCACACACACACTCACACACACACACACACACACACACGAATACACACCACACACACACGTATACACCACATACACACACCGCACACGCACACACACACACACACCACGCACACCCACACAACGCACACACACCCACACCACACACACACACCCACACCCACCACGCACAACCCCCCCCCCCCCCACACACACACATACCCACACCCACCACGCACACACCCACACACACACGCACCGCACACGCACGCACACACACACACACATACCCACACCCACCACGCACACACACACACGCACCACACACACCACACGGAGCTAATATGGACGAATCTTGTTACTATGATTGACCACTAACTTAGAAACCTTGAATCACGCATTAGTAACCACGACCTCCCTTATCGTCAGGATGGCCGAGTGGTCTAAGGCGCCAGACTCAAGGTAAAACTTCCCTTCAGATAGTTGGGTCATGGGCATTCTGGTCCTCTCTGAGGGCGTGGGTTCGAATCCCACTCCTGACAAAGTATTTGGGGAAAGTTTTAAACTGGATAAAATCATGATTCACCGATAGAACGCAGAGGGTCAGCGTAGATGGTGTTAAATCTGAGTGGGGTCGTGTAACCAGTGGGGTTCCCCAGGGGTCAGTACTGGGCCCACTCTTGTTCATAATCTACATAAACGATCTAGATACCGGGATCAGCAGTGATATAAGCAAGTTTGCGGATGACACCAAAATAAGGCGGCAGATTAATTCAGGGCAGGATGCAAATGCATTACAGGAGGATCTAAATAAACTGCAGGGGTGGTCTGAAAAATGGCAAATGAAATTCAACACCAGCAAGTGCAGCGTACTTAATATTGGAAGAACAAATACTGTCAATGTATACAGCCTTAACAATATCAACCTAGAAAAGTCGACTTGTGAAAGAGACCACGCAAACACACCACACACACACGTACACACACACACACACACACACTACATCCTTGACAACTGAAGGGTCAAGACGTACCAGGTCAACTGTTAAGTTGGCCCATACCAACTCCCTCCCCTGAACCCTCCTCCCCACCGGAATATCAACAAGTTCTCGCCAGAAGTTACAATTTCATTTAGGAAAGGAATGGAACCAGTGTTAAACAGAGGTGAACATTGGTGAACAGTTCTTGAGTCAGTGAGAACAACTCAACAGTAACAGTCGCACCCAAGTTAACCTTCACACAGTGAGGTCCCAGGTACCCAATGATAATGGCCCTTGAGACCCAACAACAAGCAGTGATGTGTTAATCCGTCTACGATAGGAAGGACTGGGACCACACCTCACTCATATAACACTGTCTGTGAGGGAATTACTACACCACGTCAGGTCCCTCATAACACCATCTGTGAGGGAGTTACTACACCACGTGAGGCCCCTCATAACACCATCTGTGAGGGAATTACTACACCACGTGAGGCCCCTCATAACACCATCTTTGAGGGAGTTACTACACCACGTGAGGCCCCTCATAACACCATCTGTGAGGGAATTACTACACCACGTGAGGCCCCTCATAACACCATCTGTGAGGGAGTTACTACACCACGTGAGGCCCCTCATAACACCATCTGTGAGGGAATTACTACACCACGTGAGGCCCCTCATAACACCATCTGTGAGGGAGTTACTACACCACGTGAGGCCCCTCATAACACCATCTGTGAGGGAATTACTACACGTGAGGTCCCTCATAACACCATCTGTGAGGAAACTACTACACGACATGTTTGCTGCTCAACACCTACATTAATCTGTATGTTCACTGTATGTTCCTTTACCTTTCTCTCATGAAGGCTTTTGTTAAACCACCAATGTATGTAATAAGTCATTTATGTCCAATGTATATTTTCAGCCTTCGGGCTGCAGAACTTTTTCAATAAACCGTTAATTATTATTATTATTATTATTATAACACCAGATACACACGCATACACCCCACACACACACGTATACACCACACACACACACCGACACACACACACACACACACTTACGTATACGTCACCAGCCTGGTCGTCTTCTCTCAACTCCACCCAACAACGTCGGCTAGAGAAGGTACAGAAAAGAGCCTGCAGAATCATGCTCGGCGCAGAATACTCTGGCTACATCAACGCTCTCTCCACCCTGGAAATGCCATCCCTCAGTGACCTCCACCACCAAGAACTAGCAAGGTTTGGCCGTGGACTACTGCACCACCCTCGTCATCGCCACCTCCTGCCACCGGCAGCCCCCCACCCACCTCGCGCAGTCCGCCACTACAACAAAATTCAGCCCATAAGGGCCCGCACCGATTGATATAAGAATAGCACCATCCCATCTATTGTTAAAATAATAACAACTCCTGATTTATGTACTGTACAGCCCTGTAAATGTATTCAATGCATATTATATCATTATGTCTAAATCAAATGTAAGTCTGTATATTTTCAGCCACCGGCTGCAACTCTATTAATAAACCGTTTATTATTATTATTATTATTATTATTATTACACACACACACACACACACACACACCACGGTCACTGAGACAGAAAGAAACGATGATGCTGAGTTGAATACATAGCAACTCCTACAGTAACACAGTAACACCTGCAGTAGCACAGTAACTCCTACAGTAGCACAGTAACACCTGCAGTAACACCGTAACTCCTACAGTAACACAGTAACACCTACAGTAACACAGTAACTCCTACAGTAACACAGTAACTCCTACAGTAACACAGTAACTCCTACAGTAACACAGTAACTCCTACAGTAACACAGTAACACCTACAGTAACACAGTAACTCCTACAGTAACACAGCAACTCCTACAGTAGCACAGTAACACCTACAGTAACACAGTAACACCTACAGTAGCACAGTAACACCTACAGTAACACAGTAACACCTACAGTAAAACAGTAACTCCTACAGTAACACAGTAACACCTACAGTAACACAGTAACACCTACAGTAACACAGTAACACCTACAGTAGCACAGTAACACAGTAACACCTACAGTAAAACAGTAACTCCTACAGTAACACAGTAACACAGTAACTCCTACAGTAACACAGTAACACCTACAGTAACACAGCAACTCCTACAGTAACACAGCAACTCCTACAGTAGCACAGTAACACAGTAACACCTACAGTAAAACAGTAACTCCTACAGTAACACAGTAACACCTACAGTAACACAGTAACACCTACAGTAACACAGTAACACCAACAGTAACACAGTAACTCCTACAGTAACACAGTAACACCTACAGTAACACAGTAACTCCTACAGTAACACAGTAACACCTACAGTAACACAGTAACTCCTACAGTAACACAGTAACTCCTACAGTAACACAGTAACACCTACAGTAACACCGTAACACCTACAGTAACACAGTAACTCCTACAGTAACACAGTAACTCCTACAGTAACACCTACAGTAACACAGTAACACCTACAGTAACACAGTAACTCCTACAGTAACACAGTAACTCCTACAGTAACACAGTAACTCCTACAGTAACACAGTAACTCCTACAGTAACACAGTAACACCTACAGTAACACCGCAACTTCTACAGTAACACAGTAACTCCTACAGTAACACAGTAACACCTACAGTAACACAGTAACACCGTAACACCTACAGTAACACAGCAACTCCTACAGTAACACAGTAACTCCTACAGTAACACAGTAACTCCTACAGTAACACAGTAACACCTACAGTAACACAGTAACTCCTACAGTAACACAGTAACTCCTACAGTAACACAGTAACACCTACAGTAACACCGTAACACCTACAGTAACACAGTAACTCCTACAGTAACACAGTAACTCCTACAGTAACACAGTAACACCTACAGTAACACAGTAACACTGTAACACCTACAGTAACACAGTAACACCGTAACACCTACAGTAACACAGCAACTCCTACAGTAACACCTACAGTAACACAGTAACACCTACAGTAACACAGTAACTCCTACAGTAACACCGTAACACCTACAGTAACACAGTAACTCCTACAGTAACACAGTAACACCTACAGTAACACCGTAACACCTACAGTAACACAGTAACACCTACAGTAACACAGTAACACCTACAGTAACACAGTAACTCCTACAGTAACACCGTAACACCTACAGTAACACAGTAACACCTACAGTAACACAGTAACTCCTACAGTAACACCGTAACACCAGTAACACCGTAACACCTACAGTAACACAGTAACACCGAAACACCTACAGTAACACAGTAACACCGCAACACCTACAGTAACACAGTAACTCCTACAGTAACACCGTAACACCTACAGTAACACCGTAACACCTACAGTAACACCGTAACACCTACAGTAACACAGTAACACCTACAGTAACACAGTAACACCTACAGTAACACCGTAACACCTACAGTAACACAGTAACACCTACAGTAACACAGTAACACCGAAACACCTACAGTAACACAGTAACACCTACAGTAACACAGTAACACCGTAACACCTACAGTAACACAGTAACACCTACAGTAACACAGTAACTCCTACAGTAACACAGTAACACCTACAGTAACACAGTAACTCCTACAGTAACACAGTAACACCTACAGTAACACAGTAACTCCTACAGTAACACAGTAACACCTACAGTAACACAGTAACACCTACAGTAACACAGTAACACCTACAGTAACACAGTAACACCTACAGTAACACAGTAACTCCTACAGTAACACAGTAACTCCTACAGTAACACAGTAACTCCTACAGTAACACAGTAACTCCTACAGTAACACAGTAACTCCTACAGTAACACAGTAACTCCTACAGTAACACCTACAGTAACACAGTAACTCCTGCAGTAACACCGTAACTCCTACAGTAACACCGTAACTCCTACAGTAACACCGTAACTCCTACAGTAACACAGTAACTCCTACAGTAACACCGTAACTCCAACAGTAACACCTACAGTAACACCGTAACTCCTACAGTAACACAGTAACTCCTACAGTAACACCGTAACTCCTACAGTAACACCGTAACTCCTACAGTAACACCTACAGTAACACAGTAACACCTACAGTAACACAGTAACACCTACAGTAACACAGTAACTCCTACAGTAACACAGTAACTCCTACAGTAACACAGTAACTCCTACAGTAACACAGTAACACCTACAGTAGTACCATTCACTCAAGGTTGTACCATTCACCCAAGGTTGTACCATTCACCCAAGGTTGTACCATTGTCCCAAGGCTGTACCATTCACCCAAGGCTGTACCATTCACCCAAGGTTGTACCATTCACCCAAGGCTGTACCATTCACCCAAGGCTGTACCATTCATCCAAGGCTGTACCATTCACCCAAGGTTGTACCATTCACCCAAGGCTGTACCATTCATCCAAGGCTGTACCATTCACCCAAGGTTGTACCATTCACCCAAGGTTGTACCGGCAGCCACGTCTTCTGTCTACCTGCTGGTCTGTCTATGCTTACCCGTGTGTCCCTGTTCACCTGTCCTAGCCTAACCTATAGTAACCTAACCTAACCTACCAGTTAATCTGTCTTGTCCTAACCTATCCTACCTGTGTACCTGTCCTAACCTAACCTAACCTAACCTATCTGTTTATCTGTCCTGTCCTAATCTAACCTAACCTACCTGTGTACCTGTCCTAACCTATCCTACCTGTGTACCTGTCCTAACCTATCCTACCTGTGTACCTGTCCTGTCCTAACCTACCTGTGTACCTGTCCTAACCTATCCTACCTGTGTACCTGTCCTAACCTATCCTACCTGTGTACCTGTCCTAACCTATCCTACCTGTGTACCTGTCCTAACCTAACCTACCTGTTTATCTGTCCTGTCCTGTCCTGTCCTAACCTAACCTACCTGTGTACCTGTCCTAACCTATCCTACCTGTGTACCTGTCCTAACCTATCCTACCTGTGTACCTGTCCTAACCTAACCTACCTGTTTATCTGTCCTGTCCTGTCCTAACCTAACCTACCTGTGTACCTGTCCTAACCTATCCTACCTGTGTACCTGTCCTAACCTATCCTACCTGTGTACCTGTCCTAACCTAACCTACCTGTTTATCTGTCCTGTCCTGTCCTGTCCTAACCTAACCTACCTGTGTACCTGTCCTAACCTATCCTACCTGTGTACCTGTCCTAACCTATCCTACCTGTTTATCTGTCCTGTCCTAATCTAACCTAACCTACCTGTGTACCTGTCCTAACCTAACCTACCTGTTTATCTGTCCTGTCCTGTCCTGTTCTAACCTAACCTACCTGTGTACCTGTCCTAACCTATCCTACCTGTGTACCTGTCCTAACCTGACCTACCTGTTTATCTGTCCTGTCCTAATCTAACCTAATCTACCTGAGTACCTGTCCTAACCTATCCTACCTGTGTACCTGTCCTAACCTATCCTACCTGTGTACCTGTCCTAACCTATCATCCTACCTGTGTACCTGTCCTAACCTATCCTACCTGTGTACCTGTCCTAAACTATCCTACCTGTGTACCTGTCCTAACCTAACCCAGCCTACCTGTCCTAAAAAGAGGATTCTACCCTGACTACCATCGGGGTAAAAAAAAACTAAATACCCTCCCACTAACCTGACGCTCCACCTTTAACAAGATACCTTCTCTTAATACCAGTTAGGGAAACAAACACACGAAAAGGATTCATTCGGATACTTGTGTGATCAATGGCAGTGGTATCAAGTAGAGGTCAGCCTGGTGGTATTGTCTCCTTCCTTCCTTCCTTTCTTCTTTACTTCCTTTCTTCATTCTTTCCTCCCTTCGTATCCCCCCCCCATTTTTCTTTCCTGCTTCTTTTAAATAATCTCTCTCTCTCTCTCTCTCTCTCTCACATAACCTTCCACCTCCATTCCTGCGTCTCCCCCAACAGCCAGGAGCGGTGGTAGAGGTACACACATAGCTGGCCGACACGCACACCCTCCCGTAGCCTATTATCAGAGGGGATGGATGTTGAACCCTGGAACAATACCGGCCATCACCACCACCACCACCACCCACTACTTGACCACCACCCACTGCAACAACCACCACCCACTACTTGACCACAACCCACTGCAACAACCACCACCCACTACTTGACCACAACCCACTGCAACAACCACCACCCACAACTTGACCACCACCCACTACTTGACCACCACCCACTACTGGACCACCACCCACTACTTGACCACCACCCACTACTGGACCACCACCCACTACTTGACCACCACCCACTACTTGACCACCACCCACTACTTGACAACAACCCACTGCAACAACCACCACCCACAACTTCACCACCACCCACTACTGGACCACCACCCACTACTTGACCACCACCCACTACTGGACCACCACCCACTACTGGACCACCACCCACTACTACTACCACCACCCACTACTTGACCACCACCCACTACTGGACCACCACCCACTACTGGACCACCACCCACTACTTGACCACCACCCACCACTTGACCACCACCCACCACTTGACCACCACCCACTACTTGACCACCACCCACTACTCAACCACCACCCACTACTCAACCACCACCCACTACTTGACCACCACCCACTACTTGACCACCACCCACTACTGGACCACCACCCACTACTGGACCACCACCCACTACTCAACCACCACCCACTACTCAACCACCACCCACTACTCGACCACCACCCACTACTCAACCACCACCCACTGCTTGACCACCACCCACTACTTGACCACCACCCACTACTTGACCACCACCCACTACTTGACCACCACCCACTACTCGACCACCACCCACTACTGGACCACCACCCACTACTTGACCACCACCCACTACTTGACCACCCACTACTGGACCACCACCCACTACTTGACCACCACCCACTACTGGACCACCACCCACTACTGGACCACCACCCACTACTTGACCACCACCCACTACTGGACCACCACCCACTACTGGACCACCACCCACTACTGACCACCACCCACTACTGGACCACCACCCACTACTGGACCACCACCCACTACTTGACCACCACCCACTGCAACAACCACCAACCACTACTTGACCACCACCCACTACTGGACCACCACCCACTACTCGACCACCACCCACTACTTGACCACCACCCACTACTTGACCACCACCCACTGCAACAACCACCACCCACTACTGGACCACCACCCACTACTCGACCACCACCCACTACTTGACCACCACCCACTACTCAACCACCACCCACTACTTGACCACCACCCACTACTCGACCACCACCCACTACTTGACCACCACCCACTACTTGACCACCACCCACTGCAACAACCACCACCCACTACTGACCACCACCCACTACTCGACCACCACCCACTACTTGACCACCACCCACTACTTGACCACCACCCACTGCAACAACCACCACCCACTACTTGACCACCACCCACTACTGGACCACCACCCACTACTGGACCACCACCCACTACTACTACCACCACCCACTACTTGACCACCACCCACTACTGGACCACCACCCACTACTTGACAACCACCCACTACTGGACCACCACCCACTACTGGACCACCACCCACTACTACTACCACAACCCACTACTTGACAACCACCCACTACTTGACCACCACCCACTACTGGACCACCACCCACTACTTGACCACCACCCACTACTTGACAACCACCCACTACTTGACCACCACCCACTACTGGACCACTACCCACTGCAACAACCACCACCCACTACTTGACCACCACCCACTACTCGACCACCACCCACTACTTGACCACCACCCACTACTACTACCACCACCCACTACTTGACCACCACCCACTACTTGACCACCACCCACTACTTGACCACCACCCACTACTTGACCACCACCCACTACTTGACCATCACCCACTACTTGACCACCACCCACTACTCGACCACCACCCACTACTCGACCACCACCCACTACTGGACCACCACCCACTACTGGACCACCACCCACTACTTGACCACCACCCACTACTCAACCACCACCCACTACTTGACCACCAACCACTACTCAACCACCACCCACTACTTGACCACCACCCACTACTTGACCACCACCCACTGCAACAACCACCACCCACTACTGTACCACCACCCACTACTCGACCACCACCCACTACTGGACCACCACCCACTACTTTGACCACCACCCACTACTTGACCACCACCCACTACTTGACCACCACCCACTACTGGACCCACCCACTACTGACCACCACCACTACTACTACCACCACCCACTACTGACCACCACCCACTACTGGACCACCACCCACTACTTGACCACCACCCACTACTGGACCACCACCCACTACTGGACCACCACCCACTACTACTACCACCACCCACTACTTGACCACCACCCACTACTTGACCACCACCCACTACTGGACCACCACCCACTACTTGACAACCACCCACTACTTGACCACCACCCACTACTGGACCACCACCCACTACTACTACCACCACCCACTACTTGACCACCACCCACTACTGGCACACCACTACTTGACACCACCCACTACTGGACCACCACCCACTACTGTACCACCACCCACTACTACTACACCAACCCACTAATTTACAACCACCCACTACTTGACCACCACCCACTACTGGACCACCACCCACTACCTGACCACCACCCACTACTTGACAACCACCCACTACTGGACCACCACCCACTCCACCACCACTACTACTACCACCACCCACTACTTGACAACCACCCACTATTGACCACCACCCACTACTGGACCACCACCCACTACTGGACCACCACCCACTACTACTACCACCACCCACTACTTGACAACCACCCACTATTGACCACCACCCACTACTGGACCACCACCCACTACTTGACCACCACCCACTACTGGACCACCACCCACTACTGGACTACCACCCACTACTACTACCACAACCCACTACTTGACAACCACCCACTACTTGACCACCACCCACTACTGGACCACCACCCACTACTTGACCACCACCCACTACTTGACAACCACCCACTACTTGACCACCACCCACTACTGGACCACCACCCACTGCAACAACCACCACCCACTACTTGACCACCACCCACTACTCGACCACCACCCACTACTTGACCACCACCCACTACTACTACCACCACCCACTACTTGACCACCACCCACTACTGGACCACCACCCACTACTTGACCACCACCCACTACTTGACCATCACCCACTACTTGACCACCACCCACTACTTGACCACCACCCACTACTGGACCACCACCCACTACTGGACCACCACCCACTACTCAACCACCACCCACTACTTGACCACCACCCACTACTTGACCATCACCCACTACCACCACCCACTACACCTACCACCACCAACACTAACATGACCACCAGCACCACCTAACACCACCACCACCCCTAACACCACCACCACCAACATGACCACCACCACCACCACCACCCACTACACCTACCACCACCAACACTAACATGACCACCACCACCACCACCACTAACACCACCACCAGCACCACCAACACCACCACCACCATTAACATATAGGACAAATCACAACAGGTCTTTCTCGTGGTAGAATGGATTCTAACTAATGTGGAGGTGGATTTTACGGACCGCCAACGTGAGAAGAATCCATACGGCTGGATGTTAATATCAACGCTAAACAATATAAACCCCATTAAGGTGTTTACTACTGTGTGAGGAAGGGACACTGGCGAGGACGGGACACTGGCGAGGACGGGACACTGGCGAGGACGGGACACTGGTGAGGACGGGACACTGGTGAGGACGGGACACTGGTGAGGACGGGACACAGGCGAGGACGGGACACTGGCGAGGACGGGACACTGGCGAGGACGGGACACTGGCGAGGACGGGACACTGGCGAGGACGGGACACTGGCGAGGACGGGACACTGGCGAGGACGGGACACTGGCGAGGACGGGACACTGGCGAGGACGGGACACTGGTGAGGACGGGACACTGGTGAGGACGGGACACAGGTGAGGACGGGACACAGGCGAGGACGGGACACTGGCGAGGACGGGACACTGGCGAGGACGGGACACTGGTGAGGACGGGACACTGGTGAGGACGGGACACTGGTGAGGACGGGACACTGGTGAGGACGGGACACTGGCGAGGACGGGACACTGGCGAGGACGGGACACTGGCGAGGACGGGACACTGGCGAGGACGGCACACTGGCGAGGACGGGACACTGGCGAGGACGGGACACTGGTGAGGACGGGACACTGGCGAGGACGGGACACTGGTGAGGACGGGACACTGGTGAGGACGGGACACTGGCGAGGACGGGACACTGGCGAGGACGGGACACTGGTGAGGACGGGACACTGGTGAGGACGGGACACTGGCGAGGACGGGACACTGGCGAGGACGGGACACTGGTGAGGACGGGACACTGGTGAGGACGGCACACTGGTGAGGACGGCACACTGGTGAGGACGGGACACTGGTGAGGACGGGACACTGGCGAGGACGGGACACTGGCGAGGACGGGACACTGGTGAGGACGGGACACTGGTGAGGACTGGACACTGGTGAGGACGGGACACTGGCGAGGACGGGACACTGGCGAGGACGGGACACTGGTGAGGACGGGACACTGGTGAGGACTGGACACTGGTGAGGACGGGACACTGGTGAGGACGGGACACTGGTGAGGACGGGACACTGGTGAGGACGGGACACTGGTGAGGACGGGACACTGGCGAGGACGGGACACTGGCGAGGACGGGACACTGGTGAGGACGGGACACTGGTGAGGACGGGACACTGGCGAGGACGGGACACTGGCGAGGACGGGACACTGGCGAGGACGGGACACTGGTGAGGACGGGACACTGGTGAGGACGGGACACTGGCGAGGACGGGACACTGGTGAGGACGGGACACTGGTGAGGACGGGACACTGGTGAGGACGGGACACTGGTGAGGACGGGACACTGGTGAGGACGGGACACTGGCGAGGACGGGACACTGGCGAGGACGGGACACTAGTGAGGACGGGACACTGGTGAGGACGGGACACTGGTGAGGACGGGACACTAGTGAGGACGGGACACTGGTGAGGACGGGACACTGGCGAGGACGGGACACTGGCGAGGACGGGACACTGGTGAGGACGGGACACTGGTGAGGACGGGACACTGGTGACACATTACGATTTGGGGTGAGAAAAAAAAATATATAAAAAGATAATTTGTTCATATATACTCGTGAAGACTAAAGAAATAAAGACATTTCTGCCCCCCCCCCCCCCCAGAAAATTGGAGGTCGGGGGGAGCTGGGGGAGGGGGGGTAACACTGTTTATAGATGAAGAGGTTGGAAATAAAAGTTTTAATAAGATGGTCTACACTCACTTACACCCGTAAGCGTTACTGTTTATCTGCAAGCCACGTCTGAAGTGTAAGGAGACTTAGCGTGAAGAGTCTTATTCCCCCCCGCTCCTCTCAGTCTCTCACACCTCCCGCCCTTGCTCAGTCTCTCATTCCTCCCGCCCCCTCTGTCTCTCATTCCTCCCGCCCCCCAGTCTCTCATTCCTCCCGCCCCCACTATCCGTCAATAATAATAATAATAATAATAATAACAATAATAATAACAATAAAAATAATAACAATAATAATAATCATAATAATAACAATAATAATAATAATAATAATAATAATAATAATAATAACAATAATAATAACAACAATAATAATAATAATAATAATAATAATAATAATAATAATAACAATAATAATAGCAACAATAATAATAATAATAATAATAATAATAATTGCATATAATGTTTATTATTGTGTTTCCTTCAATCGAATATAAACAAACACAACTCTGCCACAAAACCTGAAGAGCCCCTGTAAACGCTGAAGTGACGTAGACTGTGCGAGACTTACAGGCGTGACAAGAGCAGGAACAAGTGATCAAATATGGTACAATAGAGAGACGTTAAGCGCGGTATCTATCCGAACGTTCATTGAGTATCTTAAACTCCGAGCAGTGCCTACATTCTCGTCCAACTGTACCGTACTGAGCTGTGTCGTACTGTGCTGAGCTATGCCATACTGTACTGAGCTGTGCCGTACTGTGCTGAGCTGTGCCGTACTGTGCTGAGCTGTGCCATACTGTACTGAGCAACAGGAAGATCTAAACAAATTTTTTGAATGGTCTGAAAAATGGCAGATGAAATTCAACGTGGACAAATGTAAAGTACTCAGTATAGGAGATGTAAACAGGGAAACCAGATACCAGATGAACAACGATGCCATAGAGAAATCCGATTGCGAGAGAGATTTAGGAGTAATGATAAGTAGGAACCTTAAACCAAGTAAACAATGTGTTTTTGCTCGTAACAAGGCTAATAAAGTACTTGGGTTCATACAAAGGAGTGTTAGTTACAAGACTAGCGAGGTCATCCTAAAACTGTATCCTTGGAAAGAATTCAGAGGAGAATGACAAGACTAATCCCGGGCATTAGGAACCTTGAGTATAGAGACAGGTTAAAACATCTTAATTTGCACTCCCTCGAGAGACGTAGAGTGAGGGGCGACCTGATAGAGGTGTATAAGTGGAAGGCAGGGCTAAACAAAGGGGACATTACAAAGGTACTCAAACTATCCAACCAGGAGCGAACTCGTAACAATGGTTTTAAATTAGATAAATTTAGATTTAGGCGGGAAATAGGTAAACACTGGTTTGGTAACAGAGTAGTGGATGAATGGAACAAGTTACCAAATATCATCATTAACTCGAATACGCTGAACTGCTTCAAACAAAGGTTGGATGCTTATATGAGCAATAGGGGTGGGTGTAAATGGGACTGCCCAGTATGAGCCAATAAGCCCGCTGCAGTTTCTTCCATTCTTATGTTCTTATGTTCTTATGTGCTGAGTTGTGTCGTACTGTGCTGAGCTGTTAGCCCTGACCCTCTCCCCTCAGCCTCCCTCCCCTCAACCTTCTTTGATCCCCTTCATCCTCAACCCCCCCCTCCTCCTCCCCATGAGCAAGAGCGACTCGACCAGTCCAGACGGAAGTGGCAGCGTGTAAATAGCCGGAGGAGGACCATTGTGTACCCGCCTCGCCTCCCCTCCCCCTCTGTTCCAAGCCAGCCTTTTGTGGGGCGACCTCATGTGATAATACCGACCGACCATAGGCGACACAACGGCTGTTAAAGCGACTGGTGTGACAGCTGCTCTCTCTCTCTCTCTCTCTCTCTCTCTCTCTCTCTCTCTCTCTCAATAATAGCACATGGAGGGAGTGGATCAACACTCAGACCCCAACTAGCCTTGTGTCTCAGTAGCTTTTGTGGAGTTTTGGCAACCCTAAACATTCATTTAAACTCCGCCTACACTATCATGTAATACCAATTCAACCCTCAATAGAATAACACACACACCTGTACCATATCATGTTAATAACGACTTGGTACTCACCTGTTCAGAGTCGGAGTCATGTGAGAACTCGTCCTGGGTGGGCGGGTGTACGTCCTGGCTGCCCTCCTGCTCTCCCGTGTTCTCAGTAGTCTCTGTGTGTTCATCTCCGGAGTCAAGTGGGACGCCTACACCCACCAGGCCGCCCATACGGGGCACAACGCCCACGCCAAGGGCGGCGGATGAGGATTCCCGGCGTGTGCGTGGTTGAACGGCTCGGAAGGCGCCGCGGTGGTGCTCTGAGGGGTAGATGTGACCATAACGCGTGAGGTTGTTCTCAGAAGCGTGAAGGAGTCTGGCCAGAGGGGTGAGTGGCACGTGCCGCAGCCGGTCCAGTCCGTGATCGCTCTCAGACCCGTCACGAAAGCTGCTGCCACATCCTCCACTACCCAGGGGAGCATTGACACCGTCGCTGGTGGATGAGTCACGCAGGTCTTCCAGGGAACGAGTATACGACCTCTCTGACGGTGCTCGAGGCCGCAGGGGAGATAATCCTGTCCCCAAAGGAAGCTGAGGCACTCCAAACACTTTTGGGGACAGTTTAAGGGATAACTCGAGATCGAGTGCGTCCTGAGGGCCATTAGCGACGGTAGGTGTCGGGGCCTTGGTGGTAGCCGGGGAGAAGGCCCGCACACTCAGAGGATGGATGCCACCAGTGTCAGACTCACGTCGATTAATCTTTTGAGAGACCTTCACTAAATGTTCTTGTTTGTGCTGAAGGTATTTGTGCATGGAATGCCTCATAGAGGCCACATGAATCGGTGAGTCACTGGAGGCTAAGAATCCCGGCGACCTCTCAAACCCCACCGGGTCTGGCATGGCCCTGACGGTGAGCCGACCCGATTCTGGAGTATTTGTACACTCAACAACGGGGGTCTTGGTGACGCCCCGATCCCTAGCTAGCCGCATGTCATCAGTAATACTGGTACGACCGTCCCCATTGAGCCGAACTTCTCCTAGGTTGGCTCGCATGTCGTCTTCGAGCGCTGCCCGCAAGTCGTCTGTGATGCTGGTGCGGCCATCACCTAGGCTGGCCCTACTCTCAGCAAGACTGGCACGGAGGTCACTTAGTCGCTTGGCGTCACTCACGCTCACACGCAGGTTGTCAATGTTACCTAGCACCTTGTCCGTCACGCTCACTCGCAAATGATCGTTCACATTGGCACGCACGTTGTCCAGTAACTTATTACTAATATTGTTGTCACTAGAACTGACAAGTAACTTATCATTTGCAATGGCACGCAGGTTATTGGCACTGGAGTAACTGAACTCATTAATATTGGCACGTAGCACCGAGGGCCCTAGACTACTGGGTATGTTGTCGCTCACTGTACCACTCATACTGCTGCCATACCCACCACTAATATTGCCTCTGTGGTTGTCTAAGTGACCCCGATGGTTCTCTCGATGAGTCTCCAAGTTACCCCGAAAATTATCAGTAGAGTTCGCTCTATGGTTATCTAAATTCGCCCTGAGATTCTCCAGATTTGCTCTATGGTTGTCCATATTACCTCTAAGGTTGTCAATATTCGCTCTATGATTATCCAGACCCCTGTGGTTATCCAGATTACCCCTGTGGTTGTCCATATTGACTCGGTGGTTCTCCAGATTGGCCTGTAGGTTCTCATTGAGGTTGGCGCGAAGGTTACTAACCAACTGGAAGTTCTGTATTCTCATACGCTGGTTGTCGTCAACCTCGACAACGAAGACACGGTCACTGTGGTGATAATGGTGACCACCGTCGTCTCGAAACCCAATGCCGGAGTCAGAGTTGGAGGAGTTGGAAGAAGTGTTGGAGTGCTGGGGCGACATCTGCGCCTCCACGTCGATGAGGCCTGGCGCGCCGGTGTCCAGGTGGAACCCCACCCGATTTCTGTACAGACTCATGATAGCATGAAGAATCGGGTCTGCCGAGTCCGGGAACTCCTGGCAGTGGTGCGCCTCTGGATGTGGCGTACATTCCAGACGGAAATTTTTGGCTCTCTTGGCGTGGTCAGAGTGCTGCACCATGCGGGGATCCACCATAAATACATGACATGATGATGAAACGCTCCCACCATCCTGGCTGCCATCACTCAACTCGTCCCCTGAGGCGCCGTGGACAGTCACCAGCCCAAAGAATTTCTTGTCGTCAGCATATACACCACAAAAAGTGATTCTCTCAGCCGGGTACTGCGCCAGCGTGAGGCCGTGGGGGTTGGTCAGTACCACGCGCTCCGTAAACACTGACATTAGAACCAGCGTGTGAACCTTTTTCTCGATCCGAAGGCGTCGGATACAATTTCTTATGGCGGTGAGACGCGATCCCCCCTGAGGTTCTTTGGGCATCTCAATAGTACCGAGATAACCCACTACAGCACGGTAGAGTGCCTCTCCCAGGTCGTTTGGGGCTGCCTGTTGTTGCAGCTCTGCCAAGGTTGGGTACAACAACTTGTTGATCTCTTGTTCAGTTAATACATTGTATGCTTCCATCCCGGAGCCACTCGGTAGCTCCACCCACATACCAGAATGCTGCTGTTGCTGCACAGGTGACTGCTGTCTCTGAGTCTGTTGCTGTTGGTGGTGAAGAAGCTGTTGCTGTGTATGTTGTTGCTGTTGCAGGTGCTGCTGTTGTAGGTGTTGTTTCTGTTGTTGTTGTAAGTGTTGCTGTTGTTGCTGTTGAAGATGCTGTTGCTGTTGTTGTTGCTGTTGTTGCTGCTGAAGCTGTTGTTGGTGATGTTGCTGTTGTTGTTGCTGCTGCTGTTGATGGTGATGCTGGTGAGTCGCCGCCAGCTGCTGCTGGACAGCATCAGGTGGGAGGGTCTGAGGGTGATGCCTGAGTTTGGCCTTGGGGGATTTATCCTTCTTCTTGACTACATGTCTCGGTCTTGGTGGGTGCTGGGGCTCCTTGACTGGCCGAGGCGTCCGGGTCACCTGCCGCGCCTCCGCCATAACTAGATGGATCTGGTCCGGTCTTAACCGTGTGGGGGACGTCGACGGCGCTGCAGGTGGACCCCCATCTCTCTCACCGAGGCCTTCGGGCACTGGAGACACGTTGGCGGATACCGTGAGACCCTTTGGCGTGGGCGTGAGGGGCGCCTTAGGTGGGAAAGCAGACTCGGGCCAGGCATCGCGATCTGACAGGAGCGCCGCTTCGCCTAGGTGGATGGCCGTGTGTTCACTGAAAATGGCTCCACTCTGCAAGTCGCGCACCACTTTTTCAGCTCGCGTCTGCTGGTTCTTGTGCCTCAGCCGATTAGGATACTTAGGTTTGGGACGATTTACTGTCACAAACTCGTCGTCAGAGCTGTCGGAGTAGTAGTTCTCGGCGATCTGGAGCTTGAGGAGCTTGGAGAGGCCAATGAGACGAACTACATCATCATGAGGAGCCTTGCTCACGTTCTGGCTGTTAACGGCGATAAGGTAGTCGCCGGGACGCAGGCCGGCCCGCTCGGCCGGCGACCCGGGCACGATGCACGAGAGGATGCAAGGCGCCTGTCCACTGATGGTGAAGCCAAAGCCATTCTTACCCTTAGTGATCTCCACCGTGCGGACACCATAGCTGGGCCGCTTCTTCCGCCGCCGGTTGTTGTGCATGGCTCCGTTATGGCTCTCTCTCTCTCTCTGAAACAAACCAAACATAAATCATTAACAAGGCACAAGTCTTCATATCCAATACATGATTACTCGTCCAGTACATACTGCATACTATATGACCCAACAAGTCATTATATAGTACAGTACAGTACAGTAATGCAGTACATATACTATATGACCCAACAAGTCATTATATAGTACAGTACAGTACAGTACAGTACAGTAATGCAGTACATATACTATATGACCCAACAAGTCATTATATAGTACAGTACAGTACAGTACAGTAATGCAGTACATATACTATATGACCCAACAAGTCATTATATAGTACAGTACAGTATGGTACAGTACAGTACAGTAATGCAGTACATATACTATATGACCCAACAAGTCATTATATAGTACAGTACAGTACCGTACAGTACAGTACAGTAATGCAGTACATATACTATATGACCCAACAAGTCATTATATAGTACAGTACAGCACAGTAATGCAGTACATATACTATATGACCCAACAAGTCATTATATAGTACAGTACAGTACAGTACCGTACAGTACAGTACAGTAATGCAGTACATATACTATATGACCCGACAAGTCATTATATAGTACAGTACAGTACAGTACAGTACAGTAATGCAGTACATATACTACATGACCCGACAAGTCATTATACAGTACAGTACAGTAGTACAGTACAGTACCGTACAGTACAGTACAGTAATGCAGTACATATACTATCTGACGCAATAAGTCATTACATAGTACAGTACAGTACAGTACAGTAATGCAGTACTTATACTATCTGACCCAATAAGTCATTACATAGTACAGTACAGTACAGTATGGCGCAGTGCAGTACAGTATGGCACAGTGCAGTACAGTATAATACAGTGCAGTGCAGTACAGTATAGTACAGTGCAGTATAGTACAGTGCACTGCAGTACAGTATAGTACAGTGCAGTACAGTGCATTACAATGCAGTACAGTACAGTACATATATCATCTGACCCAAGTCATTATATAATAAGTACAGTATAATACAGTGCAGTATAGTACAGCACAGTCCAGTACAGTGCAATACAGTATAGTATAGTACAGTGCAGTGCAGCACAATACAGTACAGTACAGTCCAGTAAACAGCAGTACAGCATAGTACAGTGCAGTACATGACACTGCAGTACAGTAAATAGTAGAGTAGAGTACAGTAGAGTACGGTAGAGTACAGTACAGTAGTGTAGAGTACAGTACAGTAGAGCAGTGTACAGTAGAGTACAGTACAGTAGAGCACAGTAAAATAGAGTACAGTACAGTAGAGCACAGTACAGTACAGTAGAGTACAGTTGAGTACAGTACAGCACAGTACAGTAGAGTACAGAACAGATAGAGAAGAGTACAGTACAGTAGAGTACAGTACAGTAGAGCAGTGTACAGTAGAGTACAGTACAGTAGAGTACAGTACAGTAGAGCACAGTACAATAGAGTACAGTACAGTAGAGCACAGTACAGTAGAGTACAGTTGAGTACAGTACAGCACAGTACAGTAGAGTACAGTACAGATAGTGTAGAGTACAGTAGAGTACAGTACAGTACATTAGAGTAGAGCAGAGTACAGTACAGTACAGATAGTGTAGAGTACAGTACATTAGAGTAGAGCAGAGTACAGTACAGTAGAGTACAGTACAGTACCCTAACAATGTAGGCGTACACTAGCCTATACAGTAGATGTGTTCCCTGTGGCATTACTTAAGGTTAAAACGAGGCAACTGGCGCTGACAAGAGTTGTCTCACTCGGCAGTAACGATCAAGGAGTGAATTAACTACAATTCGTCCCGGGTCGGCCTCCCTCCATCCTCAGCCAAGGACACTGTTTACACCAGCACCAGCGTCACTCTCCTGGCCAAACTGTACCCCCCCCCCCCCCAACATTCATCACACGAGCGGTTTTTTCACAGGGATTAGCCCACCCGGGCGAAAATGTAATAATAATAATAATAATAATAATAATAATAATAATAATAATAATGATGATGATGATAATTATGATAATAATAATAAAAATAATAATAATAATAATAATAATAATAATAAAGGTTCTTTCCGAAAACTTAACTCGTATAACAATAATAATAAATAAGTAAAGAAATATCGAGCGGCTAAGATAAGAGTGAAGGGAAAACAGGTGTTGCCGCCCCTCATAAGGACGCCTTCACCTGCCAGTGAAGGGCCAGCCAAATGTACTGCCAGCCACCAGTACAGTACCTCATCTACCGTGTGGTGGTGGCGTGTGTTCGTGGTGGGTCTGGTGGTGGTGGTGGCGTGTGTTCGTGGTGGGTCGTGGTGGTGGTGGTGGCGTGTGTTCGTGGTGGGTCGTGGTGGTGGTGGTGGCGTGTGTTCGTGGTGGGTCGTGGTGGTGGGTCGTGGTCGTTAATTAATCCCCGGTAATAGTGGATGAATTATGAGACTGGTGAAGCTTGCATGTTGAGTGTGGAAGAGTAGGCCCGGAATGTTGAGCCGTGCAGGGGACTTTCTCTTGTAGGTGTAGTGGTAGGGACGACAAACGTTAGTGTGGACGAAGAAACATTCCAGAGATAGAGGGGTGGCGGCCTTCACTGTCCCCACACATCACAACAAGTGACAATTCTTCACAGGTTATGTTATGGCTCATGTGAAATACTTTAACTGCAGTGTTTACGTAACAAACAGTAAACCAAAACATACATAAACAAATTGTGTATTCATTGAGGTAGCAACACCAATTCGCCTCAATCTACTGAAGGTGACTCCGTGTCGTCTGATAACACAACAGAATCATTTGCAACAAATCATTCCAAAATGCAACGTAATCAACGAGGCTGTTATTGTTGACTGCCACCCGTACGTCGGTACAGCCTGTAAGTTTGTGCAAAATATTGTCAACTTCTCTCTCAGATCACCTCTTATACCCCACTGGGTTTAATAGGTTTAATGGCAACAAGAGCCACGAGGGAGTTGTTCGTCAAATACAACACCCCATCCCCTCTAGTGCTGCCGTGGAGCGCCTGTTCTGTATGGGCAAAGACGTCTTGAGACCCAAGCGCAGCAGAGTGAGCGACAAGCATTTGGAGAAGCTAATATTCTTGCGGGGAAACAAATAAATAATGAAAATGATATAATATAAATCATAGTAAATTAATTAATATTTTTATTTTATTTTGCATATGTTACTCCCATACACAGGAGAATACGCGTTTCGGGGCTGCATTTGTACGTCACTGAAAACTCGTTGACACTAACGGAGTCAATTTATTAAATCGTTTATGCCGACGCTGACGGCATCAAATTTCTCGGCCGTTTACGCTGATGCTGGCGGCGCCACTTTATTTCGTTGACGCGTACAACAATATATAGATATATATATATATGCAAGTAAATCACTGTAGGTGCGCGTGATCTAGGTATATGCTGATAACCACCAGCATATATATATATATATATATATATATATATATATATATATATATATATATATATATATATATATATATATATATATATATATATAAACCTCTGTCCTGAGTGGCAGTAACAAGTGAGAGCACCCTCAGTGTTAGGACCTGACTGCATTACTCACAATAAACAAACTGTACTCCAAGCTTTGTCAATAAAGTTGTGAGGGCGGCCCACGTGTCCGTCACAGTCTTGGCCTCGTGACTCAACACACCTCATGTACACCCATCAAGGTCGCTACCCTCGCCCTCAAAACCTGCCATATTTTTCCCCGTTACCGTCATAGCAGCAGCGGGAGACCTAGAGTGACAGCAGCGACCCTTTAAGAGGTACAGGGGTGTTATTCTTGGGGAGCTCTGTGTGTACTTTACCTTAAGGCAAGATGTGTGGTGCAAGAACACACACGGCGCCACACTCACCTCCCAACACTTAACCTCTACTTAATCCTCTCACACCACTACTGTATTCTTGCTAACCCATCAAACATAAACAACAATTAGCAAGACGCGACGATTATTAGTTACATGTGACCAGTTCTCACCTACCAACTTAATCTTTCCTTCACACACCAAACGTTAAAATTAAACCCCGCCCAAAATATAAAAATCTCACACCCGGACATATAATTCCGGCAGTTCCAACAAGGGTAACAACCGGCTATTATAAACAGTTTGCGGACTAACAGACGCTGACCACACACCATCTTCACCTAACCTGTCCCCATAATGACTATATTCTCTTATCATTAGTACTTTATGACGTAAAAACGACCCTTTTAAGTCTGACTCTAACACGTGAACTCCAGCGACCATCTACACAGTATTTAGGATCAGTTGAGTTAATACCAAACACCACATAACAGCCCTGACACACCTCTTACTGTATGGACCCAAACACTACCACTGCTGACCTCATAACCAAACACTACCACTGCTGACCTCATAACCAAACACTACCACGGCTGACCTCATAACCAAACACTACCACTGCTGACCTCATAACCAAACACTACCACTGCTGACCTCATAACCAAACACTACCACTGCTGACCTCATAACCAAACACTCCCACTGCTGACCTCATAACCAAACACTACCACTGCTGACCTCATAACCAAACACTACCACTGCTGACCTCATAACCAAACACTACCACTGCTGACCTCATAACCAAACACTCCCACTGCTGACCTCATAACCAAACACTACCACTGCTGACCTCATAACCAAACACTACCACTGCTGAACTCATAACCAAACACTACCACTGCTGACCACATAACCGAACACTACCACTGCTGACCTCATAACCAAACACTACCACTGCTGAACTCATAACCAAACACTACCACTGCTGACCTCATAACCAAACACTACCACTGCTGACCTCATAACCAAACACTACCACTGCTGACCTCATAACCAAACACTACCACTACTGACCTCATAACCAAACACTACCACGGCTGACCTCATAACCAAACACTACCACTGCTGACCTCATAACCAAACACTACCACTACTGACCTCATAACCAAACACTACCACTGCTGACCTCATAACCAAACACTACCACTACTGACCTCATAACCAAACACTACCACTGCTGACCTCATAACCAAACACTACCACTGCTGACCTCATAACCAAACACTACCACTACTGACCTCATAACCAAACACTACCACTGCTGACCTCATAACCAAACACTACCACAACTGACCTCATAACCAAACACTACCACTGCTGACCTCATAACCAAACACTACCACTGCTGACCTCATAACCAAACACTACCACTGCTGACCTCATAACCAAACACTACCACGGCTGACCTCATAACCAAACACTACCACTGCTGACCTCATAACCAAACACTACCACGGCTGACCTCATAACCAAACACTACCACGGCTGACCTCATAACCAAACACTACCACGGCTGACCTCATAACCAAACACTACCACTGCTGACCTCATAACCAAACACTACCACGGCTGACCTCATAACCAAACACTACCACTGCTGACCTCATAACCAAACACTATCACTGCTGACCTCATAACCAAACACTACCACTGCTGACCTCATAACCAAACACTACCACTGCTGACCTCATAACCAAACACTACCACTGCTGACCTCATAACCAAACACTACCACTGCTGACCTCATAACCAAACACTACCACTACTGACCTCATAACCAAACACTACCACTGCTGACCTCATAACCAAACACTACCACTGCTGACCTCATAACCAAACACTACCACTGCTGACCTCATAACCAAACACTACCACTGCTGACCTCATAACCCCACAAACCATCCTTAAGTTACATTCTGATACAAATAGATCATTCAGTTATCTCAAAGACGACTTCAGGTGGTTGACCAGCCGCCATCAACATCCAATTGTGACTTTACACTCGGCGTCATCACTTCTCCGTTATTTTCCCAGACTTCCACAGCACATTCCCACTAACATACAGCAACATTTCCCTCCATAATGGTGAGGAGACATGCGATAGCTATTCCTCCTCTCAGCAGCTAAATCGTCCCGGGCCTCACTGTAGACTCAGCAGTGGTGTTGGTTTTCACTTGTCAAGACTGTACTGTGGGTCATGTGCTCACAATAACACTATAAATATAATAGGTGTTAACTATTATAAATTAGTATTTCTCAGTCCTGACTCAACTTGCACAGTTTAATGAATAGTTTCCTTGGCTGTATTCTCACAATGTAATTCTATTAAATATCATCTTCAACTATCAGCCACAAGCAGCAAAGGATGGTTTACATGATTCTGGTCTGTTAACCAAAGGTGTTATATCAGAACGTGAGTCTGATTAATGACAGTTGGAGCACTGCTGAAAGATGAAAGTTATTATGTAGTGGCCGTAACACAGTGTACACACGCACCAAAGGACACACAGTGTACACACGCACCAGAGGACACACAGTGTACACACGCACCAGAGGACACACAGTGTACACACGCACCAGAGGACACACAGTGTACACATGCACCAGAGGACACACAGTGTACACATGCACCAGAGGACACACAGTGTACACATGCACCAGAGGACATGCAGTGTACACATGCACCAGAGGACACACAGTGTACACATGCACCAGAGGACACACAGTGTACACATGCACCAGAGGACACACAGTGTACACATGTACCAGAGAAAGACAGTGTACACATGCACCAGAGGACACACAGTGTACACACGCACCAGAGGACACACAGTGTACACATGCACCAGAGGACACACAGTGTACACATGCACCAGAGGACACACAGTGTACACATTGTTTCGACCGTGTCGTATTTTTCTATTATTTTTTATAACCTGCTTCCATGTTGTTCCATATTATTCCTGTAATGATGTGTTATATTTACTATTATATAATCTAGTCACCTTACCCTGTGCTGTTAAGGTTTTAACTGTTATTATTTGTTCAAGCCCATCTTATTTCTTCATTTAGTATTGTAACAAGCATTCTTTGTTCTCTAACGACTATCTACATCGTTAAACGACCCACCGGCGGGTTTTTGGCGGGAATTGGCCTTATATATGGGACCCACCAACTGACTTGAGTTAGTTCAGTCCCTCTTGTCATACAGTCCACATCCTTTGAGTGACACTCGTCACCTGTTACTTATACTTAATTTATTTGTGTTGTTCCTGTCGCCACCAATGTGGTATATCTATGTGAGTACCTATTTATGTCTCTATTTATGTCCATCAGTATTTGCTTAGATACATTTAAGTAATTCAGTGTTGTTTCACGTTAGTTAATTTCAGTGTTAATTTTTATGTTTATGTAGTGTTAACGTAATCCAATGCTTTATTTTTATTCTTTTGATGTTTAGTATCATTTGTGTCTTAAAAGTTTCGATGGTGAATCAATTTGTTGTGTTAATATTTAATTAATTAAATTCTTAAAGGTTTACTTATTTATTTTTATTCCCTTTTAATTTACTTCACTTTTTTGTTTGGTTACGCCGAGAACCTGGATATTAAAGTGAATTAAGAGACGGCGTAACACGCACCAGAGGGCACACAGTGTACACACGCACCAGAGGAGGACACACAGTGTACACACGCACCAGAGGAGGACACACAGTGTACACACGCACCAGAGGAGGACACACAGTGTACACACGCACCAGAGGAGGACACACAGTGTACACACGCACCAGAGGAGGACACACAGTGTACACACGCACCAGAGGAGGACACACAGTGTACACACGCACCAGAGGAGGACACACAGTGTACACACGCACCAGAGGAGGACACACAGTGTACACACGCACCAGAGGAGGACACAGTGTACACACGCACCAGAGAAGGACACAGTGTACACACGCACCAGAGGAGGACACAGTGTACACACGCACCAGAGGAGGACACACAGTGTACACACGCACCAGAGGAGGACACACAGTGTACACACGCACCAGAGGAGGACACACAGTGTACACACGCACCAGAGGAGGACACACAGTGTACACACGCACCAGAGGAGGACACACAGTGTACACACGCACCAGAGGAGGACACACAGTGTACACACGCACCAGAGGAGGACACACAGTGTACACACGCACCAGAGGAGGACACACAGTGTACACACGCACCAGAGGAGGACACACAGTGTACACACGCACCAGAGGGCACACAGTGTACACACGCACCAGAGGGCACACAGTGTACACACGCACCAGAGGAGGACACACAGTGTACACACGCACCAGAGGGCACACAGTGTACACATGCACCAGAGGACACACAGTGTACACACGCACCAGAGGAGGACACAGTGTACACACGCACCAGAGAAGGACACAGTGTACACACGCACCAGAGGGCACACAGTGTACACAACATACGTTCCTGGAGGATAACGCCAACACATATGCACAGCTATTGAGCGTCAGCCGTGGGCTCCTGGAATGTCAGCTTCAAAAGACTGACACCGGAGCCCTACACGTGGCGGGCGTCAGCCGTAGGCTCCTGGAATGTCAGCTTCAAAAGGTTGGCGACCTTGGGTTCTGTATTAGGGCTGGCGAGGTGGAGGAAGAGGTGGACAGAGAAACATAACACGTGTCTCAATGGAGGAGATGTATCCGCTCAGAGACACACTGTAGCCTGGTACGGGTAGAGAAACATAACACGTGTCTCAATGGAGGAGATGTATCCGCTCAGAGACACACTGTAGCCTGGTACGGGTAGAGAAACATAACACGTGTCTCAATGGAGGAGATGTATCCGCTCAGAGAGAGACACTGTAGCCTGGTACGGGTAGAGAAACATAACACGTGTCTCAATGGAGGAGATGTATCCGCTCAGAGACACACTGTAGCCTGGTACGGGTAGAGAAACATAACACGTGTCTCAATGGAGGAGATGTATCCGCTCAGACACACTGTAGCCTGGTACGGGTAGAGAAACATAACACGTGTCTCGTCATACACGCTGTCAATAGGGTAGCCACGGGGTGCAGGATAGCCACGGGGTGCAGGGTAGCCGGGAAGGTGTTGTTCAACTTAGGCTCGGCTAGTGTGTATAAAAGTTATTGTCGAGTATAAATGTCAGTCCACGAGGAAGCAACTC
Source organism: Homarus gammarus (assembly GCA_958450375.1). Taxonomy (NCBI): domain Eukaryota; kingdom Metazoa; phylum Arthropoda; class Malacostraca; order Decapoda; family Nephropidae; genus Homarus; species Homarus gammarus. Next base: position 399,190 of record CAUDMG010003609.1, read on the forward strand.
TTTACTGGTCATCACTATGGAACAAAAGATAAATTATCCAGGGAACAGTTCAATAAATATCCTGTACACACAGCCTGATGCTTATACAGGTGATCTGATATGTAGAGCCGGGGAAACACACAGAACAAACACAAAAACAGTCGCTATTTGGCAGGACTGCGACCAGCGTGAATTATAACAGTACAATGGCGCCCGTGTGATTGGACCATTTAATTTTCCATGAGAACACTGTGAACTCTGTCAGTTACATGCTTAAATGTTATGGTGTACCTCAGCTGGAAGATACGCAGCCCCATGTGGTGCACCGCCACACTGGGGCTTACAAGTGAGTGATTTCCTCATGAACACTTCCCTACTGGTGACCCCATTCTGTGGCTCCCTCGTCTCCCGGACACCACGCTTATGGACTTCATTTTCTGGGACTGCGTCAAGGACAGGGTGTACTGTACTGTATGTGATATATGAAACACAATACTCGTGCAGCCGTGTATAGTGTGTTGTCCTCATATAGTGTGTACATAATGTAGAACAATGTTCCATCACACCAACTCTCCTCACTCCTGAATTTTTTCTTTCATAAACTAATAATTAAATATTCTGGAAAGTCAAAGCCTTCAAAATTACTCCTAAAAGAATGCACTTTGTTGAGCAGCCAGCCAGTCAGCCCTGACTATGTAATACCAGAATGAAGTGTTCGAATTCTCCAAGGGTCCCGCCAAGTAACCTCTACCGTGTAAAAGACACATACAGTACAGGGGCTGCATTTTTTTTATTGGGCACTCCCCTACATCCTTGTGTAAGGTGAAGCGCAGAAGCGTTTACAGTGCCCAACAGGGAAGCATGCTAAGTTCATGCTTGCCTTTATGTCTCATGAGTTAAGGGCATAGAAGCCTGAAGGGTCAATGCTTTATGTCATCAAGTTATTGGAAGCTCCAACAACTTGTCCCTGAATACGAATTCGCAACTTTCGATTTACACCAGGAACCTACTTTACTGCTAGGTGAACAGGGACTAATGGGGGCTAGGAAGTATGTCCAAACAACTTCCACCGGCCCGGGAATCGAACCCGTGACATCTCGCTTGCGAAGGTAAAGAGCGGTACCACTCTACCACCAGCACCCCCTAGGGGCCGCATTCTCAAAACACCTCATCAGTTACGCACAGTAGCAGAGATACGGTACCGTAACTTACGGACTCCTTACAGTCCTGTAAATTTCTCATTCTCAAAATTGAATTACGGGTCCGTAAGCAGTCCGTAACTCCTATGTTTACCCTGTCAATTCAGTTCTCTTGTCCGAAGGTATATGGCAGAGCATGAGCTAGTTGGCCAATCGTGGCTCAGTTAACAAAATCATCAACAAATTTCTCTCCGGTCTGAGGCACAGGGATTCCCGCAGTGTGGACCGTCTCTATTTAAAGGAACACTGCCGTGGTCTTTGAACATTGAAGGGTCTCGTTGTCTTTACCCCTAAATTAGCGAATTACGTCCATATAAGACAGGCGACAACCTTCACACGTCATGCTGAAAATGAAACAGCCGTGAGCCCTGGGAGACTCACCACAGCAGAGCGTGGCCTTATTACCACTGGGAAGACAAATTAGTGCGAGCCTAGGCGCCTAATTATCTACAAAACAAAACAATTTGCACAAGAAATGATTACCATATCAGAACTGTGATGAAAATAAAGTAAGAAAATAAACAGTAATAAAAATAACTCGACCTCGGGTTAGTCCTGTATACTAACCACCTAATCTAACCTAACCTTTACCTAACCTAACCTAAAATTTACCTAACCTTTCCTTTATTTAATCCATTTACAGAGATAGTCAAAGGTTAAAATGCATAATTGTGGCATCCTGAGTTAAGTTTATATATTATCAACAGATTTATAGACATGGTGGGAGGTGAGCACTGAAACTCACGTGTGTGTAAACAACTCCACCAGGATACGTGTACTCGGCGATAATATGTATTTACACAATGTTCCTACAATCCCCCAGTCTGACCCTCATTGTGTTTCTATTTTTTAGAGCCAGAGAGCAGGAGAGCCAGAAGTCGGAGAGACAGAGCAGAAGAACCAGATAGCCGGAGAGACAGAGATCCAGAGCACTGGAGAGCCAGATAGTCGGAGAGCCAGAGAGCAGGAGAACCAGATGGCCGGAGAGACAGAGATCCAGAGCACTGGAGAGCCAGATAGCCGGAGAGCCAGAGAGCAGGAGAACCAGATAGCCGGAGAGACAGAGATCCAGAGCACTGGAGAGCCAGATAGCCGGAGAGCCAGAGCGCTGGAGAGCCAGATAGCCGGAGAGCCAGAGATCCAGAGCACTGGAGAGCCAGATAGTCGGAGAGCCAGAGAGCAGGAGAACCAGATAGCCGGAGAGACAGAGATCCAGAGCACTGGAGAGCCAGATAGTCGGAGAGCCAGAGAGCAGGAGAACCAGATAGCCGGAGAGACAGAGATCCAGAGCACTGGAGAGCCGGATAGCCGGAGAGCCAGAGCGCTGGAGAACCAGATAGCCGGAGAGCCAGAGATCCAGAGCACTGGAGAGCCGGATAGCCGGAGAGCCAGAGAGCAGGAGAACCAGATAGGCGGAGAGACAGAGATCCAGAGCACTGGAGAGCCGGATAGCCGGAGAGCCAGAGCACTGGAGAACCAGATAGCCGGAGAGACAGAGATCCAGAGCACTGGAGAGCCGGATAGCCGGAGAGCCAGAGCACTGGAGAGCCAGATAGCCGGAGAGACAGAGCACTGGAGAGCCAGATAGGCGGAGAGCCGAAAAGCCAGAGTGCCAGTGCTAGAGAGCCTGAGAGCCTATGTTTAGAACATTGATGAATGAGAGCACGCATAAAGCTACCAGCCTTAATTTAACTTTAGCAAAGCTAACCCAAACTTAGCTTTAGTTGGGTGAGGTTTACATTGCATGTGTTACATTATGGCTCAGTGCACCACTAGGCCTCGCACGGTTGAAGGTCGTGTAGTGTACAGCCGCTCCTCTAAGACTGCTGACTCAAGTCACTTAGTGATGTATTTCATTTATCATGTTCGTCATATTCATTTTGTCGATGCTGTTGTTTATGTTTTAGGTCTGATGATAAGATATATTGTCGAAACGTCCGTCACCCAATAAGGTCACGTCTGTTCCAGCCAGTATGTACGTGTAACATCAGGAACTGTACTGGTAGAACGCGAAAGACAACACTGGTGGCCGGTTACCTGGAACAAGGCTCAGTATATAACCGGTCTGTAACCTGTAAATCCAATAAACAATCCCGCAATGACTATCAGATCCTGTCGGGGTCTGACTGGCCGATACCAAACTACTTTTTTCCCATCATCCAGGCCATGAGGAACGCCGCTACACGAAAATAAATTTGATAACTTACCGCTATAAGTCTCATCCCAACACATGCATTAGCCTCACCTCCTTGGCGTCTCCTTCAACACCAAGCTTATACGGCAGATCATGTTTACATCATCCACCCTCTGGCTTAAGGAATGTTTTAATTCACCGCATCTGACACTTATAATAAACTGGTCTGGAAGTGAACTAATGCATCATGTTGGTGGCTCTCAAGACTACCACTACGGTATTTGAACACACTCAAGTAAAGCCTTAACACAATGGGGAGGAAGCAACAGAAAGGTGAGCATAATGTCTTCTGTTGTGTTATGGGCTGCCACCATAACATCATAATTCTCCCAAAAGAGTCATGTATATACAGTACAGTACATATAGTATAGGGAAAACTTAGAGCAGGTCCTATACACCTAGTGTAATTCAAGGGTTTCTGCCCACCATTATAAGAAATGGAAAGATGGTCGTCATTCATTCTTCAGCCAGTAAAGAACTCACTAAAGGTGGCGGCATGCCACTGGGCACTTTCCTTCAAACATGTTGGCCATTTTGCTGGACGTTGGCCTGACGGCCCAGCCAGCAGCAGGATTTCTGCTGTTGCTGGAAATGGACAATGGTTTGGAGGGTATCTTTGCCGGCCGGATTAGTGCTCAAATGAGCTTCATATAATTTCAAGTAAAAATTGAAATAAATTATGAAACAATAATAATCATAACACATAAACAGTAACATAATTGTATTCATTCGTCACTTTAAAACTTCTTTAGTTGTCATGGGTTGCGTTAGGCTTACCCACGCAACCAACTCCAAAGTTTGTTTTACTAGAGATAAGACACCCAGCGAAGCATAACTGGGACATATAGTTTCCATTAGTGCATGTTAGCCAGCCTTTAGGGGGGGGGGGGGGGGGCAGTAAGACAGTGTTGTGCTGTTCATTGCCTCACACCCAAAAACCTCATTTTAAAGTAGTATCCCCGTGGCCATGGGTTAGTCAAGACGCCCACCTCCTCCCTCCTGAAGGGAGCGGGGCACCACACCACACAGTCCTCCACCGCCCTGAACCATGTATACGCAGCCTGTGAACACCTCGGTCTTATTATCTCCACTGACAAAACTAAGGTGTTCAACAAACAAGCTGGTAACCGCAAACGCGGCCCCGCCAAGTTCAAGATAGGTAACAACACTATCGACTATGTTTCTTCTTTTAAATATCTTGGTGTTTCCGTCCCTTGTACCCTACCTGCCATACAACAGCTAACCCGCCAATGTACTGACAGACTGAGACCTCTTAGAAGTGTAGCGGGGTACAGCCCGCACTATGGTGCTAATATTAGAATAGTTAAAACAATGTACCTAGGCTATATAAGATCTCCGATAGATTATCACGCACCAGCCCTGGTCATTCGTGACGGGAAAGGCGTTGACAAGCTCGAGAAAATGCAAAATAAAGCCCTCAGAATTATCCTAGGATGTCCCATGAGCACTAAAGTACTTAATATGAGGAAAGAACTAGGTATACCCAGTGTTAAAGATAGAATAATTGAAGTCAACCTCATGATAGCCCTGAGGCTTCTGCGTGGTGATCCTGATAACATTGTTTCCTTAAAATTGCTAGAATGTATGAACCATGGGACTGGTGAGTCTAAATGGATCCAAACTACAGCTACACATATGAAGATGTTTGGACTAGACCACCTGTACAAAGTTGAGACACAACAGCGCTTCCTGCCACCCTGGCGGACAGTTCCCTTTGATATCACAATACCGACGTATCCGCCTAAAAAATTAATTATACAAAGCATTTATCTCCAACACACTGCCAAATTGAGAGCTCTTGAACACACACACACTCTACAGACTGATGATAATATCACACAGACCATCTACACTGATGGATCTCTTAACACCGCCTGTGGGAGGGCTGGAAGTGCTATTGTTGTGACTCAACCTGACGGTAATATAATTGAGAAAGGAGTTAGAATTAACAACTGGGCATCCACTCTACAAACTGAATTAGTTGCCATACTCACAGCTATTAAATTCATTGAAACCACTGTTACTGACAGTCTCATCACCACTGACTCTCTATCCTCACTACTTGCCCTTGGCACCCTCGACTCAGGTTGTCACGCTCTTGTCTCTGAAGCCAGACACAAATATGCGTGCCTTGTTGACCGGGGTGTCAGGGTCAAACTGTTGTGGATCCCCTCTCACATAGGCCTCATAAAACATGACAGAGTTGATGCCCTCGCCAAACTCGCGTCTAACAAAGACACCGTTGAATACAATTTGGGTCTGTCAAAAAGAACCCTTAAAACTGTAATTAGGAAAGAACTTATTGATGAGTTTGACGCAAGTAGACAAGTGCAAACAGGCACTAGTCGATCCATAGGTTACCATGATGAGATGTGTCAAGTGAAACATGTATATGGAGCAAGTAACAAGATCACTAGATTACAAGATGTTGTAACCGCTAGATTAAGGTTAGGATATAAGTACCTTTGGCAGTATGTTCCTCAAGCAGATGTAAACAAAACTAAATGTAAAGTGTGTGGCCATACATATGGCCACACACTTGAACACTACGTCCTCGACTGTGTGAAGATAGAACCTTTTAGGGACAGGTCCAAGCACACTGTGTGTGAAATGGCACAACACTTCATCTCTAATGGCAAGATAGCCGACATATTAAGATTGTATCCACTTTTTTGCACTTAGTAACTATATCAGTTCTCATGTAAAGAACCAAATACGCAATGTGCTTGAATACCTCCCACGTAAATGTGAATAACAAAGTGTGAGGCCAGACATACTGCCTCACACGCCTGTTCTCACGCATTTGTGAATAAGTTACCCTTTATGTATAGAACTAAACAAATAATGTAAATGAAATACTGTGTAACATTCAGTGCCATAATATCCTGACAACGGGGGTTAATTATTATGACCCTTTGTAAACCCTACTCTGTAATCCTTTTGCGCTACCGCTCACAGGATGAGTGTGGGGTGCACAATAAAGTAGCCGCTGCAAGCGGCAAAATCAAATCCACCGCCACTCCGTCTTGTGGACGGTGATCGACACGAGACTAAGTGTGTTAACCTAGGTTGTTATCCCTGTGGAAATATCACGTGTGGATGCCTGGTTGCAACACGAGCAATCCAGGCTGGTCTATCAAACCTACAGTAAATGGTTAATTAATTCACGCTTACAGAGTTCTCCTGCACGACACCCGTCCACAGTGACTGTCAGTGACGCGAGACTATGTGTGGTAACCCAAGAGTACTTTTTGTTGTTATGGCCGTGGAAAGAAGCTCTTGTGCGGAAGCCTGGTTGCAACAAAAGCAATCCAGGCTGACAATAAATGTATCACTTGAAGAATTAAGGCTCTGTTAAGTCATACCCACAGTAGAGTAATCACATGTGTTCCCAAGTTGAATAATTCCCTCTTTTAGAAGATTAATTTTATTACAGCGTGAACGCGAGTGATTCATATATCCATGCAAATTGTAAATCATTGTATGGAAGCTTGACAAATAAATGTAAGTGCAATTATCTGCCCGTATCTGTGATCCTCTCTTACTAAAGGTAATGACTGATTGGTTATGACAAAGTATAACCAATAACTGAGATGGATGTTGGAAATTAATGGAACTCATTAAATCATCATTTATCAAGTATAAATCAAGGAATGTCCAGTGAACTTCTACGTAGATACACCATAATCTCCTGTAAGTAACCAGTGTGAAGGTATCGAACTCTACGGTAAGAAATAAGAAATACGACATATTATTATCTTTATATAATATAATCCACTCCTACCACCACCGAGCTACCCAGAACCATGACATTAGTATTATTAAATCATTATTCAGGGTCTTCTTTAACCAGCCAGCCGCCGCCACTTTTAAACAAACTTCACAACACACCCATTGTATTTTATTTACCCTTGGCAGACGCTTTACTTTACTCAGCAATTGATGAACTATAGCACAATCCTGCAAGGCCTCAACTGTAGTAACGGGATCCATGGTGAACCTCGCCTAGACGCTTTGTAGTTGTTTTCGTTGTGTTGGGCAGACCCGTCAACAAAACATCCCTGTGTGACGCAAACGTCTCTTGTTTTGCTGGCCGGTGGACCGTGTTTGCCAAACATGTTTGGAGGAAAGTTCCCAGTGAGCCACCGCCTTAATCCATGAGCACTGTGGTTTACAGTATAGTAGGCCGCTCCGGTCCACACTTACAGCTGGGTCATGTGTGGTGTCTCTCGGTCGCCCACGAAGGCACCGACTTGGCTGCAACTCGATCCTGGAACCTTCAAAGCCAAGGCTAGTTCTATAACCCCTTGGCCACCAGAACACAACAAATAGACTCTACACAGTAGTTTCGATCTAACGGAATCCGATATAACAAACTCTGGATTTAGTGGAAGGATTTTTTTTCATTATTTTCACTCAATTTAGTGAACTAGTTCACTAAATTAAGATTAATTCTGTTAATACGCTCACACCTACAGAGACACCTCAGACCCACGGTATGTACATACAAACATTACTGATGGCTTACTTTAAACTAGGGGGTCAGTGTTTGTTTTAAATTTGTTCTATTATTTCTAAACTTTTTACAGTTGATAGCTGCACTCTTTTGACTTTCTTCCCCACACCACTTCCTTTTTGAGAGACTTTCAGCATTATGGCTAAGCACAGCTGACCGAGAGGTAACAACACACGCGAGGGCGGCAAACACAGGCTGAGCTGCTGTAAACAATGCCCACGTGCCAAGTTGCGCATTTGGCGCGAAATTTAATGGAATCACGCTCGATAAAGCGAACTAGTTCACTAAATCGAGCGAAAATAGCGGAAATTTCGATTTAAAGTAAAGGGGTGGCTCGAATTAGTTCGTTAAATCGAGAAAATACTGCACTAATATATTCCTGTTGTACAACTGTCGTACACGAGTTAAACAAAATGAGATGGCACAAGTTTCCACACTCGGGTAAGGTTGACTCTAATTATACATTTAATCACTAATTTAATTTTATATTTACAACACCAATTACTGTACTGTATACAGTACTTGCAAGACTTAACATGGCGGACAATGACGCAATACTCTTTCATGTTTACCACTTGTATACAACAAGTAGAGTTCGTATATTTCAGCGGAAATTTTTCACCCATAAGTTTTAGGATCAAATAAAAATAAATAAATAAATGTGATACCAGATTGCCTTTACCAATGAGCGGTCTTTACAGGGTATTTGTGTAATAAAAAACAAACACTTTCCTTAAGTCATAAAACAGTTCTTTAAAAATGATATATTACTCTAAGACAGGTTATTGTACCTTCTATTAGATACTGTACTGTACACTTGCTTAAAACTGCTCTCGCCTTACAAAATTTGTTACATGTTTTCTGAAAGTAACACCTGTGAGTTTCCTATTGATAGCTTGTGAGCCCAGTTTAACCAGATATGTTTTCCCACCAGTGTTTACTCACTGACATACTGTACAGCGCGAGTGAAGAAGGCTCAGTGGGTGGATGGAGGTGAGTATAAAAGGCTTAACACAGCAGCCTGAGGACCCAGCTTGAACCCAGAACCCCGGCCAGTGGAAAAGGAAGCAGAAGGCAAGTATTAGAGTTGTTTGGTGACAGGTGAAGGTACAGAGCTTATGCCGAAGATGGAACACCAGTTAGTTGGAGAGGAAGAGTTTTGAATCTCTCATCTTAGGGTATTCGTTGCACGGAGTAATGAGCACATCGTCGCACAGTTTTTTGAGAAGGTAGTTAAGAATAATTCTCTGATTAACTTAGGAATAACAGAACCTCGGGCAAGACCCAATCGTTAACATACAGCTCTTACACCGTCAGAGTCTGAGTGAAGGTGTGGTGGGACGAGAACACCTCAACTCAGAGCGGCTTGAGTGGCGTGCCTAGTTTGTTGTCAGGCCGCCCAGGTGCAGATATAGGCCCGCTGTTGTCTGTTTAGTGTGGAGGGGTGGGTATGGTGTATTGGGTCTGTTTAGTGTGGAGGGGTGGGTATGGTGTATAGGGTCTGTTTAGTGTGGGGGATGGGTATGGTGTATAGGGTCTGTTTAGTGTGGAGGGATGGGTATGGTGTATTGGGTCAGTTTAGTAAGGAGGGATGGGTATGGTGCATAGGGTCTGTTTAGTGTGTTGGGTGCGTCCATTCACTGGGTACTAGATTGTGTTGGTTGAGCCGGAGACTTAACATCAGTGATTTTATGTTGGGCGGACGACACATAATATAACCAGAAGAGAAATGAGCCATCTCTTAGAAGTGATTAAATTACATAAACGATTAAGTTGAATTTCCTAACAAACCATCATCCTTAACCCAACAGTTAATAACAAACCAGCACCCTTAACCCAACAGTTAATAACAAACCATCATCCTTAACCCAACAGTTAATAACAAACCATCATCCTTAACCCAACAGTTAATAACAAACCAGCACCCTTAACCCAACAGTTAATAACAACCCACCACCCTTAACCCAACAGTTAATAACAACCCACCATCCTTAACCTAACAGTTAATAACAAACCATCATCCTTAACCCAACAGTTAATAACAAACCAGCACCCTTAACCCAACAGTTAATAACAAACCATTACCCTTAACCGAACAGTTAATAACAAACCAGCACCCTTAACCGAACAGTTAATAACAACCCACCACCCTTAACCCAACAGTTAATAACAAACCATCACCCTTAACCGAACAGTTAATAACAACCCACCACCCTTTACCCAACAGTTAATAGCAAACCAGCACCCTTAACCCAACAGTTAATAGCAAACCAGCACCCTTAACCCAACAGTTAATAGCAAACCAGCACCCTTAACCCAACAGTTAATAACAAACCATCACCCCTACCCAACAGTTAATAACAAACCATCACCCTTAACCCAACAGTTAATAGCAAACCAGCACCCTTAACCCAACAGTTAATAACAAACCATCACCCTTAACCCAACAGTTAATAGCAAACCAGCACCCTTAACCCAACAGTTAATAGCAAACCAGCACCCTTAACCCAACAGTTAATAACAAACCATCACCCTTAACCCAACAGTTAATAGCAAACCAGCACCCTTAACCCAACAGTTAATAGCAAACCAGCACCCTTAACCCAACAGTTAATAGCAAACCAGCACCCTTAACCCAACAGTTAATAGCAAACCAGCACCCTTAACCCAACAGTTAATAGCAAACCAGCACCCTTAACCCAACAGTTAATAGCAAACCAGCACCCTTAACCCAACAGTTAATAACAACCCACCACCCTTAACCCAACAGTTAATAACAACCCACCATCCTTAACCCAACAGTTAATAACAACCCACCATCCTTAACCCAACAGTTAATAACAACCCACCACCCTTAACCCAACAGTTAATAGCAAACCAGCACCCTTAACCCAACAGTTAATAACAAACCATCACCCTTAACCCAACAGTTAATAGCAAACCATCACCCTTAACCCAACAGTTAATAGCAAACCAGCACCCTTAACCCAACAGTTAATAGCAAACCAGCACCCTTAACCCAACAGTTAATAACAAACCATCACCCTTAACCCAACAGTTAATAACAAACCATCACCCTTAACCCAACAGTTAATAGCAAACCAGCACCCTTAACCCAACAGTTAATAACAAACCATCACCCTTAACCCAACAGTTAATAGCAAACCAGCACCCTTAACCCAACAGTTAATAGCAAACCAGCACCCTTAACCCAACAGTTAATAACAAACCATCACCCTTAACCCAACAGTTAATAGCAAACCAGCACCCTTAACCCAACAGTTAATAGCAAACCAGCACCCTTAACCCAACAGTTAATAACAAACCATCACCCTTAACCCAACAGTTAATAGCAAACCAGCACCCTTAACCCAACAGTTAATAGCAAACCAGCACCCTTAACCCAACAGTTAATAGCAAACCAGCACCCTTAACCCAACAGTTAATAGCAAACCAGCACCCTTAACCCAACAGTTAATAGCAAACCAGCACCCTTAACCCAACAGTTAATAGCAAACCAGCACCCTTAACCCAACAGTTAATAACAACCCACCACCCTTAACCCAACAGTTAATAACAACCCACCATCCTTAACCCAACAGTTAATAACAACCCACCATCCTTAACCCAACAGTTAATAACAACCCACCACCCTTAACCCAACAGTTAATAGCAAACCAGCACCCTTAACCCAACAGTTAATAACAAACCATCACCCTTAACCCAACAGTTAATAGCAAACCATCACCCTTAACCCAACAGTTAATAGCAAACCAGCACCCTTAACCCAACAGTTAATAGCAAACCAGCACCCTTAACCCAACAGTTAATAACAAACCATCACCCTTAACCCAACAGTTAATAACAAACCATCACCCTTAACCCAACAGTTAATAGCAAACCAGCACCCTTAACCCAACAGTTAATAACAAACCATCACCCTTAACCCAACAGTTAATAGCAAACCAGCACCCTTAACCCAACAGTTAATAGCAAACCAGCACCCTTAACCCAACAGTTAATAACAAACCATCACCCTTAACCCAACAGTTAATAGCAAACCAGCACCCTTAACCCAACAGTTAATAGCAAACCAGCACCCTTAACCCAACAGTTAATAGCAAACCAGCACCCTTAACCCAACAGTTAATAGCAAACCAGCACCCTTAACCCAACAGTTAATAGCAAACCAGCACCCTTAACCCAACAGTTAATAACAACCCACCACCCTTAACCCAACAGTTAATAACAACCCACCATCCTTAACCCAACAGTTAATAACAACCCACCATCCTTAACCCAACAGTTAATAACAACCCACCACCCTTAACCCAACAGTTAATAGCAAACCAGCACCCTTAACCCAACAGTTAATAACAAACCATCACCCTTAACCCAACAGTTAATAGCAAACCATCACCCTTAACCCAACAGTTAATAGCAAACCAGCACCCTTAAACCAACAGTTAATAGCAAACCAGCACCCTTAACCCAACAGTTAATAGCAAACCAGCACCCTTAACCCAACAGTTAATAGCAAACCAGCACCCTTAACCCAACAGTTAATAGCAAACCAGCACCCTTAACCCAACAGTTAATAACAAACCATCACCCTTAACCCAACAGTTAATAGCAAACCTGCACCCTTAACCCAACAGTTAATAGCAAACCATCACCCTTAACCCAACAGTTAATAGCAAACCAGCACCCTTAACCCAACAGTTAATAAGAAACCATCACCCTTAACCCAACAGTTAATAGCAAACCAGCACCCTTAACCCAACAGTTAATAACAAACCACCATCCTTAACCCAACAGTTAATAACAACCCACCACCCTTAACCCAACAGTTAATAACAACCCACCATCCTTAACCCAACAGTTAATAACAACCCACCACCTTAACCCAACAGTTAATAACAACCCACCACCCTTAACCTAACAGTTAATAACAACCCACCACCCTTAACCCAACAGTTAATAACAACCCACCACCCTTAACCTAACAGTTAATAACAACCCACCATCCTTAACCCAACAGTTAATAACAACCCACCATCCTTAACCCAACAGTTAATAACAACCCACCACCCTTAACCTAACAGTTAATAACAACCCACCACCCTTAACCTAACAGTTAATAACAACCCACCACCCTTAACCCAACAGTTAATAACAACCCACCACCCTTAACCTAACAGTTAATAACAACCCACCACCCTTAACCCAACAGTTAATAACAACCCACCACCCTTAACCTAACAGTTAATAACAACCCACCATCCTTAACCCAACAGTTAATAACAACCCACCACCCTTAACCTAACAGTTAATAACAACCCACCACCCTTAACCCAACAGTTAATAACAACCCACCACCCTTAACCTAACAGTTAATAACAACCCACCACCTTAACCCAACAGTTAATAACAACCCACCACCCTTAACCTAACAGTTAATAACAACCCACCACCCTTAACCCAACAGTTAATAACAACCCACCACCCTTAACCTAACAGTTAATAACAACCCACCATCCTTAACCCAACAGTTAATAACAACCCACCATCCTTAACCCAACAGTTAATAACAACCCACCACCCTTAACCCAACAGTTAATAACAACCCACCACCCTTAACCCAACAGTTAATAACAACCCACCACCCTTAACCCAACAGTTAATAACAACCCACCACCCTTAACCCAACAGTTAATAACAACTTGGCCACATTGCCTCATCTACAACAATTCAATTTACGAGAACAAAGCTGCAGAGAGCAAAGTAAATAGACAATGGTAAATGTGTTAGTTAATGAGCAGGCCCAAAGCTTACGGTCAATGCCAGAATTGTGTTATCACGTTACATCTTCACTTATGGGCGTGGGGGAGTGGAAGGCCCATAATCACCTATGTATCGGAACCCCTCACTCAGTTACCATTCACCAGCCACATTCCTCCAAGGGGCGGAAGAGACACAGGCGGTGGGGGAACCTTGTCTACACAGAACAACATGCATGGAACGCTCTGTGTCGGGTCCAAGATCTTACAGTAGGCCTCATGTCTCCTCCACACATGTTTATGCTTCACAAAATATATAAATGTATTGAATGAGAGTTCAGCTGGAGGCAGGCACTTACAAACACTATATTACTGTACAGCCACAGAGATGAATAAAGCACCAATATAATAAACTTGACCCTCATGTTATGTCCAGTGCAGAAAACTTTTCCAATTTCTTAAAAGTAGTTTTCTAACGTAGGCGCTGAGTTTTATTCAATAACAACATCATAAGACAGTGAGTGTCTTACGTTTTATTGTAGTTTAATCCACAGTTGGAATCACGGTGACCCAGAAACTATAAGATGCTCTTGTGACGAAAATAGTTTACGAAAAATAAGTTTTATTAGATACAGTACATGTTCTATGTATATTGTATTACACATGTGAAGATGATGACTTTATCTAACACTTGGAGAACACTACTGCCCTTGAGACTGTTGACAAAACTATACAGTACAGTACTGTATATAGCTAGTGTTGCGTCCTATTGAGAAAGAAAAATTTTTAAAGGTCCATGTGATCAACATAGCTAGAGTGCATGGAGGCAGCCAGAGGCAACACTCTGGTTGATTAAGTAAAAACAAAATTTGAAGGCAGCACACAGCTTCCAAGAGTCTTTGAAGGCAGCACACAGCTCCCAAGAGTCTTTGAAGGCAGCACACAGCTCCCAAGAGTCTTTGAAGGCAGCACACAGCTCCCAAGAGTCTTTGAAGGCAGCACACAGCTCCCAAGAGTCTTTGAAGGCAGCACACAGCTCCCAAGAGTCTTTGAAGGCAGCACACAGCTCCCAAGAGTCTTTGAAGGCAGCACACAGCTTCCAAGAGTCTTTGAAGGCAGCACACAGCTCCCAAGAGTCTTTGAAGGCAGCACACAGTTCCCAAGAATCTTTGAAGGCAGCACACAGTTCCCAACAATCAATTCAGTAAAGAGATGATATGATATAGTACAGTACAGTACAGTACAGTACAGTATAGTACAGTACAGTACAGTATAGTACAGTATAGTACAGTACAGTACAGTATAGTACAGTACAGTACAGTACAGTATAGTACAGTACAGTATAGTACAGTACAGTATAGTATAGTACAGTACAGTACAGTACAGTGCAGTATAGTACAGTACAGTACAGTATAGTATAGTACAGTACAGTATAGTACAGTATAGTACAGTACAGTAGAGTACAGTATAGTACAGTATAGTACAGTACAGTATAGTACAGTACAGTATAGTACAGTACAGTATAGTACAGTACAGTATAGTACAGTATAGTACAGTACAGTATAGTACAGTATAGTACAGTATAGTACAGTACAGTATAGTACAGTACAGTACAGTACAGTACAGCACAGTATAGTATAGCATAGTACAGTACAGTACAGTATAGTACAGTACAGTATAGTACAGTACAGCATAGTACAGTACAGTACAGTACAGTATAGTACAGTATAGTACAGTATAGTATAATACAGTATAGTACAGTATAGTACAGTACAGTATAGTACAGTACAGTATAGCACAATACAGTACAGTACAGTACAGTACAGTACAGTATAGTACAGTACAGTACAGTATAGTACAGTATAGTACAGTACAGTATAGTACAGTACAGTATAGTACAGTACAGTATAGTATAGTACAGTACAGTATAGTACAGTATAGTACAGTACAGTACAGTATAGTACAGTACAGTACAGTACAGTATAGTACAGTACAGTACAGTATAGTACAGTACAGTACAGTATAGTACAGTACAGTATAGTACAGTATAGTACAGTACAGTACAGTACAGTATAGTACAGTACAGTATAGTACAGTACAGTATAGTACAATACAGTACAGCACAGTACAGTATAGTACAGTACAGTACAGTACAGTATAGTACAGTACAGTATAGTACAGTATGGTACAGTATGGTACAGTACAGTATAGTATAGTACAGTACAGTACAGTATAGTACAGTATAGTACAGTACAGTATAGTACAGTATAAACATGGTGAGTATGAATATTTTAATTCATAGCTTTTATTCAATGGCTACTCAGCTACTCATTTCAACTTATCACAATTAATGTACAGTATAGTTATTCATTCTGATCTGCCCATAAATTATTCCTGAATGTTCCCGAGCAATAATCTGGTGTGTTATTATTTTGTTTGAAATTATACAAATATATTAACGTATACTATACTTATGATCTGTTCTTACAATATTCTTATGAAAAACTGTTTTATTATTTATTATTAATTTCTGGTTTTAAAGTATATTTCTGTATTGTATTTCACAAAATTGCCTTCTACTGTACCTAAAAAAATAAAAGTCAAATAAAGTAAGTTTGGGAGTTACCAGATACTGTACAACTGAAACTTTCTGCAAATAATGACATCATTTATTTGGGTGACTGTATCATCTTAGTTGTTAGGGTTCAATAATTATTGTTCTGATCTTCCAGTTCTGCTGTACCAAGGTAGCTATATGACTGGGGCAGCTCCAGGGGGGTGGGGCTCCTCGGGGATCCGGACCCCCTTTATATCACAAAATTCCAAAACGTTTTCTTTAATGCAGTATTGTACTCTATTGTACTCGGGTGTTTTTATAGGAAAAATGTCCATGATATTGGTCACATTTAAAAAAACTTCCTGGGAGAAGTGGTCCCTCGGTTAACGAAATTTCGGTTAATGAATTACCTTCCGTAAGAATATTCAATTCGGTTAACGAATTCCTTGCGAATTCCTCTCAACATGTTTTCACTTGCTCACCAGCTGGAATATTAGTCCGCCAAGACAGTAATCGGTTCTAGGGCTTAAATTCGTTCTTATTTGAGTAAATATCAATATCAAGAAGGTTGTACTATTCAATAATTTTCCAAGTTTTGTATTAAAATTTTTAGTCATTTTAACAATTATTTAACATAATTGAAGTACAAGAAACTAGTTTTTAGTGTGCCAAACAGCCACTCGACTCACTAAACAGGCTTCAGTTTGTATCTCTGGTCAGTAGAGGTAACATCTTGCTTGTGGCTCTCTTGAACATAAACTATTTTTACAGTACAATTATTGGTCATTCTGAAATTTATTTTACATATTGACAATATATAATGCAGTGTAGTATTGATTTAAAGAAAATAATCTTGAATTACACCAAGAGAACTTAAAATTTTATGGGTGAAATGACGGCATGAAGCATGGGGTGATTTCTCCTCCACCCCCACTTCGAATTCCCATTATCATCAACCACCAGGAACCTTCTACATACACACCTCAAAGTAAGTGTACTTTATTGCATTTATTTAAAATTTGTATGTAATTTTCGGTGAGCTGGAACCAATTACCCAAAATCCCATTGAAACAATGGTTACGGTTAACAAAATTTTCGGTTAATGAACAACCTTCTGGAACGAATTGTGTTCGTTAACCGAGGGACCACTGTACAGGTAAACGAAGTTACTTTCTCCAGAACAAATGCCAGCAACTTTAAAACTCCCCTTAGACAGTCTTGGGTACCTCCAGGGTGTCATCCGTGAATAAACAAGGTCTGAGAATTGTCAGGGCATGTTTATGTTATTGCTCAACTTGTAACTTCGAGTATTGTAGATACAGTCAACCCTCGCTTTACGCGGTCCCACTTTACGCGTTTCCACGTTTACGCGGTACCCTGCCGAAACCGGAATGCTCACTTTCCGCGGTGTGTGTACCCTTTTACGCGGTGAGCGGCGCGAGCAGGGTGCGTACAAGGTCGCCCAGTCATCAACACATTACCGAGTTCTTCACCCGCCACCCACCACAGCCGGCCCAAGTCAGTGATAGTGATAATGATAGTGAAGATATGAGCTTATATGGACTTTGAGGGGTTTGACAAAGAGGCCCTGCAAGCCTCTGTGGTGGATAGTGATACAAGTGATACAGGTGAGGGCCAATAATCTGCCCTCTGCCACGGAACCAACCCCCCATCCCCGTGTGCCCAGCCATCTTTTCTACTAATGTAAGTGCTAAAAAACCTAATATTATTGATATTTCTCTTAATTATTAATTGTGTGTGCATACCATCATAAAATTAAGAAGTTATTTTTACTACAATGTAGGTATTGTGTCTGAAAAAGTGGAGTTTGGGGGTCGGCCCGGTCTCAATTTCAATTAATACCATGTGTTATGTTGTTCACTTTATGCGTTTCTCACTTTACGCAGGCCGCCGTGGGTTTAATTGACTGGGTAAAGTGAGGGTTCACTGTATTTGAAGTTTTCTTCGTTTTCTTTTACTCTTTTATGTAAACACACAATCGTTAATACAGAATGATAATTGTTTTCGTTTTAATAATTATCATAAGGTCAGTTGTTACATGGTCGTCGGGGGGGGGATCTCTCAGCTGTTGTCTCATATCCCATGAAATAATTACCACATGCCAATACTGTACATTATCTTTTATTTTATTTTATGTAGTAGTATTTTTATTTATTCCTCACATTTACTGGTACAGTATACAAGCAATATTGTTTACCCTGGCAGTCACCAAGCTGACTCAAGAGAGGTGTGTGGCTGCTGCCTGCATGCTATGACATCACACAGGGGGGAAGAGTGTGGCTGGCCAGTCACTGGCTCAATTCAGTACACAGCTTCCTTCCCACACCCATGCTCTTTACAGTTTATAGTACAGGTATGGAATATACCATATTTCCCGACTCATAAGACTCTACAAGCTTCCTATAATTAGCGAGGTACCAAGTGCATTTAGAGAAAGAATTTTTGTGGATTTAACAGCCTACTGTACTGTACTGTACTGACAAAGTCAAGTAATATGTCTCACTACCACAGCTCACCATCACTTTATGGACCTATTATTATCAAACATCTGTTGGTATTATTAATAAAATTTACCAATTTAATACAAAAGGATATATCTCCATTCACCAGAACAATTGGTGCAGAGCACTTCTGCCAATTAGAGACGACTCTCTCAAAGCCGGAAAAATCCCTAATCCTAGAATTTTCTAGGCACAGGAAAAATTTTCTTGGAATTTCCAGAAAATATGCCCCTTGGAAAACATTCACAAATCTGGAATTTTCTAGAGAATTCCCAGTTTGGGAAAGAGGGATTCCTGCTAATAGAGATACTGTGCAGGGTTTTAGTATTATAGTTACGGTACCTACGGTATATACACTACAAATACTTACCAGTACCGGGCATGTTCACTAACAACTGTCCAGCACAGGGAATGTTTACATCCTGTGTACCAGATCACCTGACGTGTCAGAGGTATTGTCTTTGCATCGTCACTACCACAGTTAATACTATCACTGTACGGACCTAATGTCAAACGTGTGTTTGTATTATTTATCAACATTACGTAAATTTAAAAAAATTGGTATAATTATATTTTTGTATACATCACATATGCGTGGGCGAGGCACCATAAACACAACACACGGCTCTGTACAGCACTGGCTCAGGATGTCTACGGTAAACTTGGATTAATGGTAAACCCAGGAAGCTTCATACTGGCTACCATCAATAAACTATAGTAATAAATCTGGTACAGTATTCTTAATCCTGGGATATATTTATTACATGAGGATGGTGACTGTAGGCCTATTACAGTAGTGTACATGTCTGGAGCTGGTGAGGCTGATAAACTCCTCTTCTGGAGTTGAGACACAGGGAGACTTGGGGACATTTATCAGGAAAAAATGCATCTTATGAGGCGAGAAATATGGTAAACAAAACATATATAAACTCTTAATTCATTTACAGTAGCTGATATAATTTTAGGGCAGGGAGACAACGACTGACAGATGAGGAGGACAGTGGACGGGCTATGAAGACTCTCTGTTGGTAAATATTACAAATAAATGTGATTTCCACCCCAGTATTCAATAGTTCTCTTCATATCAATGTTATTATAAATATTTAATTGCTGTTGATTAAAACCTGAACAACAACCTCAAAAATGATAAATAAGGAAATAAATGACATATTATAATACAGTAATCATTAAATAAGGCTCCTCGTCTATTACCCACTCTTTCAAGCTCGTAAACCTCAAAACTCAATATTGCCGGCCATAGATGAACCACATCGAGGAAGTATCTGTACTTTTTGGTCACAACGGTAAATCCTCGTTTAAAATTGCCCCCGACAACGTTGTTTTGTTATAACGTCGCTACTCTTTAGATACCCAAAATTCAGATAACATCCTGACCGATTCGGTACAGCGTAGTCACGGACGACTTTGTACGGCACATCACCCTCTTTCACCCAGTCAGAGCAGGAGGAGGAGCCACCCTCCTGGTCTCAGTGACTCCCCGCCACCCTCCTCCTCTCCACTACCCTCCACACACTCGCTCCACCTCCACCCATCAGTGAGTACAATACAAAATGATTTAGTTTATTTATCTTTTTGGATGTATAATATAAACTATTTTCTATAAATATCCCATTGATTTTCTATATATGTAATGTACTTCACGGGTCAAAGGGAGGCTGGGGATGTAACTCCTGTATTTTATCTGTTTTTTTTTTTATGGGGAAAATTGCGTCCGTTAACGTCGCTGTTTTCAGGAACGGAACCACGACTTTAATTGAGGACTTACTGTATTGTCAACCATAATTCAGAAAGGAAACGCGTGTTGACATGTGGTTCGAGCAGGTCGGGTGTCAGTTGTCATTAGTCTGCGCTGGAGACGTGTGTGTGTGTGTGTGTGTGTGTGTGTGTGTGTGGACATTTCTTCCTCACATCATGGCCAACACCTTCATGTACTCTTTTATTCCTTTAACTAATATGTATCATGAAACCAATACTAGAGCTTGATACTTTTATAAGACTCTCCAGAGTAAAGAAATCTTCATGTGATGGCTAGTTTAGTTTTCACAGGAATTAATGCTCTCTTATTTGTAACCATTTCCTGTATTTTGGGACCAATGATATCACAAATCACCTCAAAATCACCCTTAGATTTTCTTGTAAAAAATTTGAATTAATATATTTATAACTCTCCACACTGAGCTGCATCAGAAGATCACCAGGTATGGTCTAACACACACACCCGTCACACACACACCCGTCTCTTCTCCCCGGGTTGTTTATCAATTATAATATAAGCGGCAGCTGTAATTCAAAGAACCATTTTCAAGACAACAACCTTCAAGGGTTCCCCTGACTCACTGGCTCGTGTAAACAGAGTGGTCGTGTTGCTTCAAATTGCTCCATATTAACAACAAAATAGCAGCAATATTGTCATGTCATTGTTTTCTTCTTCAATATTTCCAACTGTAATGTTGCTCAAAATTTTATTCCTCTCATAACTACACCTAAAAATAATAGTGTACAGTACTGTACTGTATATAGTGAAAAAAAACTTACCTGTACATCCATCCACCGCTCATTCTTTCATGAATTTCTGTTTTCTTTAATCCACTTCCTCTCTGATGAGCAATTTGCATCACATACAGTACCACCCTCGTACACCTTCCCCAAGTCGACCATTCCTCCACCCCAAAGGGCCCAGCCAGGTGCAGGAGTGGATGATTACTTTTTGACAGTGACTGTACGTGATCATGTCCTCCTGTTTCATTACATACAGTAGTTATATTTTTATATTTGTCAATTAATACATAAATAATTTATACGGGCTTCGTGTGGCATTTACGTTATGAAAAAAACAGTACAGTAAAAGAGCCTCTTGCTGTTTCTCTCTCGCTGTTTGTAAATACTGTAACTCATCTGGCAGGATTTTACATGCACCCCAGAATCGTTCCACAATAATTTTAGTACATACTGTATCCTTATGGGAAAAGTACGTGTACAAATATGCCAGATTCTGCAGTTACAAGAACCCGGAGTATCTCAGCTACATATACGAACTGCAACTTCTAGTTTAACATAACTATGATGACTAACTTTAAACTATACAGTAATCCCTATCAATAACAGTATTCTCGTAACTGGATTGGAGATGGAGTCTGGGAAAAAAAATCTGTCTCCAATATCCCATTTTAGCATAACAATTTCCGAAACCCGTGTGCCGGCCACACAGAGTTATTTACACGACACTGCCAGGGTGTGCACTAGACATCATCCTCCTCCCTCAAGCACTTATGCACATTCCTATTGGCCAGCTGTGTAAAACAAAGGTTGTTATTGGCTGCCACGTTATCCCTCACCCTCGCCTCCCCTGCATCACCAATAGTGGATCTCCTTAAATCCATTAGGATTGCTCACTGTGTCAGCAGCCGTAAGAACTGCTTTCTTCACACCCAAGCTTTATTTGTCAGGGGAGAAGGATTATTGTACAGTACTGTACAGCATATAAGTACATGGCCTTTATTTACCATATAAGGAGCAATATAATATGTTAACTACAGTGAATTAATCTTCCCCATTTTTAACTTAACTAAACAAAATACTAATTTTGTCCACAATTGTTGAAGGAGAAGCATCTCCATGACCCCTATGGAAAAAATAACCACTAGCTATAGTGGGATTCACTCGTCCTAACTTGGAGTACTGCTCTCATATCCGGGGTGGCTCTTCAACTGTTAGATAGGGTGGAATCAAAGGCATTTCGTCTTATTAACTCTCCTCCTTTAGTTGATAATCTTTCTTCCCCTTCTCTTTGCCGCAATGTTGCTTCGCTCTCTCTCTCTTTTACAGGTACTTTAACGGGCAATGTTCGGTGGATTTGGCATCCTGTGTACCGCCGGCAAGGCCGTGGGCTCGTAACACACGTCTTGCCCACCGTTTCTCTGTGGATGTCGGTCACACGAGAATAACCCGTTATAGTACCTCCTTCTTTTCTCACACTGTGGAATGCTCTGCCTTCTTCTGTGTTTCCATACTCATACAATCTGTCTCACTTTAAAACACTGGTTTTCCGGCATCTTCGTGGTGTAAATTAATACTGTATAACCTTTTTCTTTTCTATTTTTAATTTATTTTTTTTGTTATTTTTTTGCCCCCCAAGCTTGATCTGCGTCGACAACCTGTGCCCAGTGTTATATATATGTATGTTTATATGCTGCCTTTATTGATTATATATACATTATATATTATGTTACTTCTTACCAAAGTCAGAAAGTGTTCAGGCTTGTGTAAACACGAAATGTGTTAGGCACGTTGTAACCAACAACAGAGAATAAACGCCAACCATGTGACTTGTCATTCTCCCATTAAATAACGCAAGATACTACACCCAGGTGGCCTATTCCCCGTAAATAAAAATATAAATAAATCTGATACGACAAACCACCTAAAATTTTTACATATGTCTGTAGTTGACTGGTACTGTCTTGGAGACCAGTGCTTTTCAACTATCTCATGTGGCGGACTGGCAGGTTTTTTTTCCAATTTGCCAGGGACCGGTACAGTGAGTTCTGCTATAACGAGTGTTTTGATAACGCGAATTTGCTCTAACGCGATTTATGAATTAAGAACGATATTTGTATAACGCGAACGCTTGTTTGCTATAATGCGATTTTTGCTTACTATTTCTCCAATTTTGTGGTACAGTGGGGTATGCTAAAACGAATCTAATTGGTTCTAGAACCTTGTTCGTTATAGGATTAATCCGTTCCAGGCCCCCAAATACAACCGCTTAACACTGAAAAATATAATATAAAATTGTAAAAATTGTAAAAAAGTGCATAAATATGCATCTAAACCCCTGAAATAAAGAATATCATTAATATTTGTAATAAAAAACAATAAATTAGAAGAAAAAAAAAATTTAAATAATGTTCGTTGTAGGAGTTTCGTTCGTTATAGCATTCTAAATTTTATAGGTAAAACCGTTCGTTATAGGAATATTCGTAGCAGGATCCGTTCGTTATAGCATACCCCACTGTATTAACTGTGAATATAGTAAAGAAGAATATCAACAAGAAGCGTTCTGGTGATAGAATTCCCGGTGATGATCGTAAAAGAAAGGATATAACACTTGAAGAGAAGCTCGATTTTATCAACCTCAAAATCACCCTTCTCCCCCATCAAGTAAAGTGCTACATTTACTGAATGATTTCATTATTAGATATGAATGTAGCATTTATTTAGACTGTGCTATCCTTTGTGTTAGGCTAACTACTAAATTTTTTCGATTTCGAGTAATCTGCACCTAACCCTATTTTCTCCATAAGCCCTGTTATTTCTATTATGCGATTTTCTATAACACGATATTTTACAAGAACACAATTATCGCGTTATAGCAGAACTACCTGTATCACATTTGTGCCATATTAATATTTGTTTACGAGCCGAGAAAATATTATTTGAACATTCTTAGTAATGTTAATTTATACGGGAAAAATATAATGAATATAATAAAAGTTGACACTTTTTTTTTTTTTGTAAACAAGTAATACAATATTACAATATAAATAAAAAAATATTACAAAATCAAACTAGCAAAGCCTTCTAACAAAGATATTATAAACATATGTATAATGAATAAAGTAGGTTAAATTTTTTTTATATTTTAGTTATTTTAAACCCCAATGCATAAAGACGTCAAAACAAAGATTGAAAGGAATAGGCAACATTAAATTGAAGACATAATAATTTTGAAAATACTAAAATAGTAAATTGATGATTATTTTATTGACACAATAATGGTCATGTTAAAACCTTAACCTTTACTAATGTGAAAGGTGAGCTGCTTCTTCTTTGTCAGCTTATACAGTCATGGTTCAGTTGAGGACAGTGCTACGAGCAATGGAGAATGAATATCCATACTATTCCTGTACTTAGTCTTAATGACACTCATGGTTGAGAAGCCAGTGTCACAGAGGTATGTTGAAGGAAATGGGAGAAGAGTTTTCAGAGCAATTTCAGTAAGCTCGGGATATTCTGCTTTCACTTTTATCCAAAAGGAACCGAGTGATGTTGTGTTTAGAAACTCATCTTCAATCCTTCGTCAGCAGCCGGCTCTGACAATTTATCCTCCATAGCGACACTTAAGTCGTCTCTCAAAGGCATAAACGGATTTCGGATCCGTCCATTCCCTTTCCGTGGATCTTCTTCTGCTGGAGAGTAATGCCAAAAACGTTCTGCCAAATTCGTCAAGTGTTCTCCGATGACAATTCGTAGAGATGTAACATTAAGATCTTCGCCTGCATCGGCGATGACTGCCACTAATTGGTGAAACGTGTCATAACGATCTCTTGACACTCGACTCTTCCGTGCTTCTAGCTCTTGTCCGTCGATCTTGTCTGCCATTGTAAAACACGAAGCCATCCTTCCCTGCATGGAGGTGTTGAGATCATTAAAGATGGCAAAGATATCAGCCAAATAAGCCAGCTAGGCTAGCCAATCCACATCTCGGAACAATTGTGACCAATTTCGTTTTTTGTCCCGAAGAAACTCGGCAAGATCATTTCGTAGCTCAAATACTCTTGATAACCAACGTACATCGGCATGCAATAGGAGCTGTTTATTATCAGCTCCCATATCATCACATAATGCACTGAATAGTCTCGAATTTAAAGCATTTGCCTTAACGTGGTTCACAACTTTTACAACCTCGCTGAGCACACTGTTTAGATCTGTTGACATTTTCTTTGTTGCAAGACACTCTAGGTGAAGGAAGCAGTGCGTCGACTTGCATTCTGGGGCAAGCACCTTGACCTGGGTAACCACTCCCGAATGCCGTCCCATCAATGTGGCAGCGCCATCAGAACGTTTTTCTACACAAAACTTGAAATCCAACCCAGTCCCAGACCTCCATAAAATGTCACGGTGTGAAGGTATGGAACAACTTACCCCCACCCATCCGAGCAAAGACTACGCTCCCTTCCTTTAAATCATCTCTAAAAATATATCAATTGTCGAAGTATTAATATTTCTTGTAACACTTACTATAATTACAGTACCTGCTTTTATTGTACCACCAAATCCGTTTTATCGGAAATTATCATGTAAATAAATAAGTAATTACCATTGCAATAAACACAATTGCCAACTAGACATAATCCTGACAGCTCTGTCCTCTTGTTCAACCTTATTACTGAACAACCCAGGTTGTACTGCTCCCCCACTATACTTATGTTTTTAAATTCCACTGTAATTTATATGTACAGGTATATGTGTATGTGTATGTGTGTGTGTGTATATGTATGTATATTGTATATATATATATATATATATATATATATATATATATATATATATATATATATATATATATATATATATATATATATATATATATATATACTTCATTTTTAGTCCATTTAACACGCGGACTTTGAACATACAATCAACGACCTCACCAGCAAGGAATCGAACCCTCGACCTACTGGGCGCCATCAGCTCGATGAACAGGCTTTGTGTGAAATATAACAGAGTCTAGAACTGCTTTTAGTGTCCTTGTGGCCTAGCCGGTAAGCGTTCCCTAGTCACACCCAGTAGGTCGAGGGTTCGATTCCTTGCTGGTGAGGTCGTTGATTGTATATATATATATATATATATATATATATATATATATAAATATATACATATATATATATATATATATATATATATATATATATATATATATATATATATATATATATATATATATGTGTATGCAAGTAAATCACTGTAGGTGCGCGTGATCTAGGTATATGCTGATAACCACCAGGAAAGAAGAAAACACGAAGTTCCCAAGCGCTTTCGTGTACTCACCCGAAGATGTGAATTACACGAAAGCGCTTGGGAACTTCGTGTTTTCTTCTTTCCTGGTGGTTATCAGCATATATGTGTATATATGTATAGGTATGTGTATATGTATAAATAAAAAAAAAATAATAAATAAATAAATAAAAAATAAATATAATAAATAATAAAATTAATAAATATTGAAGTGATAACCGTGGTAACATGTACTTATTACCACCATGCTATTGTACTATTCCAGATGATACTAAATGTTACATAATACTTCCTTGAGATAAATATATAGTATATATCTGGTGCAGCTCAGGATCTCAACTGGCTCAGCCATGTTAATATTGTTATTATTATCCACTCTGTATCTGTGTTTTTCTGGCTAAAAAAAACTGTTTCAATTCAATTCAATTCAAAATTACATTTGTTAACAATGTAGTCGCTCACAGTCTTGAACACTTCAGAACTAGTTGTTTTGGTTGGTAGTGAAGCAGAGAAAAAAACTCTTCCTTCAACTCACCCTCATGTTCAAAGCCCACATACACCAGCAGAATTGCCACATTATCAACGTCTGTACATTCATCAAGCTGCAAAGAAAAGTGCTTTGCTAATTTAACCCCTATGAGCTGATCTTCCATATCGTGAGCCAGATCGTGAATTCGTCGAGCTATAGTGTCCTGTGAAAGTGGCACCTGAGCCACTTTCCTTGCCGCTGGCTCGCCCAGCATTTCCATGCAGACATCTTTAATACAGCCCATCACTAGCGTCTCACCGTTTGTGTATGGCTTTTTAGCCTTAGCAACTCGAAGTGCTACTTTATAAGAAGCAAGCAAAGCACAAGTATTTATGTGTGACACTTCAAAGATCTGTTTCTGACGGCCTTTTAAATCAACAGCTTTCTTTCAAAGAATTCTTTCGACTTTGAACTCATTTCTTTATGTTTTGTATTTAAATGCCTCTTGGGGTTTGACGGCTTCATTGAGTCGTTAGCCAACACATATCTGCAAACCGGCAGCCGATGGCTCGCATACCGGCACCGGTCCACGTACCACCACTGTTGTAGACCACTGAAGAATGTTGATGCTATCTTAACTTTTGTCTTTATCCTCTTCACCACTGATCGGTTCATTAGCCACTGAGGCGGTCGGTCACGTCTCTGTTACGCTATAACATAAGTTGTTAGTTTACTTGCTCTATTCAGCACTGGAGTTAAAGGTCATTCAATTGACTCTATATGCTCTGGTATCCACCCAACTGTTACTGGACCCTTTTAGGTTAATGTATTATTTAGGAAGGGGAAATAAAAAGAAATATCTTCCAAGTCAAATTTATTCAGCTAAAACTGTTTGTGTTTCCAACTCTGTTGCTAAGCACACATTCTGAGTGTCCAATCAGTGCCCGTTTTCCCAAAAATCTTCTGTTCTCTTTTTCTGATTGGTTAGTTCATGGTATGGGAGGAGCAGCCCTCATGAGTTATCCTCCTGACACCTGATACAGACCTACATCTGTTTCTCCTTGGGGCGGTAACTAATTGAGTCCATTCTACTCTTACAAGCGCTATAAACACCCGGCCAGTTCTAACTGACTTAGGTACGTGGGTTTATGGGTGTAGGCATGTTTGGACTTTCCTGTTTATTACAACACACTGTTGGCAAGTACAGGGCGTGCACCGGCTCCTGGATGTATCTGAACCCGCTCCAGTGTTGGTCAAGTCTGGTCTTGAAACAGCTCACACTCGGTGCCGTGACAACACTTTCTGGCAGGTTGTTCCAAGAGTTCACAACTCTCACTATGAAAAAGTTTGCCCCCACTGAAGTGCTCAGCACACCAACTACAACTGCAAAAAGCAAACAACCTCACAAAAGAACTTATAAATCTTAATCTAGCTATTAGCCGACTCTTAAACTGTTATCCATGTCAAGAGATGATGCACGCATCCCTCCCATCAACGTTAAGAGATATTCTTTTTTTAGCGTCACGACTTAAACTCTGGGTGGGTTGATGTCACTCTGGGTGATGCACTGTTATCCGCCCTGAGCAGGTGACTCCTTTCTCCTCTCAATTTTGGATCATGGAAGACACATACTGTACTGTAGCCATCGCAGTGGAGGTACCAAGCATAATAAACCCACATATACACCATCATAATGGCGTAAAATTTAAGAATGTTATGTCTCACTGTATATGAGCTGGAGAATGGCTTACAGAGCTTCATACACCAAAATAAATAAATAAATAAAATAAAAATGGTAAGAGTGGAAGTGATGAGGTGTAAAGCCTATATTACTGTACTGTACTGACAGTGAAGAAAGGTGCAGCAATACTACATGAATATTTCCTTACAAGTTTATTCTGACAAAGTGTCCATAAGACTTTTTATGTAAATAAACACCTGTAAGCAGGGACGGACCGGGACTGAAAAGCGGCCCTGAATTTTCACCCAGAGCGGCCCCCACAGCCAGTGAGTGAAGTGAACCTGTTCGGCTGAGGCATTTGGACATATCCTGAGGTCAGTATCAAGTACTTCATCCAACTGACTTACTAAGCCAAGGCCGTGTCCAAGATTTATGTTGGGAGGGGTGAGGATCACAAGCTGTAACAGCCCAGAGGCAGGATGGGATAGCTATTTTTTATTTGGGGGGTTTTGACCCCCCCCCCCCCCCCTTAAATAAGCCCTTGTATTTGACATTTAAGTATACTATAGACTTTGTACATTTTCTTAGCACTAGAAGCAGCTGCTAAATTATAGGGCTACCTCTACACTCACATAGTGCCAGTGGAACTACTACAAAACACACACAGTCAAACTAGTAGACGGTGCTGCTACAGAACACACACAGTACAGTACAGTAAAGTTCATACAGTACAGTACTCATCTTATACTGTACAGTATTGTCTTTTTCATGCATAATAGGAATTTTACACACACACACACACACACACACACACACAGAGAGAGAGAGAGTATTCTGTAATCTCGATTTAAGCGGATTTCCTTTAGAGGGTTGGTCATTTACGCGGCACCTGGCCAGATGCGGCAATTATTAGTTACGCGGTACATTTCATCATTTAAGCGGGAAGCGGCGCGGGCAGGGTGCGCACTAGGTCGCCCAGTCAACAAAACATAACCGAGTTCTTCACCCACCACCCACCACAGCCAGCCCAACTCAGTGATAGTTATGCCTAGTTCTCTTCGGTCATCCACCTCAGGTTATGCCTAGTTCTTCAGTCATCCACCTCAGGTTATGCCTAGTTCTCTTCAGTCAACCACCTCAGGTTATGCCTAGTTCTCTTCAGTCATCCACCTCAGTTTATGCCTAGTTCTCCTCAGTCAACCACCTCAGGTTATGCCTAGTTCTTCAGTCATCCACCTCAGGTTATGCCTAGTTCTCCTCAGTCAACCACCTCAGGTTATGCCTAGTTCTTCAGTCATCCACCCCAGGTTATGCCTAGTTCTTCAGTCAACCACCTCAGGTTATGCCTAGTTTTCCTCAGTCAACCACCTCAGGTTATGCCTAGTTCTTCAGTCATCCACCTCAGGTTATGCCTAGTTCTTCAGTCATCCACCTCAGGTTATGCCTAGTTCTTCAGTCATCCACCTCAGGTTATGCCTAGTTCTTCAGTCATCCACCTCAGGTTATGCCTAGTTCTTCAGTCATCCACCTCAGGTTATGCCTAGTTCTTCAGTCATCCACCTCAGGTTATGCCTAGTTCTTCAGTCATCCACCTCAGGTTATGCCTAGTTCTTCAGTCATCCACCTCAGGTTATGCCTAGTTCTTCAGTCATCCACCTCAGGTTATGCCTAGTTCTCCTCAGTCATCCACCTCAGGTTACGCCTAGTTCTTCAGTCATCCACCTCAGGTTATGCCTAGTTCTTCAGTCATCCACCTCAGGTTATGCCTAGTTCTCCTCAGTCATCCACCTCAGGTTATGCCTAGTTCTTCAGTCATCCACCTCAGGTTATGTCTAGTTCTCCTCAGTCATCCACCTCAGGTTATGTCTAGTTCTCCTCAGTCATCCACCTCAGGTTATGCCTAGTTCTTCAGTCATCCACCTCAGGTTATGCCTAGTTCTTCAGTCATCCACCTCAGGTTATGCCTAGTTCTTCAGTCATCCACCTCAGGTTATGCCTAGTTCTTCAGTCATCCACCTCAGGTTATGCCTAGTTCTCCTCAGTCATCCACCTCAGGTTATGCCTAGTTCTCCTCAGTCATCCACCTCAGGTTATGCCAAGTTCTTCAGTCATCCACCTCAGGTTATGCCAAGTTCTTCAGTCATCCACCTCAGGTTATGCCAAGTTCTTCAGTCATCCACCTCAGGTTATGCCTAGTTCTTCAGTCATCCACCTCAGGTTATGCCTAGTTCTTCAGTCATCCACCTCAGGTTATGCCTAGTTCTTCAGTCATCCACCTCAGGTTATGCCTAGTTCTTCAGTCATCCACCTCAGGTTATGCCTAGTTCTTCAGTCATCCACCTCAGGTTATGCCTAGTTCTTCAGTCATCCACCTCAGGTTATGCCTAGTTCTTCTTCGGTCATCCACCTCAGGTTATGCCTAGTTCTTCTTCGGTCATCCACCTCAGGTTATGCCTAGTTCTTCTTCGGTCATCCACCTCAGGTTATGCCTAGTTCTTCTTCGGTCATCCACCTCAGGTTATGCCTAGTTCTTCTTCGGTCATCCACCTCAGGTTATGCCTAGTTCTTCTTCGGTCATCCACCTCAGG
This sequence comes from Homarus gammarus, assembly GCA_958450375.1. Classification (NCBI taxonomy): domain Eukaryota; kingdom Metazoa; phylum Arthropoda; class Malacostraca; order Decapoda; family Nephropidae; genus Homarus; species Homarus gammarus. Next base: position 430,514 of record CAUDMG010003609.1, read on the forward strand.
TTATGCCTAGTTCTTCGGTCATCCACCTCAGGTTATGCCTAGTTCTTCGGTCATCCACCTCAGGTTATGCCTAGTTCTTCGGTCATCCACCTCAGGTTATGCCTAGTTCTTCGGTCATCCACCTCAGGTTATGCCTAGTTCTTCGGTCATCCACCTCAGGTTATGCCTAGTTCTTCGGTCATCCACCTCAGGTTATGCCTAGTTCTTCGGTCATCCACCTCAGGTTATGCCTAGTTCTTCGGTCATCCACCTCAGGTTATGCCTAGTTCTTCGGTCATCCACCTCAGGTTATGCCTAGTTCTTCGGTCATCCACCTCAGGTTATGCCTAGTTCTTCGGTCATCCACCTCAGGTTATGCCTAGTTCTTCGGTCATCCACCTCAGGTTATGCCTAGTTCTCCTCAGTCATCCACCTCAGGTTATGCCTAGTTCTCCTCAGTCATCCACCTCAGGTTATGCCTAGTTCTCCTCAGTCATCCACCTCAGGTTATGCCTAGTTCTCCTCAGTCATCCACCTCAGGTTATGCCTAGTTCTCCTCAGTCATCCACCTCAGGTTATGCCTAGTTCTTCAGTCATCCACCTCAGGTTATGCCTAGTTCTTCAGTCATCCACCTCAGGTTATGCCTAGTTCTTCAGTCATCCACCTCAGGTTATGCCTAGTTCTTCAGTCATCCACCTCAGGTTATGCCTAGTTCTTCAGTCATCCACCTCAGGTTATGCCTAGTTCTTCAGTCATCCACCTCAGGTTATGCCTAGTTCTTCAGTCATCCACCTCAGGTTATGCCTAGTTCTTCAGTCATCCACCTCAGGTTATGCCTAGTTCTTCAGTCATCCACCTCAGGTTATGCCTAGTTCTTCAGTCATCCACCTCAGGTTATGCCTAGTTCTTCAGTCATCCACCTCAGGTTATGCCTAGTTCTTCAGTCATCCACCTCAGGTTATGCCTAGTTCTTCAGTCATCCACTGCTTCTGATAAAGAGTCTGGACTTACTTGGGTTGATGACCCTGAAGAATTATGGTCTCCAGACCACACAGTATTAATCTCACCCTCCCTCCCTCCCATCCTTCAAGTTCTAAAGATCTTCTTGTAAGATAAGATTAGTACAGTAATGTGCACTTATCTTTTTCATATTTATTATTTCACTGGAGGAAGCTGTGTTTTCTCACCGTATAAACTTGTGTTTTCTTTAAATTGGTGACTTTTGTGGTACAGTACAGCATTAGGTGCACCATCTTCAGGGGATGTGACACACTTCAGATTGTGTATGTCCTGACTACCCACCCAGGAGGTCCCTCAGCATCCAGAGCTGACCCACCTCAGCTATCCTCCATCCCTGGATGAGGTAGCTACTGCCATCAAACAAATGAAAAATAACAAAGCCTCAGGGCCTGATGGAATCCCAGCTGAGATGTATAAAGCAGGAGGACCTCTGCTTACCGGCCGTCTCCACTCCCTCCTGGAGAATATATGGGAAAAGGAGGAAATCCCCCCCAAGCTCTTAAAGACGCCAATATCGTCAATATTTATAAGAACAAGGGAGACCAGTCAGAGCAGTGGCAACTACCGTGGGATCTCACTGCTGTCCATAGCTGGCAAGATTATCGCCAGAGTCCTCCTAAACAGACTTCTTCCCGAGGCGAAAAACTTCCTCCCAGAATCTCAAAGTGGCATTAGACCATCAGGTGGCACCACTGACATGATCTTTGCTGCCCGCCAGATACAGGAAAAGTGATAGAGAACAGTGTCGTGACCTGTACATGGCTTTCATCGACCTAACCAAGGCCTTCAACTCGATCAACTGGGAGGCCCTCTGGTGGACCCTCAGCCATTTTGGCTGCCCACCAAAATTCAAAGCTATTGTGAGGCAACTCAACAATGGCATGAATGGCAGTGTCCTGCACAGTGGCACCCAGTCTGAGTTATTCCCCATCCAAATGGGGGTTAAACAAGGATGTGTAATGGCACCAACTCTCTTTTCCATTTTCTTGGCTGCCTTCCTTACTCATGCCAGTGCCAATTTAGCCGGCGGGATGGACATCCAGTAACAGAGGAAAGGACTTTTCAACATAAGACGATTACAGGCAGGAACAAAGGTGTCAGCAGCTTCCATTACTGAACTTCAGCATGCAGACGACCTCACCCTTGTCACGCACACTAAACGCGACCTACAGAAGATCCTGAAGACCTACGCAGATGCATATGCACACCTCGGCCTTGAGGTGAATGTACTTAAGACTCAGATTCTCTTTCAATCTGCCCCTGGTTCAGCCACACCCCCACCATCCATCCAGCTTAACGGTACTGCCCTTTCTAAAGTTACCCACTTTTGGTATCTCGGCTCCCACCTGTCCACCACTGCAGACATCGATGAAGAGATTCAACATCGGATCAGATGTGCATCTCAAGCCTTTGGCAGACTCCGTACCCGTGTCTACAGCTGTTGGGAGCTGGAATTATCTACAAAAGTTGCATGTACAATGAGCAATGGTCCTCCCCACCCTGTACATGGCAGTGAGACATGTGTCACATACAGGAGGCACCTCAAGGCTCTTGAAAACTTTCACCAACGTAGTCTAAGTTCTATCCTCCGAGTTCTCTGGGAAGACAAGAGAATAAATGCCAGTATTCTTGCTGACACCAACTGTAGGAGCATTGAGGCTACCATTATCCATGAACAACTACGCTGGACTGGCCATGTTACCCACATGGACGACAGTAGACTGCCAATGCAGCTACTTTACAGTCACCTAACGAATAGTAAACGTAACGCTGGCGGGCAACTGAAAAGGTATAAGGATAGTCTTAAGACAAACCTGAAAAAATGCCAAATCGACCCCCTCACCTGGGAGACGATTACTTCACACCGTAACGCTTGGAGGAGCACCACACAAGAAAGTGTCAATACTTTCGAGTTAGCCCGACTGCATAACAAGGCAGACAAGCGCCAATGACGGAAAGACTCTGCCACCGCCCCTTCCGCACTAGATGTAGCCCTCCACACGTGCAACATCCGTGGACGACCCTGCCGGTCCCGTATTGGCCTCTCTAGTCACCTCAGAGCTCACCAACGAAGATGACATCCTTAACAATTCATATTATTTTATCATAGCTGGATGATCATCATACTTGATTCCGAGTGGCAACACAGTACTGTAGTTGTAGTAGAGGGATTAGAATGGTCACCCCTCTTTGGGATGGGCTGAACCAAGGCATGAGTCAAAGAAGAAGGAAAAGTTTGGGTTTTGAGGCAAAGGCGAAAGAGGCGAGCAAGCACAGGGGCCAGAGCTTCAGCACACTCCCTCAGAACACGAGGGGGTATTCCGTCCGTCCATGCGCCTAACTCACATCCAACCTGAATAACACACCAGCAACCCTGCGTGTGGAGATTATAGGAAAGAGCATAGGTTCAGTAGGAGGACCAGGGGTAGGAGGGATAGAGTGGGAATCATCTAAGATGGAGTTAGAGGAGAATAAGGTGCCAAAGAGGTTGGCTTTGTCAGGGGGAGAGTTGGCTATAGAGTTATCAGGTCGGAAGAGAGGAGGAAAAGAGGGAGTGCAGAAGTTATTACAGATGTTTCTGGTTAATACTAAAGTAAATTCTAAAATTTAAAGATTTTGTTTGGGGGGGGGCACACAGCTGAGGTAGCCACATACAGTACAGTACTTGGTTTGTGCAATTTAAGGGTTAATGATAACATCTAGAATGGTGGTAGGCCTTGACAACTATCTCTAGTGTCAAAAAAGGAAAATAACAGTTTTGTTAGTAAATCAGTCATTTTGGGTAGAATCAAACAGATGTGAGTATTGTACTATCATTAACTGTCATAGGCGATATAGCTGGGCAAGTGTGTGTACCAAATGGGTGAACACTAGTTAGACCCGCCACCCCTAGAGGGTAACCTTCGAACTACAGGTCGGTCCAACTAATTACCCAAATGTACCCAAATATAGTCGCAATGAAGTCAAATAATGGTCCTAGATTCTAGGACCATTATTTGACTTCATTGCGACTACATTTGGGTACATTTGGGTAATTCCTCGCTCCGTCGGTACATGCACGCAATCTATTAACTCAGATTAAAGTAAGTTTTCCAATTTTTTGTGACTTTCTGACACCAAATACTAGTCGAGAAGTGATTGGCAGTCCGATTTATTCATCTAGGACCATTATTTGACTTCATTCCGGCTATATTTGGGTACATTTGGGTAATTAGTCGGACCCACTACAGGTAACTTCCCTGACTGACGCCAGGGAGGGTTAGGTATGATGGACAATCCCTGCACTCCAAGAACAAGCAGTACAGTACCAGGAGCAGCTCAACAGAGGGCATCTGCTGGAAATATTTGCTTTACAGATCCTGTGTGTAGTTGTATACAGAATTCGGTTAATTTTCACTTGTTGCCACTACACGAAATCAAAGTTGAAACTATGTTTAGCTAATGTTTTTTGATGTGCTATGAACGAATTTGACCTTAATTATGACGCAAATCAATAGTTACTGAGATAAGCCCCCCCCCCCCCCTTCCCCTCCCATCTCAGAATCTTAGAGATTTACTATAAAAATGAAAGTTAAAAGTGATCAAAACACACCAAAAAACATCATTAGAAAAACAGTTTTGATTCTAACTTAACCTAACCATCCAAACTTAACCTAACAGGAGTGCCCCACAGTCATTTGATCTGGGTGTGTACCGCCATGTATGAACAAACATAATAAAATATTAAATATCTCACTTATTCGTAATTAGTGCCAGAAATGCGATTGAAGTAAAGTATCTTAGAATTATCTAAACTCTTAATTGCAAAGATAAAATTCCCAAGATTCAGTTGGTGACAAATGCAATACAGTACTTTAATACCTAATGAACTATTATCAATAAAAGAACAACGCCAGTTCTTGCCACTAATTTGAACTTTTCTAATTAATTCTCGATTTTCAACTGACAATATCTCAGTTCTGGGTAAAACATGAGAAAAGTGTCATGGAAGAAATTGTCTTGTTTTTGTCTTTAATTATCATTAAGCTCCAACAAATCCCAAATTTAACTATGTCCTCTCCTATACATTGACTTCTAATACATATGGTCGCTGAGATTTCCCTGGAGACTGACCAACAAAACCAAAGCTTTTAAAGGGCAACGCATCTACATCACACTGAGGACTACACATTATTCACGGTAGGTATGAAGAGTTAGTCCGAGTAGATGAAAGCTGAACAGAAAAACTGATGTACAGGATAAAATAAAGGCTGTCTACGCTGGCCTCTTAACACAGCAGCTTACAAAACATACTCAAACAAATACCTACTACACGAGAACGCCTAAAAATATTAAAGTTTCGCAACGATTACAGTACAAGTAAACCCATCAAACTATTCTTCACAATTCATAAATAAATAGTGGCTTTAATGTGAAAATGAAGGCATGAAGAGGATGGAGTGAGGGAGACATTTAAAGTGAGCGCGGGTGGAGTGAGATGTGTTTCTGTGGCAGCGTTCAGCTCGCCCGTGGGAAGCCGCAGCATCTCACCTGCTGCTCTCACTCCCCTGGTAAACAAACATTATTCCCTCAGTTTGACCTGTTTTCCCTGACCCATGGCTGCTCTTCCGGGATTTGAGAGGATTCATATTTCTATTTGCCGGGAAAATGTAGACCTTAAGCTGTCAAAATTAATGATGTTTCCTTTCTGGGAGTAAAATTGCCTGAGGCCTATTGGAGTCACCTGAGATATTACAAGGGGTGAACTTGGAACTCACCTTGTTCTTTAATGGAGTCAGGGTTTTTTCCTCATTTTTAGGTTGGAGACATGATGCTAACACATTAACATATTCCTGGGACACGCATTTTCCACATTATTCATCACTGATCATGAGTTTCACACCAAATATTCGAGAGAATCTTATGAGCAGACACCATCACATTCTTAAAACGATAACACTGCCATCTTGTGGCTACGCTACCAACTACTCAGACGTTAAGCTGTTCACGCAACACAAACTAAACATCTCAGCGGCCAGCAGGTCCCGCAACTCACCACTGTCAGTTTAAAGTTCCATGTAAACAAATAACGATTTACGGACAACTCCTTTCAACTTTTCCATTTATAAAGCGAACAACAACTACTTGTAATGATATTGTGATGAGTAAAACCTGCAGTTGGCAATTAACTATTAAGAAGTACTTCGATCATTTGTATGGTCATGACATCTAATATGCATGGTACGAACGTTAACATGTAAAATCTTACATCAGTTTAAATTATAATTACGAGAAATATAAGCTACTTACAGTTTCATCTAAACATAAAAACATGAATTAACTAGTAACGGTCGACTGGGAACAATATACACGCAATACATAACCGCCTTTGAAATCGATTTTATCTACACAGTCGTCAGCTCCGCATTATCATGACTGCATCATGCCTAAACTACCCCATAATGCTAAATTAGCTTTTACATTTATAAATTAGTACATTTTGAATAGCATTAAGATGCCTTGGGATTTCGTCAGTTTGTTTATTAGTGGAGCATTGAAAACATGTGTTTGTATATATGCAAATGTTTATAGAATAATCGCCCAGGTAGTAAGCACATTGAATTGAATTGAATTGAAACAGTTTATTTAGCCAGAAAAAAACACAGATACAGAGTGGATAATAATAACAATATTAACATGGCTGAGCCAGTTGAGAACCTGAGAGCTCTTTTATGTCTGTGTTGGGCGTGTGATCCTCGGGTCACCACTCCTCGGATTGTGTCAGTTCAAGTTTAGAAGCTCCAACAACTTTCCCTGAATACGAATTCGCAACCTTCCGATTTACAACAGGTACCTACTTTACTGCTAGGTGAACAGGGACCAAGGGGGCTAGGAAGAGTGTCCAAACAACTTCCGCCTGAAGACTGTCCTCCAAAGGAACTTAAAATATACTCTGAATGTGCAGAAGAAGGCCATACCTTCCGGGACTGCAAGAATCAACCCAAAGCATGTATAAACTGTAAAAATCTGAAGGAACCAAGATATAAGACCCACAGAACCCTTGCAACGGCCTGTCCATACAAAAAGAAAATAATAAATGAAAAAGTAGCAAAGGAAAAACAACAACAAGAACAGAAGGCGAATACAACATATGCTGCTATTGCAAGGAAAGTAGTGGAAGAAACAACACAACCACAGAATACCACCAAAATTGTACTGAGCAAAATACGAGACTACAAAGTGCTCATATGCCTATTATATTCTCATATAATGAACAAAGGGAACTCTGGCACGTTCGAAATAGGAATGAACAAAATGCTTGGAAGAAACAATCTCCCAACAATGAGTTTCCCAGCCAACCCAGCTTCTGGGTCTGTGTTACAAGCGTCCTGCTTAATCAACCCAGAGGCACCACAGGAGACAGACAACGCAGAAGAAAAAGGAGCAGCAGAGCAAACACCAGCCGCAACAGTACACGAAACAAACGAAGCTGACAAGGCAAAGTCACAAATGATTGAAACATCCACCCGGAGTACAGTAGAGAGGCAGGACCTTCAAAATAACATCCAAAGAGAGACAGGAGCCGTAAGGAAAAAAGTCACAACAGCAACCATGGAAACCCAGGGCGAGGAAACGCTCCTGACTTTAGAATGTGCAGACGACTGTGAACTACAGCTTCACTGGTGTGACAAAATATTTATCCCTAGTGAATGCAAAACTATGCCAGACATTATACAAGCCATAACGAAACAAGAACTAAAATGGACCTACTCTAACGACAAATACTCTGAAGCACTAGTGGAAGCTTACCTGATAAACCAAAGGATTAAAATAAGGAGACACAACTTCAAAAAAGAAGGACAATGGAAATTCCAAAGAATCCGTAACGGACTGGTCCCGGACAAGAGATCGCCACCCGCGCAACAAACAACCAAAACACAGTGAATAACGACACGCCCAGAAGACTCACCATCATGCAACACATCGTCCGCAACTGGGAAACAAATAAAAACAACCTTGCAAACACATACCTCAGCGTTGATCCGGACATAATTTTAATAAATAGTCACGACAATTCAAATTCCAAGAAATAAAAATATTTGGATATACAACCTACCAAAGAAATAAAACAGAAGAATTAAATGATGGCGTGGCCATTGCTGTAAAACACAGACTCAAACATCAAATCATCGACGATTTCCAGGACGAATTCCTGGGAATCAAAATAATTACCACACTTGGAGAAATAGCAATAGCCACAGAATATTTACCGCCAAGAAGGAACTACCTGCCGGCCCCAAACTTGATAAAACTATTGAACTACAACTAGGGTCCGCACTTGCTGGGAGAGGATACTTTCTAAGCTATCTGGGTGGTGGGTATCGTGTGATGACCCGGAGAAGGTGGTGAATGTGGTTTGTTTGGGCCTTTCGGGTTAGAGTGGCCGCTGGTGTTGTGTGTGCTTCTTGGGAGATTTGAGTTCTGTTTCGGAGGCTTTGTGTGACTTCGCAGTCGAGGAGATAGTGTTCCAGTGGGTTGGCTGCTGGCTCCTGGCAGTAGGTGCATTCCATGACGTCATTTCCGATCATATGCCAGGAGCACTTGTACCCTAGTCGTAGTCGCTGACGGCTGACTTGGGTTTGTCTTGGTGTTTTCTTGTCCGCGAAAGGTGGTTCTCCTTTTGTAGCCGCCAGGTATCATTTGGCTGATTGGGAACCAGCGTTGAATGCGTGAAGGAAGCTCTTTTTGATGTGGAGCTTGCTGGTCTTTCTGAGGTGATTCTTGATCTGTTGCACGCTTGCTGGAACTTGGATGTGTACGCTACTAGAACGTGTAGCTGCCTTGGCTGCTTCGTCTGCCACGTCGTTTCCCCTGATCCCTACCTGACTGGGAATCCAGTGTAAGACGACTGGGCGGTTTTGTCTTTGGAATTCCTGTAGCTGTGCGAGGATCGAGGTAATGATGTGGACGTTGTCTCTTGGTTGACTGTGTTGCAGCGCCTGCATGGTCGACTTCGAGTCCGTGTGAATTATGATGGACTTGTTGTGTTGGGTTGCAGCGCGTTGTAGGGCCTTTGAGATTGCTACCAGCTCTGTTTGTAGGGTGGAGCAGTCATTGGAAAGTCTCCATCGGAGGGTCTGACCTTGGGTGTAGAAGGCCGCTCCGGATGTATGATGTTTTGGATCCACCGAGCCGTCTGTGAAGTATGATGCTGCATCAGCCGGTGTCTCGGTGGCTATGGCTTCCAGAGTTATTTTTTTGAGGTCCTCCTTCTGGAGGTTGGCTTTACTATCGCCTAGGTCGGTAATTTTGAGTGTGGCTGGTGGAGGGCTCCATGGTGGAGGAACAGCGTAACCATTGTCTCGTGTGTCTTGGTTGTTCTTGACGAGTGTTTCTGCTTGCAGGTGTCGGATGACCTCGCTTGCCTCGTGCGACCAGGTGGCCCCTCGCTCTCTGTGGTCGAGGTGGAGGGAGGCACTGATTCGCGTTTTGGCAGCTGTGGGCTTATCTGATCTACAGATTTTGGCGAGGAGACCGGCTGTCACCTGCCTGACTCGTACTGCCAGGGGTGGTAGTTCAGTTTCCATTTGCAAATTGCAAATTCTGGTCCACATGGGTGCTCCGAGCATGGTCCTGAGAGCATTAATTTGGATAACTTCTAGCTTAGCTATCTGGTCTTCTCTCAGTCCAATGAGTGCTGGAGCACTATGATCTACCAGCGATCTGATGGCGGCCGTGTAGTAGGCTTTGAGCCCATGAAGGTTTGCTCCTACGGTTGTGCTGGTGAGCGACCTCATTATATTGTGTCTGCTCTTCGTCCTGTGCCTGAGATACTCGAGTTGCGGCTTGAAAGTGAGTTTCTGGTCAAACCAGATTCCAAGACACTGGTGGGTGTTGGTCCAGACTACCGGCGTGTTTTGTATGGAGAGCATCTTGTCTGGTGTGTCTGTGCAGATGGCCATCTCTTTCGACTTGGCTGGATTTATCTTAAGTCCAAGGCTGTTGCACTCCTCTTCTATAAGTTGGAGTGCGTGTTGCGTGTTGGCTAGTCTGTTTGATCCTCTTACTATAAGCTGTAAGTCGTCTGCATAGCATAGGAGGTTGGCTGTTTGTCTGAAAGGAAGTTTGATAAGATTTTCCATCAGGACATTGAACAGCATTGGACTGAGGCTGCCTCCTTGTGGGGTTCCGTTTTCATGGACTCTGTAGCTTGAGGTTGCTCCCTGAAAGCGTACTCTTGCTTCTCTCTGTGTGAGGTAGTTCTGGATCCACCCCAGCAACCTTCCTTTGACGCCTTTTTCAGCGAGCGTCGTTATAATGGCCAGTGGATTTGCTAGTTCGAAGGCCTTCTCCAGGTCGAGGAAGAGCACCAGAGCTGGTTTGTAGTCCACTGTGCTGAGTATCTCGGCGATGTTGTTGCCTGTGCCGATGTCCTCGGTGTAAACAAAAATGTGAGGGTGTGGGCTGCCTACTTTCCACTTGAGTCGGTTGAGAGCCATTCTTTCTCCAGTCTTCGCTATGCAGCTGAGAAGGGAGATGGGTCTCGGTTTGTCTGGTTCTCTGGGCTTCGGAATGGGCTGTATATCTGCCTTCTTCCATTCCGGTGGAAGTCTTTGTGCTGTCCACGAAGCATTGATGACTTGTAGCAAAGCCTCGTGTCCGGCTTTTCCGGCATGGGAAAGCATGGAGTAGGTTATCCTGTCGGCCCCTGGTGCTGTTGTAGAGGAGTCCTCCCCTACAAACGCCGTGTGTCGCTGACTGGCCGACCCCCCCCCCCCCCCCCGCGAATCTACCGGCGTATCCCTCGTGGTCAAGGTCAGGTAACCAGCGACGCCGAACAAAGCGGGGGCCTTCCATCAAGCCACGCCTACCGCGGATATATAAGACCTGACCTCGTGGTGACCTATCTCTCTCTTTCTACCTACACCAACCAGCAAGCAACACCTCCTCCTCCTCCTGCCTGGTGGCCCTCGCTCCCGCCGGCGAGCATGGCGACCCACAGGCTGGTCCTCCTCTGAGCACCCTCACCAACCAGCTCTCTCTACTCAACGCTTGTAACCATGCTGCCTTCCCAGCACCAAGCTGTATTGTACATCATTACAATATGTTTTCAGAGAGCACATTGTGAGTTTCCTTTCTCCATCCCATCCATGTGTGAACCCAAACATCCCGTACCCCACACTGTGTCCTTGCTTCATTTTAGCGACTTCTGGAGTTCTTGCTGGTTGAAAGGCCTGTCGGTGTCATCTTCACTGTTGCAGGCCTCTTCGATCATCTGGAGTCTGACCTGTCGCAGACGCCGTTGTGTCTCGGGAGGTTTTTCGTTGCTGCTCGGTCAGAGAACAGTTTTGCAAGTCTCTCGGCTTCCTCTTCTGGGTTGGGATGGGTTGGCGGCGGTGGTGTTGCCTTCCCAGAAGCCCTTCGGATCTGAGCCCACATTTTGCCAAGGGAGGTGTGCTCATTCAGTTCGGAGCTCCACTTGAGCCAGCTTACGTTTTTTATTTCTTCCTTCTCTTCCCTGGTATCCTTAACTATGACTTGCAGGGGATGTCCGTTTGTTTCCGTGGGATGTCTCCTGTAGTTTCTTCGGGCCATGTTCACTCTGTGGTTGAGTTCTTTCACCCTGGGACAGTAGTACCAGTAATCATTGTACTGTCTTGATGTGGGTTTTGTTTTTGGGATAGCCTCTTCTGCCGCTTGGTGAAACGCCTCGACCAATTGTTGGTGGAGGGTTGTCTCATCCACGGGTGCTGTGCCGGCCGGCTGTGATTTTTCGTGCCACTTAGCCAGGTGTTTCTTAAAGAGTCCCCAGTCTGCCTTTTGGGTATTGTATCTCCATCTCGGCGGGGGTGGAGTGGGGAGTTTGTTCACCTTCAGCGTTGTTAGGGTGGCGAAGTGGTCGCTGGTCAGCGTGGGGTGTAGCTGCCAGGAGGCCGAAGGCTGTAGTGCACTGGAGACGAAGGTTAGATCTAGCCTTCCTCCCCTAATGTGGGTGGGCTCTCCGGTGTTCAGGAGGCAGATCTCGGGTGTGTCTCGAAAGGTGGTGTATAGGTGTAGGCCGTCTTCATTTGTGGGGCTTGCCGAGCTTAGGAAGGGATGATGTGCGTTGAACTCCCCTCCTATGAGTGTGGCGTGGTCAGCGGCCGAAGCGAATAATTGAGTCACCTCCAGTGAGCCCCTTGGGTTTTTGTAGATGTTGTGAACAGTTAATTCCCGTTATTGGAGGGTTACTTTGACGGCCTGTGTCTCGATGTTTTCCCCACATGGAAACTGCTGCATGACCTCGGAGGAGGGTATGCTTGACTTGACCTGTATGTCTTGTAACCACTGAATTTGAAACAGTGGTGTTCTTGTAGAAGTGTTTCTTGTAGCAGTATAATGTCAAGCTTGTCCTTGGCTGCTGCTTCTTGTAGGAGGTATTTCTTGTTTTTGATGCCCTGAGCATTCCATGTTAGGATGTTCAGGGTGCTGATGTTTTCCACCACTGTTTCATCGGGGACTTCTGGTGATCCTCGATGGAAATGTTCAGGTCCGATTCCGACTGGATCAGGTTCATATCTTCTTGTTCTGTGGTTTTTGCCTTCTGGGCTGTGGTTCGGTTCAGGGGAGATGAAACGTCCAATTTCTTTCTGGGAGCTGTCGGTATCTTGGGTTCTCTGGTGGCCCTTTTCGGTGTAGAGTGTATCTCGGCTGTCACTTGTGTGGGGACCGGCGTGTCGTCCTCCACTGAGGTGGCTGGAGCTGTGGCGACTTGCCCGAGGACGCTCCCCATGAGTGTTTGGAGCTGTGTGGGTTGGATCTTGTGGCCCAGTAGTCCGGCTAGGCCCTCCGCGAAGGTTGTCAGTACCTTGGCTAGGTCTGATACGTGTATCATTCCTTCTGGTGCCTTGGTGTGTGCTTGTTTTATCTTTTTCGTGGTTGTCGTTGTCTGCTGCTTGGGTGGCTGAGGTGTGGTCGTAGTGAGGCCAGGAAACTGGGCTGCACTTTGGGTGTTGACCGGCTGAGGAGGTTGGCTTTGTTGTTTTGGCCTTTGGGTTCCCCACACGAAGGTACTTGGTGGGGCTGGTGTGCAGGCGGTGGGGGCCGGTCTTGCTGCTGGTCGGTTTGCCTGGACCCTCTTTGTCCTCTCGGAGCATCCAGGGTTCCAGGCGTGGTGTTTGCCCCCGCAGTTGGCACACTTGGGGGCAATTTTTTCTCCATTTTTCAACTTGGTGAGGCAGGAGTGTGTGCAGTGCTCCTGCGCGCAGACTGCGCAGATTTCCTTGTAAGTGCACCTTGTCTGATGGTGCCCGTATTTCTGGCATCTGAAGCACCGCAGGGGCTCTGGGACGAAGGGCCTCACTTTGTAGATCCCCCAGGTTTTGAGGTCTATGGTGCTGGGGGGTGAACCGTAGTGTGTTATGAGCACTTGTTTTGTGGTGGCCGTCTTGTCGGACGGGGGAGAGCATCTCAGGCTTTTAGGATCTTCGGGTGGTTCTCCAGGGGTTCGAGGGGTAGTTCCTTTGGGTACCGGAGGACTACCGACTTCATCAGTTTCTGGGCGGGGTCCAGCTTGGTTGATGCAACGGTGGTGGTGTTTTGCAGGTAAGTGTCGAGGGTGGTGGCGGAGTCCTTGTCTTTGGAGTGAATAATCATCTCCCCCTTTAGGTTGGGCCGCACTGAGAACTTGGCCAGTGGGTTTAGTTTCTCCATCTCTGTGATGGCGGCATATGTCGTTTTTGTGTCCGTTTTTGAGATCCGGAATTTTGGCAGTGTCGTTGGAGGTGAGCTGGTGGTGGTGATGGGTGCCTTTTGGGCTGCTTGACGGCATTCGTTTCCCGAAAAAGAGCGTCGGCGTTTTTTGTTTTCAATCTTCGTCCAGTTGTCGTCCTCAATGGCGGTAACAGTGGTGGTGTTGTTGGAGCTGGTGGCAGTGTTCTTGCTTTTCAGGGCTTCGTTGAAGGCGCGTAACTGGTCCGCCTTCTCTGTGTGGAGCCTGTCGTGGTTCGGGTCGTCAGGTTGGCAGTTAAGTGGTGTTTTTTTTTTTTTTTTTTTTAGAGCCTACCTATTCCGGTTGAGTAAGTAGCAGCAGAATTTCAGCACTCCCTACAGGCTTGTGGTCGTAGAGTGGTTCCTGAGCTTCTCTCCCGGAGCCCCGTTGGGGAAACCTACTTCCTAGTGTATGTGACTGCTCACTTATAGACGTGAGCTAAGTGTGCCTACTGGGGAAGGATAAGGATTGCTACCCTCTTTCCAGGTGGACCCGCACGATCACAGTTTTCCTGGAAAGACTCGGCTGGGATGGGTTCTTGCTCCAACCCCCTTTCGTGTTCACAATCTCCTGGGAGGAAGGTGAACAGTTACAGGGGGGACCGCAGGACGAATACACTTTTGAGGGTGCAGGTCCCTAGGCCAGAGCGAAAAAAGGAAAAATAGCAGTAGAAGGAAAAGAGCTCAAACCACGTCGGGAATATCGCGCTATAGCTGCTTTCCAGCTGGAGTGTGGGTCACTCACACCACCAGTGGGGAGGGCAAGCTAATGCTCGATAAACCGAAAACGCTCGTGAGATGTTGTCGACGATGTCAGTGGTGGATGGTCCAGTCCGGGAAGACGGCCAACAATGGCAGCTGAGAGAGGGCGGTCTTTGCAGTTCCGGGTCCAGCAGGAGGTCTTGTTGAGAGGTCTTCTTAGTTCAGGAGCGATGTGTGAAGTGTGAAGACGGGATATTCTTAGCAGAAACACAAGTACCTGCCCTAGACTCCCCACCATTGGCAAGGACATAAGACCCGAAAATGTAAGGCATAAAATTGCAATATTTGCTAAACATACAAACACCTGACATAAATATAATACCTAAGACGAAAATTAGCTGAAACACAAACATGAGAAAACAGAAGCACTTGGGTTGAGCCCCAAGCATTCTACTACTATTTTCCAATTTCCTCGCTTTTCTTCTTGCACTATTCACCAACCCCAAGTCCCTCCAAATTCCACCATTATTCTTCAAGTCCAGTTCCCGCACCACGAATTTACGCACCAGCATCAAGATTTCTTCGTACTTTACTTCACCCATCAAGTCATCAAGGGGAGGTCATTCTACACTCGGCTACCGGACCAGCAACGTCTCTCAACAGCTCCTCACCACCCAGCTTCCTCAGAAAGCTCTTCGCCCTACAGGACCTCTGAGCAAGCTACTCCTCACCTAGTAACTCCTAAGCACTGCACTGTACAACAATATATATACAGAAAGCGCATTGTGAGTTTCTATTCTAACTCATTCCTGAGTGTAAGATATCTACATGTACGTACGTTTGTTTGCCCAAACAAAGAGAAAATAGACAACTAAATGGAATTGACAACTGGCCACATACAGTACGCTACAGTATATTGCCTTCGCCTGCTGCTGGATCTTTGGACATTTTTATGATGGCCAGTAATTCATCTGCTGTGAGAGGGGATAAGAACAGATCATTTTGCTGTCTGTTCTCAGGTAGGCTCTAAATTCCTCATGATGATCAGGGATGCTCTCTGCAGTATTTTTGCCAACATTAATAAAATATTCATTGAAGTGGTTGGCAATGAAGGAGGGTTCCGTTACAACTGAATCATTTATCATAAAAGCTGAGTGGGGGGCCGAAGGCTGAGTGTTCCTGTTCTGAATAGAATTTATGACATTGAGAGCTTATAGTTGAGAATGCTAGGGTTAATGATTATCTTTAAGGGATTCTGGAACAGGTGGGCAATATCGACAATATGTAACTAGATTTTGCCAAGGCTTTCAACAGCGTAATCCATGAAAGGCTGAGAATTAAACTGGAAGGGTACGGGATTCGAGGGAAGTGTCCTAACGTGGATCGGAGACTTTCTACATGACCGCAAGCAGTGTGTGGTGGTTAATGGCACGAAATCGTCATGTGTACCCGTGATAAGCGGGGTACCACAGGACAGTGTATTGGGCCCGCTGTTGTTTGTTTGTTTCATAAATGACATGCCTGACGCTGTACATTCCTCCATGCAAATGTTTGCAGACGATGCCAACTTATTTAGGGAAATTAAGAACCAAACAGACTGTGAAGAGCTGCAGAAGGATCTCTGTGAGCTTCAAGAATGGTCGAAGAAACGGCTGCTGAAATTCATTTTTTTTTTTTTTATTGGGCACCCCCCTACATCCTTGCATAAGGTGAAGCGCAGAAGCGTTTACAGCGCCCAACAGGGAAGCATGCTAAGTTCATGCTTGCCTTTATGTCTCATGAATTAAGGGCGTAGAAGCCTGAAGAGTCAAGGGCGTAGAAGCCTGAAGAGTCAATGGTTTATGTCATCAAGTTATTGGAAGCTCCAACAACTTGTCCCTGAATACGAATTCGCAACTTTCGACTTACAACAGGTACCTACTTTACTGCTAGGTGAACAGGGACTAATGGGGGCTAGGAAGTATGTCCAAACAACTTCCACCGGCCCGGGAATCGAACCCGCGACATCTCACTTGCGAGGCAAGAACGGTACCACCGGTCCCCACCGCTGAAATTCAATGTTGCTAAGTGGCTGCACCTGAGTCGTACCAACAGTAAGGAGGCGTATCATATGTTCCAATGGGACGAAGAATCTGCATTAATTGAGGCTGAATACGAAAAGGACCTGGGTGTGTATGTTGACAATGAACTGAAGTTCTTGAGCCATTGCGAGAAGAACCTTGTTCAGATATCTAAACATTTTCCATCAACTGAGAGTCCACCTCCCTGGACTCTCAGTTGATGGAAAATGTCTAAAGGTGAGCCGACAGACTAGTGCCTACACTTCGGCACCTCAGCTACCCAGAGAGATTAAAGTGCCTGTAATTGGCTAGCTTATACGACAGACGGGCAAGAGGAGACCTAATTGAAGTGCATAAACATCTCAGAGGGCACTACCCAGTCGAGTGTCCTTACCAGGAGCAAGAAAACGCCCGCCCCACAAGGGGTCACAGCTCAAGGTTGAAGAAGACGCAAGTCCAGAAAACTGAGGGCCAAATTTTTCGGAATGAGAGTTGTGAACTCTTGGATCAACCTGCCAGAGAGCTGTTTCTAGGCCAGACTTGACCAACACTGGAGCAGGTTCAGAGACATTCAAGAGCCAGTGCATGCCCAGTGTACTGCGCACATCATTGTCATTCCTAAAAACCCCATTTAATTCATATTACGCTATATAACATTCAAATCCACCGCGCTTGTAGAATCTCAGAAAACGGGAAACATTGATAAAGGATTACTCACCTACTCAAAGTTACGAGACCATGTGTTGTATTGTACCCAGGTACAGTTATATCATATTAATTGTATGTATTCATAGCATTAAGGAGAACTCAGGGTATCCATAAGATGAATGTTAAAGTCCAGTTGAGCCGGACTAGTGTACTGTAGGACTAAGTGTGGATCAGGGTTTGAAGGTCATACTATTTACGTCTGTGAACGTGTAGCGAACATAACTTCCACAGATATCATATGAAAATACATGAGAACAATGGTCTGGAAAAAGGATAAATGTATCAGAACTATGTGAGGTGTTGGAAGTGACGCAGAAACTCTACTTGAAAGGAAATATCTTGTATGCGTCGGTATGAACTTAATACTTTTACTTTTATCCTCTTCGCCACTGATCGGCTTGTTAGCCGCTTGGGCGATCGGTCACGTCTCTTTTCATTTATATTCTTCACCAAAAGATCGGCTCGTTAGCCGCCCGGGCGATCGGTCACGTCTCTGTCACGCACTGTTGGCAAATACTGGGCATGCACCGGTTCCTGAATGTACCTGAACCGGCTCCAGTGTTGGTCAAGTCTTCTCTTGAAAGAGCTCACACTCGGTGCCGTCACAACACTCTCTGGTAGATTGTTCCAAGAGTTACAACCCTCACTCCGAAAAAGTTTGCCCTCACGGTTTTCTGGACTTGCGGCTTCTTCGATCTTGAGCTGTGACCCCTTGTGGGGCGAGTGTCCGCCAGCTCCAAGTAAGGACACTCAACTGAGTAGTGCCCGAGATGCTTATACACCTCAACTAGGTCCCCCCTTGCCCGTCTGTAGTATAAGTTAGGCAAGTTCAGGCGCTCCAATCTCTCAGGGTAGCTGAAGTGCCGAAGTGCAGGCACCAGTCTGGTGGCCCTCCTTTGAACATTTTCAACCAACTGACAGTCCCTAGCATATCTCGGGGACCAGATGGGGTGACAGTACTCCAGATGGGGAAGCACTTCACTCCTGAAGATCGTCACGAGGGACGGACCGTCTAGATATCTGAACGACCTTCTTATAAGACCCAATAATTTATTTGCCTGATTTACCTTCTTCTCACAATGGCCCGAGAACTTCAGCTCATTGTCAACATACACACCTAGGTCCTTCTCACACACAGTCTCAACTAGTGCATTTTCTTCATCCCGTTGGGACATATGATACGCCTCCTTACCGTTGGCACGCCCCAGGTGCATCCTCTTACACTTCGTGACATTGAATCTCAGCAGCCATTTCTTCGACCATTCCTGGAGCCCACAGAGGTCCTTCTGCAGCTCTTCACAGTCCGCTTGGTTCTTAATTTCCCGAAATAACTTGCCATCATCGGCAAACATTTGTATGGAGGAGTGTACAACGTCAGGCATATCATTTATGAAACAAACAAACAACAGCGGGCCCGATACACTACCCTGTGGTACCCCACTTGTTACAGGTAGAGATGACGATTTCGTGCCATTAATCACCACACACTGCTTGCGGTCATGTAGAAAGTCTTCTATCCACGCTAGGACATTTCCCCGAATTCCGTACCCTTCCAGTTTGATTTTCAGCCTTTCGTGGGGTACACTGTCGAAAGCCTTGGCAAAATCTAGGTAAATATTGTCGATATTACCACCCCGTTCTAGAATATGGGTCCAAATATCCAATACCTTGAGCAATTGTGTTAAGCAAGAGCGCCCCGGCATAAAACCGTGTTGGCAATCTTTTACAAGGTTGTTTCGTAGTCGATGTTCCATCGCGGCATCTCTGGTAATACTCTCAAATACTTTACATATTATGCTGGTCAGGCTCACCGGTCTATAGTTGTTCGTGGAGTGACGATCGCCCTCCTTGAAGATAGGACTCACATAAGCCACTTTCCATTCACTGGGGACCATTTGTTCACCCAGGCATTTACAAAACAGGATCTTCAGGGGCTCTGCAAGCTCGTTGCACAACTCTCTTAGCACTCTAGGATGCACCATGTCAGGTCCGGGACTCTTATGGACCTTTAGCCTGGACAGTTTATTTCTAATACCCTCTTCTGTGAACACAATGTGGGTCAGTGCTGTGTCGAACCGTCTGTCCTCAAACGCAGGAAGGTTAGTTGCATCCTCTCTTGTGAACACTGAGGAAAAGAAGCTGTTCAATGCCTCAGCTTTATCCTGGTCAGAATCTGCGTAACTACCATCTTCAAGCCTCAGGTCTGATACTCCTACTCGCGTTTTCAATTTCGACTTTGCATAGCGGTATAACGCCTTTGGGTTTGACTTGACCTCGCGTGCAACCAGCCTCTGGAACTCCTTTTCAGCCCTCCTACACTCTATCTTTGCTTGGTTTCTGGCTCTTGCATACATCCTCCTGTCTTGCTCATCGTTTGACCCAACCCACGTCTTGAATTTCTGGGTTTTCTTCTTAATTTTGTCGACCGCCGCATGGTTCATGTGTAGGAATCCCCTCGAATTCTTAGAAGCACTGGGTTTGGTCTTGGGTATATATTTATCGATCAAATGGGTCACTTTACTAGTTATGACATTCAGCGTAGTGTCTGCGTTCTTGTGCCTTAATAAGTCAGGCCAGTTGATACCCCTCATCTCTTCCCTCATCCCATTGTAATTTCCCTTGTAATATTTGCACCTTGGCCTGGCCTTATCTTGAACTAGGTAACAGTTAAATCTGAATGACAACACTGTATGGTGACAGGTGCCAACTGGGGCAAGGTGTTCCAGTTTGGCCACCATACCCTCCTCGTTTGTTATGATGAGGTCAAGTGGCTTGGGTGTTTGCTCCCCTCTGTAATGTGTCGGGTCTCTCACATGTTGGAACAGAAAATTATCTCTCAGAGTTTCTACAAAAAGAGTAGCAGGGTTATTCAAGTCATTCGGGGTGGACTCGTTTCTCCAGTCGATGTCGCCATAGTTAAGTCCCCCATGATAAGGAGGTGGCTAGGGTTGAGCATTGCTGCATTGTTTATTAAGGTTCTTAAGTTCCTTTGATTTAGTGGCCCACAGTTTGGGGATCTGTAGATACACCCAACGATAAGTAAGTCCCTCCCTTTAATTTAATTTTACACCACTTGGACTCTTCAAAAACATCCTCTCCCTGTACCCTCGCCTGGCTGGCTCTAAGGTCTTGCCTAGCGTAGATAACCACACCCCTCCTGCAGGTTTCTTGAGTTAGGTTCGTAAATGAGTCATATCCAGCAATACTGAACTCACATTCCTCTGGGTCGATTCTCCTGTTCTTGTACAACAGTTCTACAACTCCCACAATATCTGGTTGGTGTACTCTTAGTTGTGTTTCAAACTCCTCTCTCTTATCAAGGAACGTGTCAGTATTAGTGTACATGACATTCAAGCCAGAATTTGTTCTCGGTAACGTCTCTGCTCTTAGTAATAAACCCGCTCCCCCCACATTCTCAGAAGCTGCAGCATTTGCTAAGTACACTTGTGAGGGGGCGCATTCTCGAGCTGCCACCAATGTGAGGGGGCGCATTCTTGGTCTGTTACTACACCACCCTCATCTTATTTACTTCTCTTAGTTCTTACTCTACTCAGTTCCGTCACCTATTCTTGGGTAGCATGGACGAGGGTCTAGGCACGTGAGTATGGTAATTTTGGTATCAGGTCACTTGGATGGAAATAAAGGTAAAATACTGTGGGAGAAATGAATACTCCTAAAATTCTCAAAGAACAAGTTTATTAATATGAAATCAAAGGGGAAAATATATGTTATAACACTCTCTGTGGACATATACTTCCAAGGAGTAACCCAGGGGAGAACACTAGGGCTCGCGGCCTTTGTTATTGTGGAGTAGCCAGACACATGGCGAATCTGGGGTCTGGCCCAACGAAGCCTTGGGGCACATTAATCCGGCCGCATCGGTGCCATCTTCTCACATATGATCCCGGCTGGACATCTAATACATCCGAGGCCGTTGTTGGATGGTAGAGCGATTCAAGAATCACAATGGGATCGGGAGACAAACGGGAATCAGCGTCAGGGGACCTGTATGGATGAAGGGACGGGCACTTACTAACTGTGACAACAACATCACGTTTCAGGGGACGTTAAAGACGTAAATATGACTTCACTCAGAGCATATCAACTACGTTACTGTAACACTTGCACAATCAACTATTAATTGGGTCAAATCACTTAAAGAAGGGCAAATCACAACACAGTGTGGATGGCCTACCTGTATGGATGAAGGGACGGGCACTTACTAACGGTTGACATGCCCGCGGTGCCCTCACTCAAAACAGGCCAGGGAGTCCACCTACTCCTATTCCGATGAATTAATTTACTGTACACTCTGACCTTGAAATTGAGACTATGAACTCATTTTCATTCTCTATTATCATCTTCACTAACAATGCTCTGACTCAGCTATCGAAAGCCAAATTAAATTGATTACAAAGGTTTGGATGGCAACAGGTCCCAACATACAGCGTCTACTCCCATAGACCAAGACGGGGGAAACATAGAAAACGGGGGACGTTTCCACTGGGGGACTCGGAAGGTTTTGTGGACGTTTGAGCGTAATATGAATCCTTAAGGTTTTCAGGTTAGCTCTCATGACCATTACACACTGTATTTTGCAGGGTGTGGTTAGAAATGTCATTGTTTACACGGCGCTCGTCCCCTCCTGTCCAGTAGGCTGAGCTGGTGCCGCCTCCCGTGTGGGGGGTTGAGTGGGTGGAGGGTGCACTGCTGCCCCCTGGCCCTGTGTCGGCACACTTGTTTCCACTACCCTCCCCCTGAGTATAACCCATGTACACCTGTCCCCGTTCCTCCTCGACTCCTCCCTCTTCTGCTTCAAGTCCTGCAGGAGCTTCTTGTGCTGTTCCCTCTGCATTACCGTGCGGTCTGGGTGAATGAATACATCCCGAAATGCCTCGCTCCTTGCTAAGTTTTTTGCCTGCGAATAACTTGCCATTTCTCCTCCTCACTCCCTAGTGTGATCCTGAGGGGGCGAGGCTTAGCCCCCTGCTTTTGTCCCAGCCTCCTCACTTCCTGAGGGGTTGCTGGAATCTTCAGAACCTCTGTGCAAATATTTTGAAACAGCACCTTATCGTGTGTTTCCTTACTCACAGTTCCCTCCGCCTGGCTCTCGGTGACTCCAAAAACTATTACATTGTTCCTGCGCTGGAGCCGTTCCTGGTGTTCCTCCTCTCCCCTAACAGTAGGTCCGTTAATTTTCATTTCTTCGACACACTTCTTCAAAGTCCCAATCTGCTGTAGAACCTGTACTGATTTTGCATTACTCTCCGCCCCCCCCCCCCCGTGGCCCTCCTAATACGTCAGCATAACTCCTCTTAGCAACCACCTCCATTCTATCAGCTACTTCCTCAGTCTTAGCAAGGATCTCTTTCCCAACTTGCTCCAGTTTGTCAACCAGCAAGGCTCCAGCTTCATCTATTTTCGTCCTTGGAGAACTCGTTCCCTTGTGGCTTGCAATCGCTTCATTCACCTTGACTATGCAGCCAGAGCAATACCAGCAACAGCCATCATGCTTTACGGCAGTTAGTAACTTCTTAAACGTTGCATTAGTTAGGCCTGTAGCCTCCATATCCGACGTCTCCCTGCAGTAATCACATATCAAACTCATGGTTGTTGTTGTTGTTGTGGGGGGGGGGGGGGGGGTGCAGACTGTGTATAGATCTACACCTATTTAAAAAAAGAAAGAAAGAACAGTACTTAGCTACTCTCTGTTGCCTATAGAGTTGTCGTCTGTGACTGCGTACACTGTATCTCCCTGTGAGTGGTGTATTGTAGGCACAGATTCAGTCCTTGAGAAAGCACACAAACAAAATAAAATTTAAAGTCTCTGTGGCACCTGTGACACGAATAGGCTGGCAGTTGTCCTTACCAGCTTGAATGCCAATATGTATTCACTCTAAGTTATTTATAGTCTCTTCTGCATTCACTGATGACAACTATGAACTGATTTAACTAAAGGCACGGTACTACACTCCCTGGTTGGCCTTTATCACAGCCGTAACCACAGCACCCTAAAAAATAAAATAAAATAAAAGCTTTGTCATGTGGCAGTGATTGTGTGGTTATAGGCCTGTGACCCTGGCTGTACCTCCAACTCGGTGGAAATTGAGTTTTCAAAAATACAATCGTGTCTAGCATTAAAAGTCCTACATCGATTTACACTTTCACATCACTAAGACGATCTTTACGAACTTATGTAATTACTGTCCAATTTCTGCCGCTCTATATCGAAGGCCCGAATGCCGAACACTCTTTGTTATAGAGACGCAACACGACCCGCCCTCCCGCCGTGATCTACGTCTATTTTATTGTCAACCATTTAAAAATTTATTTGAGCAGATGCCATTTGTGTTATACTGGAAGTACAGCTTATCACCAGTATGGTTGCATTTCTTTCTATATCTAAAACTGTTATATGGTTCATATTTCCGATATCTAATAGATTTAAGCCTTTGTTAATAGGTAATTTATATTATACGGTGACCTCTGCTGTGTGATTAATCCGTTTACATATAATTATCTCGGTAATATTTTGATAATGAAGTTATGCCTCTGCTGATTTTATGCAATAGTGTGATTTATTTGTTTGATATAAGTGAATTATAAATATTATTTACGTTGATTTTGCTTTTATGCTACCAAGTGTAATTTCCGTTGAATTCCCTTTTATATTCATGGTGCATTTCAAATATGGTTAAGTAAAACATTGTCAGTCATAATGTAGCACGTTTTTTCAACAATAAGTAACAAACTTAAGAGCTAGTGAAAAAAAACACTATTCTGGCATAAGTTGTGAAAATACTGGCATAACCAAGGAGGCATAACTGTGCTTCTTTTAGTGTAGCAAGTGGAGCGACACAGACGTCACTGAGTGCCGCCGCCAGACCCCAGCCACAAATGTCAACATGGAGCCACGGTTGTGCTTGCTGTCACAGCTGATTAAGGTGAAACATTGTCATTTTCCTTTATTCGTTGACGTGAGTTACGAAAAACTACATCACAGTGACACTTTAGTGATGTCACACTTGAGATATTGTTGAATATTGAGCACAAACTTTGTGTTAAGGGTTAGGACGACAACCATCTGGCGTTAACAGTTATGATACTTGGGTGAATTTAGCGGATAATTATTAATTGACGAGATGTTACAACGTATAAGCTACAGTTGATAACACATATTTATGGACAGTGTTTGTTTAAATACTTATGTAAGAAGAAAACTTTGGTAAAACCAACCAACCAACTTGGGGAGAATGTTGGTTATGTCATGTTTTAGGTGTGTCACATAACCAACAAGTTACTAACTTAACCTTGTGGTTATGCCAGTGAACATTATATGGGTATGAGTTGACTGTTCTGATGGGTACAATTTGCTTGGGTACAAGTTGTCCACCACCCTTATTTGCCTGGTACTGTACAATACTAAATTTGAAAATCGATACGATCAACGTGCATAACCTAACCTAACTTGATCAAACCTTCTTAACTTCATAACCAAGGAGCTCCGTCCTCTGGACCCCCTGCCATATAAAGCTCACTGGATGCAGATACTGCAGCCATATTGACAGACTGCAGAGAATCATGCATGTGTAAAATGCAATACTGTTAGGTTAGGCTCTACTGATGTACCAATAGACACTGACTTGTCACATACTGCTGCTGTATCTTGTATGTATAAAGTTTAGCCATGTTAAGTTGCTCCCCTGACCCCTTAACAGCTGAAGGCACTTACCTTAAAATGAAATCATGTGTTAGACTGAAATGGTAATTATGGACGACTAACCTGCCACCGACCTTTCACAAAAAAGAAGATTTTCAAAATGGGGCAATTTCACTTTTTTTTTTATAGTGAACATTGTTGTAGTTTGTGTAATGTGTTAAAAAATTGGTTATTTCTAAATTAAATGTAACTTAACCTTAGTGGGTATGAAAAATAGACCTAACCAACCTAGCCAAACAAACCTACCTAACCTTACCTAACTTCCTTACCAGGAGGCCCCAGACCCCCGGTATATTAAACTTACTATGATATCGTGTAATTTTATGTATGTTGTGGGTATGAGAGCATGAGCTTTGATCAAGCCCGGGTGGGGGAGTGTTTTGAAATACTGTACGTCATATACAACAGACTGCACACAAACCCAGTTCAATTTCACAGTATTGCTGTGAACATAACTTTCTTAGAAAGATGTTTATAAATAAAAGTACAATATTGGGTTTAATCTTGGCATTTTTAAGCCAAGTTCCTTAATAAGCACTAGAACTGTAGCGTAAGACTGGCAACAACCTTTACACACATTGTTGAAAATGAAACTGGCGTGGGAATGAGAGGCGGGCACAGCAAAAACACGGCCACATTACCATCGGGAAGACTAGATAGTATGCGCCTAGGCCCCTAATTATCTACCAAATGAAACATGTGCATAAGAAATGTTTATCATACCAGAACTCACTGATGAAAATAAAGTAAGTAAATAAAGAGAAAAACAAATGACTACTCGTCCGCAGATCGGTCGTCAATATTAACCACTGAAACTAATAATGTTGGTTGAATGTCCTGCCTCATTCTGGACACATGCACGCTCTTCCTGCAAGTCCATGATCACATAATATGTGTTTAACACGGTCTTGGTCTTCAACGCACACAGATGGCTTGATCTTCCAGTAGACGAATGACGCCATAAATGAGTACAGTATATGAGGCACTGCATCTCCTTAGGGAAGAACAATAGGAACAAACAGTTGACATCAAATCCAATGCAACTCTCAATTAAAACTTAATGTATACAAACACGTACAGTACAGGGTATTGTGGAATTCAGTCTCAACCCTAAGAGGCTGATCCTGTCTTGTACTGTACAATATCTCAAAAAAGTATCTGCCCACACTGTGTGTGAAACATTATGGCCTGAATTCAGAACGGTGGTTTGAGCCGGGGATTTGAGTTTGGCTCGGGCGTGCGAATCGGGATTCATCGATCCGGGATTTCCTGCAGTGGATTACCCATATTCAGAACATCGGCTTGAACCCCGGATCGGATAATCTGTTGCATTTTTTTCAGTTCCGAGCAAGGATTGGAACGCTTAAATTCCAACCAATCAAGTTTCATATACACCATTACGACAGCCAATCACCATCAAGAGTAATATATACAAGATTATGGTGGCAACTGTGACTCAACGACTTTTTACCGAGGAGAAATCACTCTTGCACATAATAAGTTTCTTTTGTTCCTATACAGCTGCTTCCCCACTTACAACGGGGTTAGGGACCCAAATCCAGGTCGTAAGTCGGAAATGCTTAAATGATACGTAGAAAACCTAAAATGGGTGTCTCTTTCTTCTCAGCACCACAAAACTCTTACTGACGTTGGGACTCAAAAATACGTAATTTGACAAAATTTTGGTACGGCTGAGGCGGTCTTATGTCCGGGTGGTCGTAAGTCGGGGAGGGGCTGTAATTACAATCAAATTATTTCAAATTATAATGATTTTTGGTACTGTGTTTCAGCGTGGCTGTGTTTTTATATGATAACAAGGAAGTTCCAAGAGGAAGAACAATTACATACAAATTGTAGATATAATTTGGGACAGGTGTCAATATTCATAACCAAAGCAAGATGAATCAATGCAGGGCATAGTAACCTGGCCAGGTCCAGTTAGGTTTGGTTTCTTTCTGATCTTTTAACCTCACATTTTGCCTGATTAGAAATGTTAAAAAAGACTTTCCTTTATTAATAAATTAAAATCAAAATGCACGCAGCATTGACTCAATTATACTGTATTGAAAATACTTACATCAAAATAGTTTTCCTAAAGAAAAACACTAAACAAAAAGAAATGTGTCACAGTGTTGTTTACAGTTTGATCCTCGTGGACCCTAAAGTGTTGTAACTCATCACCAAAACTCATTCAGTAACCAGAATCTTTATTACCCGGAAACTATTCGTTGCGAAGAATCTCAGAACAATCATCAGCTGATGAATGGGAGGTAGAGGTGAACCATAGCCAACAGGTCGGTCAAGTAGATGTTCCATATCACGGAAAATTTAAAGGAAATCTCCTTCGCTATGTCGTTGTCTTGAAAATTGATAGGTTTCTGCCTATCTACCATCAGTCTTCTCTCGACAAAATTTCCAATTTGACGATATCGCCGAAAACCACTCTGTCAAAATTCATGTTGACTTGCTATCTTGAATGATGGATTGACCGCTAAACCTTCCTCCAGGCTGGATTAACGCCAGGATTGAGAAATTTTATCTCATACCCGATGTAATCACTCATAGGAGCGATTTTGGTTTGTGCAGGACAATAAGACCCTTGTTGTTGATCATTGATGTGATGAGTACAGGTTGACAATCCCTTATCCGAAATCCTTGGGGCCAAAAGCATTTCGGATTTTGGATTTTTTCGGTTTTCAGAATGGTTATTTTTTTTTCTTTTTTTGTATTTATTTATTTTTTTCTTTCTTTCTATAAGCCCACCCGGGCATAGATCACATCGGGGCTTGTGGGGGGGGGGGAATATTATAATAATAATAACTGTAATAATAATAATACTGTAATAATAATTCATAGGTCTAGGTCGCATTTCTCACTTTTGATCTTTTTTTCATTCTTGTATTTCTTTATTATTATTATTATTTTATTACAGTATTATTGTTATTATTATTATTAATTTTATTATGTTTTATTATTACTATTGTTTTTATTGTTATCATTATTATTTTATTTTGGTGTACAGTATTTTAATTAAAAATCTTATTTATTATGAATAATTATTATTATTACTCTGTATTATAATTATTATTACTATTACATTTTTGCCCACCAGGCCTCGATGTGAGTCAGTGATTTATGCCCGGGTGGGCTAATCCCTGTTAAAAAAAAAAAAAAAACAATCGGTTTTTAGAGCTTTTCGGTTTTCGGAATTTCGGATAAAGGGTTGTCAACCTGTATACTGTAATTCGGTCAAAATCTGTTGAATATAATTCACATATAACAACTGCTGTTACACCAGGACACAGTTTGAATAATACGACCAATATACAGTACAGTACATAATTACACTTATTAAAGTTATTTAGAGTTCTCAGAGGACTCAATAGTTCACAATGACACTCACGTTTTGGGGTCTAGGGTTAGACCAACGAGAACAAATATAATGTCCTGCAGGAAGATGTTGGCTGACGAGAATCAAGATGTTGCCTCTACAGTAGAAGGCGACAGTCTGTCCCTCAGGCAGTCACACAGGTTTTACCAGCTACATCTGGCTTAGTAAGCTATTCTGAGTTGTAAACGGTTTCTTCACTTAACATGTGGCCGGCGCGCACAATTGTGCGTGGCGATAACACCCGGTTTGAATCTTTGGTTGTATTTTCAGCGACTTCAAAGTCAACAAGACCCAACAGAGGGAGAGCTGTATGGATTAACCACAAATGAGGGACAGGTGGTGGCTGTTACCCTAGTCACAAAGGCAGAGGGTCTCAAACATGATGAATCCCTCCTACTACCTGTACCCTTCACCTGTGTTGGAAAGTTCCAAGTATGCAAGGGGGAACATGCTGCTCCAAATTTAGAGGTTAGTGTGTAAATTGTTACATATTTTTTATAATACCTATACTGTACTTTACCGGAGTGCGGTGGTCGGGCGGATACTGCGTTCGCTTCCTGTTCCGGAGGTCGGCGGTTCGATTCCCGGGCAGTCCCTTTTCACCTGGCTGTAAATGGGCACCCGAGTTTACAGCTTGGGGAAGTGAAGGTGGTGGAGTGCAGTACCGGCCAAGCTGGCTTCGTATAGTATGCAGTGTGCTGTATCCACACTGTCCCTAACAGGCAGTCATGGGACCCACTTTCACTACTGTATTATTGATATGCGAGGCATCTGGTGTACAGTAGTCGTACATACTGTAGTTGAACTGTCCTCATCTTCCCAAAAATTGGCTCTGTGGACAAACTTAGAAGGGTTAGTGTTTCTAGATAGTACAGTACTGTAGAGTACAGTACAGTACAGCAGAGTACGGTACAATACTGTACAGTACTGTACAGTACAGTACAGCAGAGTACAGTACAGTACTGTACAGCACAGTACAGTACAGTACTGTACAGCAGAGTACAGTACTGTACAGTACAGTACAATACAGCAGTGTATAGTACAGTTCAGTAAAGTACAGTACAGTACTGTACAGTACTGTACAGCATTGTACAGTACAGCAGAGTACAGTACAGTACTGTACAGCACAGTACAGTACAGCACTGTACAGCACAGCACAGTACTGTACAGCACAGTACAGTACTGTACAGCACAGTACAGTACAGTACAGCACAGTACAGTACTGTACAGCACAGTACAGTACTGTACAGCACAGTACAGTACTGTACAGCACAGTACAGTACTGTACAGCACAGTACAGCACAGTAGAGTACAATACAGCAGTGTATAGTACAGTTCAGTAAAATACAGTAGAGTACAGTACAGTACTGTACAGTACAGTACTGTACAGTATTGTACAGTACAGCAGAGTACAGTACTGTACAGTATTGTACTGTACAGTACAGCACTCTACTGTACTGTAGAGTAGAGTACACTACAGTACAGCAGAGTACAGTACAGTACAGTACAATACAGTACTCTACTGTACTGTACAGTGCAGTACTGTATTTGAAAGTAGGGATGCAACGGAACCTCAGTTTTTATTAAGTTCCAGTTCCAGCCGAAACTTTAGAAAAGTAACCGGGTGGAACCTGAACTATTTATTGTGATATTTTTCAGTAGAGAATCTCTACTAAAGATACCTACCTCCTCATGTCCGTCTCAGCTGGTGTTGAGGGAGACACTGTGTGAGGCAGCTGGGTGAGCTGACATGGGTGTTAAACTAAACAAGTACTGGATGCGTCATGGCTTTGTGTGACTGGTTGTGTCACCCTTTAAAGACTCGTGGCTTCCCATAGATGGATTTTTTTTTTACAAATTATTTGTCCATGTACAGTACTTATAAAACAACTTAAATGCTAAACTTAATCTATTTTAGCTGATATGACACAGTTTTGGAAAAATACTCAACTATACAAGGTGAATCTTACCTTGAAGCATTGTTATACGTATTACTATATAAAAAACACTGTATTAAATAGTGCTAAAGCATATGAAACAAGGTGGTCTACTTGAACTTCATTTCACGGCTTTAGTTTTAGAAATTAGTTTAATAACCAAGACAAAAACCTCTCTAGTCCGGCATTCTGTGGTCCGGAAACTCCCGTGGTCCGGAACGATTTTATTTTGCCCATGGAGAAAATTAATTTGAGTCTGGTACTTCTGATGTTTGGCTAAATATTGCCTTATTTACCCTACTTTTTGGGCGAATTACTACCTCTAATAAAGCAACATCCTAATAAACCAACGAAAATAACACATTAAATTAAATAAAAACAACACAGAAAAGTTCTTATGTTCTACAGCTTCAGCTAGAGTTAAGCACACGTCATCCGAGTAAAAACACACACAACAACATTGGCTGTCCTTATGTTTTCAACTTTACCACCACTGGTGGGTAGAATTTTTTTTTTAAATTCAGAAACATTAATTAAAACATATATGAGCAGTAAATAAGTGTTGCTTTCATATTCTTATGTAGAGTAATGACGATATGTTTTCACATGTGCTCACTTACATACGTGAGCGCACTTTTTTCTTAACCATTAATGGTTAGCTACTTATATTGTTCCATTTATTAATATTAAATAACATTACTTAAGACAACCATATTAATTTTTTACTTTAATTTTACTACAGCTACACCTAGGGTCTTATTTTCTTCAATTTTATATGTAGATCCAGTCAGTCACTGGTTTTGTAATCAACGAAAACAATGCTGTCTTGTTTCCTCGTCTTTTGCTCACATAAAAATTAATGAAATCAAAAAGACATTCAGTAATAAACAATAATGAATCTTTTGTACATAAGAGAAATGACGCTGTTTACACGATTGTGCACGTCTGACCGTTGGCGGGCCGCTCAAACCCGTCGAAATTCGAGTTTCCGCCGTCAAAATTTTAAATTGTGTAGTGTTTTTTGTGTCCAAATAAAAACGTCGAATTAAAAACTCCCAAAATTTGAGAACCTACTGTACAACATTTAACCCTTCAATATATCTTCAAAGAGACCACGAAGCAGTGAAAGTGGTGCTAGTGCTTCCAAGCGTAAGCACAAGTCACTATCTATCCAGGAAAAGGGTGAATTTCCATGGTCCGGTCCGGCGCCGGTCAGGTCCGAGGTTGCCGGACTAGAGAGGTACAACCTGTATTAGCCTTTCTGGGTATCATGAAACTGATTTTTTTTTTTCGTTGTTTAAGCAACACTTAAAGTTCTGGTTCCGGCCAGATTTTTTTTAAGTTCCGGCAAGTTCCGGTTCCGACCGGAACCTAATATTCTGGTTCCGGTGCATCCCTACTTTAAAGCCAGACAACGCTCACGATGCAGGGCAGGTCAATAGGAGGTTCTTTGTATTAATACAAGGCTCCATAATGGCTGCCAGGGTTGTCCTGCTTGTCCTTATGGTTATCCTTCCCTCCCCAATACTGTACAGCCATTTGAAGGAGACATGGTGAAGAGGTTGCCCCTCAGAGGTATTGATGGACCCGTGTCTGCCCAATCAGCGTAAACCTGAGGAACCAAACCTATTGACTCATATATCAGAATACAGTAGAAGCCCAATTATTTGGCACCTTTGGGGATTGACAGGTGCTGGATAAAGAGTTTTCCACTTAATTGAAAATAACTCTTTGGGTCCCCCAATAAATCCTACAATGCTCAGTGCTACAGACTGACCTTGCAAATTCATCTCAGAAAACTGAACTTCTTTAACACTTACTCCACTCCATGTACACAATGTGGCTCAGAAGTGGGTACCTAAAATACAGTACGTATACAGTCAGTCCCTGACTTACGACGGGGTTAGGGACCGACGACCAGGTCGTAAGTCGAAAATGCGAAAATAATACATAGAAAATCTAAGATGGTTGTCTCTTTTTCTTCTCGGCACCACGAGAACTCTCACTTTAAGCTTGCCAGCCATTTTAAAGGGAATTACAAACAAAAATTTTGTCAGTACACAGCGCAATCACTAACGTCGGGACTCGAAAATACGTAATTTGAAAAATATTTTATACGACTGCTGCGGTCGTATGTCCGGGTGGTCGTAAGTCGAGGAGTGGCTGTGATATAAAACTATAGAATAAGAAAAATGAAGAGCATGGGTGGAGGCAGTGAGCTGTGCCCGTGCCCCCTCCTCCACGATGTGATGTGGTGGCATACACACAAGGGGCAGCTGTCACACACATCTGTCGGTCAGCTGTCTGACTGAAGTGTGTCACATCCCCTGAAGATGGTGCACCTAATGCTGTACTGTACCACAAAAGTCACCAATTTAAAGAAAACACAAGTTTATACGGTGAGAAAACACAGCTTCCTCCAGTGAAATAATAAATATGAAAAAGATATGTGCACATTACTGTACTAATCTTATCTTACAAGAAGATCTTCAGAACTTGAAGGATGGGAGGGAGGGAGGGTGAGATTAATACTGTGTGGTCTGGAGACCATAATTCTTCAGGGTCATCAACCCGAGTAAGTCTAGACTCTTTATCAGAAGCAGTGGATGACTGAAGAACTAGGCATAACCTGAGGTGGATGACTAAAGAACTAGGCATAACCTGAGGTGGATGACTGAAGAACTAGGCATAACCTGAGGTGGATGACTGAAGAACTAGGCATAACCTGAGGTGGATGACTGAAGAACTAGGCATAACCTGAGGTGGATGACTGAAGAACTAGGCATAACCTGAGGTGGATGACTGAAGAACTAGGCATAACCTGAGGTGGATGACTGAAGAACTAGGCATAACCTGAGGTGGATGATTGAAGAACTAGGCATAACCTGAGGTGGATGACTGAAGAACTAGGCATAACCTGAGGTGGATGACTGAAGAACTAGGCATAACCTGAGGTGGATGACTGAAGAACTAGGCATAACCTGAGGTGGATGACTGAGGAGAACTAGGCATAACCTGAGGTGGATGACTGAAGAACTAGGCATAACCTGAGGTGGATGACTGAAGAACTAGGCATAACCTGAGGTGGATGACTGAAGAACTAGGCATAACCTGAGGTGGATGACTGAAGAACTAGGCATAACCTGAGGTGGATGACTGAAGAACTAGGCATAACCTGAGGTGGATGACTGAAGAACTAGGCATAACCTGAGGTGGATGACTGAAGAACTAGGCATAACCTGAGGTGGATGACTGAAGAACTAGGCATAACCTGAGGTGGATGACTGAAGAACTAGGCATAACCTGAGGTGGATGACTGAAGAACTAGGCATAACCTGAGGTGGATGACTGAAGAACTAGGCATAACCTGAGGTGGATGACTGAAGAACTAGGCATAACCTGAGGTGGATGACTGAAGAACTTGGCATAACCTGAGGTGGATGACTGAAGAACTAGGCATAACCTGAGGTGGATGACTGAAGAACTTGGCATAACCTGAGGTGGATGACTGAGGAGAACTAGGCATAACCTGAGGTGGATGACTGAAGAACTTGGCATAACCTGAGGTGGATGACTGAAGAACTTGGCATAACCTGAGGTGGATGACTGAGGAGAACTAGGCATAACCTGAGGTGGATGACTGAAGAACTAGGCATAACCTGAGGTGGATGACTGAGGAGAACTAGGCATAACCTGAGGTGGATGACTGAGGAGAACTAGGCATAACCTGAGGTGGATGACTGAAGAACTAGGCATAACATGAGGTGGATGACTGAAGAACTAGGCATAACCTGAGGTGGATGACTGAAGAACTAGGCATAACCTGAGGTGGATGACTGAAGAACTAGGCATAACCTGAGGTGGATGACTGAAGAACTAGGCATAACCTGAGGTGGATGACTGAGGAGAACTAGGCATAACCTGAGGTGGATGACTGAAGAACTAGGCATAACCTGAGGTGGATGACTGAGGAGAACTAGGCATAACCTGAGGTGGATGACTGAGGAGAACTAGGCATAACCTGAGGTGGATGACTGAAGAACTAGGCATAACCTGAGGTGGATGACTGAAGAACTAGGCATAACCTGAGGTGGATGACTGAAGAACTAGGCATAACCTGAGGTGGATGACTGAAGAACTAGGCATAACCTGAGGTGGATGACTGAAGAACTAGGCATAACCTGAGGTGGATGACTGAAGAACTAGGCATAACCTGAGGTGGATGACTGAGGAGAACTAGGCATAACCTGAGGTGGATGACTGAAGAACTAGACATAACCTGAGGTGGATGACTGAAGAACTAGGCATAACCTGAGGTGGATGACTGAGGAGAACTAGGCATAACCTGAGGTGGATGACTGAAGAACTAGGCATGACCTGAGGTGGATGACTGAAGAACTAGGCATAACCTGAGGTGGATGACTGAAGAACTAGGCATAACCTGAGGTGGATGACTGAGGAGAACTAGGCATAACCTGAGGTGGATGACTGAAGAACTTGGCATAACCTGAGGTGGATGACTGAGGAGAACTAGGCATAACCTGAGGTGGATGACTGAAGAACTAGGCATAACCTGAGGTGGATGACTGAGGAGAACTAGGCATAACCTGAGGTGGATGACTGAGGAGAACTAGGCATAACCTGAGGTGGATGACTGAAGAACTAGGCATAACATGAGGTGGATGACTGAAGAATTAGGCATAACCTGAGGTGGATGACTGAAGAACTAGGCATAACCTGAGGTGGATGACTGAAGAACTAGGCATAGCCTGAGGTGGATGACTGAGGAGAACTAGGCATAACCTGAGGTGGATGACTGAGGAGAACTAGGCATAACCTGAGGTGGATGACTGAAGAACTAGGCATAACCTGAGGTGGATGACTGAAGAACTAGGCATAACCTGAGGTGGATGACTGAAGAACTAGGCATAACCTGAGGTGGATGACTGAAGAACTAGGCATAACCTGAGGTGGATGACTGAAGAACTAGGCATAACCTGAGGTGGATGACTGAAGAACTAGGCATAACCTGAGGTGGATGACTGAAGAACTAGGCATAACCTGAGGTGGATGACTGAAGAACTAGGCATAACCTGAGGTGGATGACTGAGGAGAACTAGGCATAACATGAGGTGGATGACTGAAGAACTAGACATAACCTGAGGTGGATGACTGAAGAACTAGGCATAACCTGAGGTGGATGACTGAAGAACTAGGCATAACCTGAGGTGGATGACTGAAGAACTAGGCATAACCTGAGGTGGATGACTGAAGAACTAGGCATAACCTGAGGTGGATGACTGAGGAGAACTAGGCATAACATGAGGTGGATGACTGAAGAACTAGACATAACCTGAGGTGGATGACTGAAGAACTAGGCATAACCTGAGGTGGATGACTGAGGAGAACTAGGCATAACCTGAGATGGATGACTGAAGAACTAGGCATAACCTGAGGTGGATGACTGAAGAACTAGGCATAACATGAGGTGGATGACGAGGAGAACTAGGCATAACCTGAGGTGGATGACTGAAGAACTAGGCATGACCTGAGGTGGATGACTGAAGAACTAGGCATAACCTGAGGTGGATGACTGAAGAACTAGGCATAACCTGAGGTGGATGACTGAAGAACTAGGCATAACCTGAGGTGGATGACTGAAGAACTAGGCATAACCTGAGGTGGATGACTGAAGAACTAGGCATAACCTGAGGTGGATGACTGAAGAACTAGGCATAACCTGAGGTGGATGACTGAAGAACTAGGCATAACCTGAGGTGGATGACTGAGGAGAACTAGGCATAACATGAGGTGGATGACTGAAGAACTAGACATAACCTGAGGTGGATGACTGACGAACTAGGCATAACCTGAGGTGGATGACTGAGGAGAACTAGGCATAACCTGAGGTGGATGACTGAGGAGAACTAGGCATAACATGAGGTGGATGACTGAAGAACTAGGCATAACCTGAGGTGGATGACTGACGAACTAGGCATAACCTGAGGTGGATGACTGAAGAACTAGGCATAACCTGAGGTGGATGACTGAAGAACTAGGCATAACCTGAGGTGGATGACTGAAGAACTAGGCATAACCTGAGGTGGATGACTGAGGAGAACTAGGCATAACCTGAGGTGGTTGACTGAAGAACTATTCATAACCTGAGGTGGTTGACTGAGGAGAACTATTCATAACCTGAGGTGGATGACTGAGGAGAACTAGGCATAACCTGAGGTGGATGACCGAAGAGAACTAGGCATAACCTGAGGTGGTTGACTGAGGAGAACTAGGCATAACCTGAGGTGGATGACTGAGGAGAACTAGGCATAACCTGAGGTGGATGACTGAGGAGAACTAGGCATAACCTGAGGTGGATGACTGAGGAGAACTAGGCATACTTGAGGAGCTGAAGGGATGCTAGCACACTTTTCTGCCGCTTTTGTGAACAAAGTTTTGATGACAGTCTGCTTACAGGTCCTTCGTCTTCTATGCAAAAGAAAGTTAGGCTGGGAAAAAGGTTGTTGTTCAGTAAAAGATATGACACTTTCCTCTTCAGCAACAGCATTTGCACGATTCATCTCTGCGTCTTGTCGGTATTCTACATGAGACTCACTGGCACGTCATTATCAACTTAAGTCCACTCACTTATTACACTTTCTGACATTTCAGTTTTACCTTAGGCCAAATCAACTAAATCACTTATTTCACTTAAAACTTTATCTTGCTTCCTCTTTGTGGTGGATTATCCACTTAGGTAGTATCTGTGGTCGCCACAATGCTGTATTTATTGTGAGACCTGACTCGCTGCGACACTGATCAGACTTGGGAGGATGAACAAAGAAACAAGGTTCATAAAATGCATCAACAGTGGAGAGGTCGGTAGGTCCCTGGTCTGATCACTGAGGAACATCAGCAGCACACCAACACCTGCACCTCCCCGAACCACTCGTAGTAGCAGCTCCTTCACAACCATCGGGCGTCAGCGGCTTCCCGTCCACATTCGCGGTCCTCTGCTCCTCACGACTCCCACCTACAGCACCCGTAGCCCCTCATCCGATCGTGTAGCCGGCAGCTTTTCTGGAACAGTCCACTCGTACTGCAGATGTTTGAGAGCTCTCTTAGCCACTACGTCTGAAAAGCTCACTCGTCTTGGGTGGTGGAAGGATGTGGTAGGTTGACAGGGTTTACTAACTTCTGCTGCCGCTCTAACGGTCAGCCCCTATCCTGTTCTTCTCTTCCCTCTAAACGGAGAGCTGGTAAGGGTCAGATCTGTGTGCTTGCTCTGATCTGCACTGCCTCTTTCTCTGTGGTGTCACCTCACACGTTGACTGTTAAAGTACAAGGAGCAATCGTACAAAGCTCAAAATTTCAAATCCCAGAAACAACCCAGTCTCGAATAATGTGTTTCGAACCTTAACCTGAATCTTCACATTTTTACTGCGAAACAATGAAAGTAAATTCAACTCCTGAAACACATCTTACACACATACTATAAATTTATCCTTTTTATAATAGTTCTTCTGAAACTCCTGTATTTTACCATCAAAATTGGCCATAGCTTTGGCATACACTACTAACTTGCCCCTCAGCCGGAGGATGAGCAAAACGGTTATCCAAAAGTAACACCACTTTACTGTCTTCTGCCAAACATTTCTTCTTCGGGGTTTTCTTTACACCTCTGTGCCTTGTACTCCACAGGAAGATGTGTTAACCCTTAGAACACCCGGCTTTATTATATTTTTCAATCACTAACAATCGAGGTGTATGCATCCCATCAGCATTTGCACAAACTAACACTGCTACACAGTCTTTATTGTGCTCCAAACCCTGTGCTAGTTTCTCCATGCCACTTGCCAGTGCTGTAGAGGGAAGACACCTGCAGAGCAAGTCCGCTGACAGAGATTTCTAATTTGTTAGCGATCTGTAAGTTTTCAAGTTGAGTCTGTTTGATTTTTAATGCACTATTTACATTAATAACAAGGTTTAGTTATCATAATGACATACACAGTTTTTTAATACAAACTTTAGTTTGAAAAGAAATCAAAGCTTAGCTCGGTGATCTACAATAGAGAAATAAAACTTTATGAAAAAAATATGTAATATGTATATTAATCAAAGCTAGTTAACCTACAGTTATAGAAATAATATTAACAGCTACACATAATAGCATTTATTTGTAGCAAGGAAGTTCTTCATTTGAGGCAGACATTTTCTTTGAAATTACAACTGAGGTACCTGCACTGTATTTGCTGGCGCATAAGACGCATTTTTTTTTCCCAATGTATTTTATCCCAAATTACCCTGCGTCTAATGCGCTCGTATTACGGATGGGAGGCCGGGCGCCATAGGTGGAGGTGCCTAGCTGGGAAGTCTGGGACGAGCAGTAGTTCACCAAGCACAAAAATTTTGTTACTAATAATATTATTAATAATAGAATACTGAAAAACAAGAAAAGTTATCACAATCTATTATCACAAACTTACGGCAAATTTACTGAAGACGTAAATAAAGGCTTAACGGCAGAGGGAAGCTCACAACATCTGACTGTACCTCCTTCATACATAACCCACACCAGATACGTACATGTCTTACATTATTTAATGACTGTATTACCTTTAAGAAACATATGTTTATTATCTAAATGAAAAATGACCCGAGAAAGATTAAAGAAATGTTAACAGAAAGTTCAGCCGCCAGTCAGCCATTTGCAATGTGTCGATGACGGCAAAACAATAGCGATGGTGCTACACCCTGGTGGCCGATCGTGGTAACAAAAAATATCACGGCTAAAAATAAAAGGTTTCACATCCTGTTGGTAATTCTCTTGACCAAAATATAAACACGTCACACAGCTGCTCTGATCAGAGGTAGAGTTGGGTTAGTATAATGTTACTATACTAATGAGATGCATTCCCAAGTGTGACCTTTTCATATCTTTTGTGTGGCTTTTTACCCTCTTTTCCTCTCAAAACAATACCATTAATGAAAATTGCAAACTGTGTTCTTTAAATAATGGTTCTGAATGCACCTTATACAATATAAATGAATAATAATATGGTCACACAAGAGGAGATGGGACGCCATTGTTTTTGTTTGTGTTTACAGCTGGGAGTCCGGGACGATGGTTCTACACGAGAAAATAAAGTAAATAAAACCCTGGTTGTAACTTTAGTAAAATAAATGTAAAAAAAAATTAATATATATATGTTTTAAGTAACATTTAATGTTAATAAATGGAACAATGGAAGTAGCTAACCACTAATGGTAAAGAAAAGAAATAGAAATGGATTGGTAGCGCCAACATATATGTGCACAGTTATGGATACCGTGTCATTTATCTTTTTAAGAATATGGACAAAAGATTCATTATTGTTTATTACTGAATATGTACTTGATTGAATTAATCTTTATATATGTAAAATGAACAATGCAATTCATTAATAGTATGTAGAATATTAAACACACACGAGGAGACAAGCCGGCATTGTTTTTGTGAGTGACGATGGTTCTACATAAGAAACTGAAGAAAATAAGACCCTGGTTGTAGCTGTTGTCATGGGTTGCACTGGGCCTCCCGCACAACCCATCCCAAATGTTTGCTTAGGTAGAGATAAGGTACCCGGCCAGCCGATAGGGGTCATCTCACGCCTCAAAACCACATTTTAGCCAGTGGGCTTTAGACCTTGGGTTATAGAAGACCTCCTGCTCCGCGGATTTAGAACAGGGGCCATACAGTCCTACCAGTGCTACGAGTCTGTGTGCGCCAATCCCCGAGATTGTTGTTAAGTCCAGCGACAAGTTAACACATCCTGTAAAGGAAGTGATCACTGGTGAGGGCCTGTTTGCTACAAGAGCACTCCAGGCCGGCCTAATAGATCTAACGATTAATTCTCCAGGTTGACAAACTCTCCCTTATAACTTACGGTACTGTGGCGTGAATGTGAGTGACTGACCTATCCATGCAAATTATAAGTCCAGTGTATGGAATTGTGCCAAATAAACGTAAGTGCAATTATGTGCCCGTATCTGTGATCCCTCTATTATTATTATTACTACCAAATGTAATGACTGATCGGTTATGACAAAGTATTACCAATAACTTAAATGGATGTTGGAAGTTAATGGAATTCATTAAATCATCATTTATCAAGTACACAACTCATTGAATGCCAGAAGCAGAGTGAAATTCTACGTAGTGATACACCGTAATCTCCTGGGTGAGTAGTCAGTGTGAAGGTATCTGAGTCCTTCGATAAGAAAACCATTTTCTTGCATTTAAAACCTAACACTAGTGAACTTAATTTAAAAAATTGATAACTGTGTGTATGTTTTAAGTAATGTTATTTAATGTTAATAAATGGAACACTAGAAGTAGCTAACCACTATTGGTAAAGAAATAAAGCGAGACGATTGGGAACGCCAACGTGTGAACAGTAAGTGCGTACATGTGAAAACATGTCGTAATTTCTCTACATGTGAATATGAAAGCAACACTTATTACTGTTCATATATGTTTTAAATAATATTTACGAATGTAAAACAAAATATCTACTCACCAATGGTGGTAAAGTCTAAAACATAAGGATAGCCGATGAATATTGTGTAAGTTTTAACTCAGATGACGAAGTCATCAGGTTCAACTCTGGCTGAAGCTGTAGCTTTCCATAAAGCTGTTGCTGAAACTGTTACTGAACCTGAAGTTGATGTTGAAGCTGCTTATGATGCTGAATTTGATGGTGTAGCTGAAGTTGACGGTTTAGGCCTTCAAATAATAAAGCTGTCTAAAGAACCTTGCACAGCTGCTTTCTTTTCTTATTATACGTCTTTATGTAGAGGTCATTTGTGTTTATTTAAATTTTAATGCTTTGTTCTGTTAATGGATCCACTTCAGAAAATATGTTCATTGCTTGCTCCATATAATATCCACAGACTCACCTTTTTCATATCGTTTTAACAAATCTAGTTTCTCGGCTAAGCTTATACACTTTCTGTTAGCGTTTGAACCAACACTATCATCACTTGCTCTCTTGCCCATGTTGAATAGGGATGCAAAAATGCTGTAAGAAACCTGAGAAAGGTTTTCACCTGTTCCAGATGTGTGAAAACAAAAGGCCCGCCAAGTTCCGACTGTTGTTTACCACTCATTAGCCAGTCAGCTTCTTTGTGCAAGGCGCTCTTCATTTTATTTACAGTAATTTTTTTTTTTTTTATTATACATATTGGGATTTAGTTATTATTTACAGTGGTCCATCAGTTAACGAGCGCCTCGGTTAATGAGATTTCGGTTAACGAGTTACCTCCCATAAGATTCTTAAATTCGGTTAACGAGCAACCCCTCGGTTAACGAGTTTCTTACGAGCCGACCACAAGTTTTGGCTTGCACTGGGCGGTCAACCAGCTGTAGTATTAGTCCGTCAATACATTAATCGGTTCTAGGGCTTAAATTCCTTACTATTTTAGTAAATATCAAGAAGTTTATACTATTCAATAATTTTAAAAGTATAATATTAAATTTTTTAGTCATTTTAACAATTATTGAACATAATTGAAGGTAAAGTGACTAGTTTAATGCGCGGCATCCAGCCTCTTAACACAGCAAACAGGCGTTAGTCTCTCTCTGTTTTCAGTGGAGGTAACATCTTGCTTGAGACTCTCTTCAACTACCGTAAACGCTTTTTTTCTGTGTTTCCAAGCAAATTATTGGTCATTTTGAAATTTATTTTACATATTGAGAATATATAGCACAGTGCAGTGTTATTTTAAAGAAAATATTCTTTATTTACACGTTTAACTTTAAAAAGCACTTGTTGACATTGTTTGAATCCAGCATTGGGCCAAAGAGATCAAGAAAAGCCATTTCAATCCAAACCAAGCAGGAAATCATAAAAAAACATGAACAAGGCATTAGAACAAATGCGCCATGCAATGAATATGGCATGTCGATATCAACTGTGTCGACGATTCTTGCACAGAAAGAAAAATTTAAAGAAGTGAAAGTGAGAGACAAACCTACAAGAGTGTTTAAAAGTAGATCCCTAATTGCAGAAACTGAGAGGTTACTTATCATCTGGATTAGGGAAAAACAGATGAAAGGTGATTCAGTTTCTACTGAATTCATTTGTGAAAGAGCCAGGGAGATTTACGAACATTTAAAGACAGATCAACCTGGTTCTTCAGGCACAGAATTTGAAGATTTTCGGGCCAGCAAAGGCTGGTTCGAAAAATTTAAGAAAAGAAGCGACATTTTCAGTGTTGTTAGGCATGGTGAGGCTGCTAGTGCTGACAAGGAAGGGGCAGCAAAGTTTTTAGATGAATTTAAAAAACTGATGGAAGAAGAAAATTATCTTCCACAGCAAGTGTTCAATGTGGACGAAACTGGGCTGTTCTGGAAAAAGATGCCCAAAAGAACATTCATCACCAGAGATGAAGCCTCTTTACCTGGGCATAAACCCATGAAAGACCGTCTCACTCTATTGCTTGTTGCCAATGCTTCAGGGGATTTCCAACTGAAGCCTAAGCTTGTCTACCACTCTGAAAACCCCAGGGTGTTCAAGCAACAGAAAGTGGTAAGAACAAAGCTTGGAGTTTATTGGAAGTCCAACCGTAAGGCATGGGTGACAAGACAGCTCTTTAATGAATGGGCTGTTGATGTGTTTTGCCCTTCTGTCAAGAGCTACCTAACCACCAATAAACTCCCTTTAAAGGCTCTTCTCCTCATGGATAATGCTCCTGGTCATGACCCTGACCTTGCCAGGAATTTGGAGTATCAATTTGACTTTGTGAAAGTGTTGTTTTTGCCTCCAAACACTACATCATTCATACAGCCAATGGACCAGAATGTGATCAGCAACTTCAAGAAGTTGCACATGAAGAAAATGTTCAGGAGGTGTCATCAGGCAACTTCCACTGATCCTGAACTAACACTGGCACAGTTCTGGAAGACACAATTCAACATTCTGGAGGCTGTAAAATTGATTGTGTCCTCATGGCAAGAAGTCTCCACTAGATCCCTCAATTCTTCATGGAAAGCACTGTGGCCATCAGTAGTCCATGATTTTGAGGGATTTGAGGAAGAAACAGAGTTGGACCAGGAGATTGTGTCCATTGGTCAGTCATTGGGCCTTGAAGTGGAGGAGGATGATGTAGAAGAGCTTGTGATGTCTCATGAGGAGGAACTTACTCCTGATGACTTGAAGCAACTTGTAATGAGACAAAGCTCACATGAAGAGAATTACATATATACGTAGGAAGTATAGAGAGTAGGAATGTAAAGATAGGAAACTTGGTAGCGTGGCCTGGATGTTATTTGCTCAGCGTCAATACGCTTATCTTATCTCGTATGTCAATACACATACATCACTTCTTAAAGGGACAACTTGTTAAACACCTCTTTGATACAACTATTTATTACTTCACTCAATGACATGAACACATCAATATCACTATTATATCGGGGTACTAACACATTATGCTTTACGTTACTTGACACTGACTCTCGGACACACCTGAATGAATACACTTCCCACAGTAGGTGACTCACCCTAGGATGTTCTGACAAGACTCACGTGTACCCTGACGTAGGCCCAGTGAGTGCTGGCTGGGCTGCCTCCTATGGGAGAATCTGCTTAGCTGGCGATGCCGTGGTCTGGTCGGGAGGTCTCCCTCCCGACCTGGGGAG
Source organism: Homarus gammarus (assembly GCA_958450375.1). Lineage (NCBI taxonomy): Eukaryota > Metazoa > Arthropoda > Malacostraca > Decapoda > Nephropidae > Homarus > Homarus gammarus. The sequence goes on from CAUDMG010003609.1 coordinate 474,442, forward strand.
GGGACGTGCGTGACTCTCGCTAGTGAACCGAGTGACGACCCGAACGGGAGAGAGGTGACAGCAACCAGAGTGAGAATCAGTATGACCAGAATCAGGATGATAATGGTACTGGTAATCGAATGGCCGTGGACGGGACTGTAGGGCCTTTATATGGGGTCGGCCCAGCCGGCTTCTGACCTCTAACAATTAACACTAAACTGGTTTGATCTGGATAGCTGTGTGCAGGTGTGGTCCTGGCCAGGTGTCTTGGCTAGGTGCGGTTGTAGGTCACCCGGCTCACGTCATTAGCGGGCGAGGTCAAGTCCCATGGGCCGACCTGAGGTGTGTCAACCCGGAATGTGGTGGTACCACGAGGTCTGTGGTGTACTTGCTGTTACATGTGACATAATTCTGGGCTGTAAGCTTTGGTCTGACAAACAATCATTACAAACTGGATGAGATGTTACAGGTAGAGGCTAACAGTGGTGAGGAGGAAATTGAAAGTGATGACCATATGTCAGCTAAACAGTTGAAAGATGTGATTTACTACTGGGAGAAGTTCAGGGAACTGGCTTCAAAGCACCCAGAAGTGGAAAAAACTGAACTAACTTTGTGTCATGTTGAGGACTCAGTGGTTTTCTTCTTTAAACATAAGTTAATGGTGAGGAGGACAGATGCCCCACAGACCACAATTGACACTTTCTTCAGTAAAAGGCAGAGGGAACAAGATGCTATCCCTCAGCCTTCCACTTCAAGAAGGAGAGAGGATGTTCATGGTGGAGAATCTGTCAGCCCAGAGGTTCCTGACATTTTCATGGAAGGTGACTCACCTTCCAAGAAGCAGTAAAATGCTTCTCCTCCACCTCCACTTCCTTCTCTTCTCCCTTCTCCTCCACCCCCCCACTTCCTTCTCTTCTCCCTTCTCCTCCACCTCCCACTTCAAATTCACATCATCATCATCATCGAGGAGCCTTCTGCATACACACCTCAAAGTAAGTGGACTTTTCTACCTTTTTTGTTGAATTTAGGTAATTTTTGGTGAGCTGGAACCAATTACCCAAAAACCCATTGAAACAATGGTTTCGGTTAACGAGCAACCTGCTGGAACGGATTGTGCTCATTAACCGAGGGACCACTGTATATGAAAATGTAATTTTATATATTATTTTTATTATATTTTGGTCGTAAATACGAATGAAATAAGGATGCAAATTGAACTGGGTCCTAATTTAACTAAGGTGTTAAATATGAAAAGTTGTTGCTCGAACTGTTGTTATCGGAGGCTTTACTGTACATTGTATTTACATGCACAAAATCATATGTTTTACCCTACAAAACAACTTTAAAATCACTTTCAATAATTGTATGATGAAACGTACAAAAGAAAATCCATAAAATAGCCTTATAAAATAAGGGTGCGTCTTATGTGGTGGTGCGTCTTATGAGGTGGTGCGTCTTATGTGGTGGTGCGTCTTATGTGGTGGTGCGTCTTATGTGGTGGTGCGTCTTATGTGGTGGTGCGTCTTATGCGCCGGCAAATACGGTAAATTTTGCTTCCAGCTCTAGTGTTGTTATATTAAGCTCGTCTGTACATTAAGCATAGTGTTCTTCAAACAGTTTTATTACTGTTGCTGAGCCATAATGAAGGTCAGTGTGTCAGCAGCTGTGGTGTCTTGTTCTTTATATCCCGATTTATTGTTGATGATACTATCTACTACTGACAACAGCTTCAGATGTGGGGAAGGAAACGACTGAAGACATAAAATGAACCAAGTTAACATTCGTGCTTGTTACATTGGTCAGCCTTTTTAAGAAGCTCTGGTGCATCCAACGCTTCTCCTGTGTTGCGCATCATAGAAATTGAATTAGTTGTGTTATCAATCATCACATAAGGTCCAAATAGAGAGTTTTAAGGGAGTCAATGTTCTTATCTACAAATGAAATATCAGAAACAAATCTACAAAAACCTTTGAAGGATGAATACGGATCAAAAATATTTCTGCGACTACTGGGAGTGATTCTTAACACCAACATTACCAGCAGCGACATATGAGTCCTTCCCAAGACCGATATGAATTACCGATTTTATAAGTAAAATAAACTGCTGATAAACCACATTCTTATGGATGTTTATTAATAATTTTCTCTCCAGACTTTACTGTATTTTACAGGTTAAAACAGTGTTCTTCTCATGACCTTTAGAACCACAGTACCGCACGTCCAAGTGATTCTTTCGGATGGGAAAATAAAGATGGAATCTTTTCATTCAGTGTAAATTTAGTACCATTATTAAAATCGTAGCGAATTATAGATTTACACGTACTGCACTGTAGTCCAGTCTCATCCGGTGTCACGGTAGAAGAGACATAATTGTGTCAATTGATCTAGCGGCTGGTAACAACTCGGGTATCTGTGGTGATGTAAGTCTAGGTAGTCCTTCTTTATCGGGCTGTACAGATAATTTGTATGATCAGTACGATGAGGTTCAGATTTTGAATCAATGAAGTAACTTATTTTATTATCCAAACTGATCAGCATAGTCTTTAAATTATGTTGCTTAGCACTTTCATGATCCGTTTTTACTTTCTTGCTAGTACTGGCACCGAAAGATGAGTCTACCCGGTGAGCTGTATCACTACTAGCATCCTTAAGTCCAGTCTCCACATGTTGTGTTTTCTCTGATCTAATGTTTTTGACAGAAAACTAATTTTTAATGTCCTAATTAGTTGCAGATGAGTATTTCAATGCATTGGTATTGTGCGCACATTTTGTGTGTCGGTCCAAGTTTTTCCTCAGTAAGGTTTTGAACAGAAATTACAAACCACTTTTTCTGTCCATGATGATGATGCCATTGATGTTGTTTATAATAGTCCTTTTGGGGACGTTTGTGTAAAACATTCACAACTCAAACGATTAATGATGTGTAAACAGAGTCGGTCTTAAGGAACCACTGTGGTGCTGCTGTATGGCTGGGACGGGACGTAATATTAACTGGTGGACGGGCGAGCAGGTGGATGACTGGACGTGCAAGTCGATACTGGACGGGTATATGTCCCATTTATTCACGAGGTATGGTCAGCGGTACGGTGGTCGTCGGGAACGCTGTACGACCTAGAAGAGACATGGAGGCCTGGCTAGGGTTGAGCGCCATACTAGATTAATCATATTTTTTGTAGTTTTTTGTTTTGTGAATAATAAAAGTTACAACCTGGACAGTCTGCCACTAGGTTCTTATTGTATATGAGTGATGTTCAAAGTGAAATAATGATGAAAATGATGCAAAATTTAAAATCAAACTGAGAGAATGATGGTGACGAGAAGCATTATTCTAGGAAAAAATCCACAATCCTTGTCAGTGTCTGCCTGCCAGTGGTTTTTTCCCCTTCTTGGTCATTGTGTCTTCCTGTTATTAAATATCCAGGCTACCCATACTGTGTTCCCCAGTCTTCACACAAGAGTTAGTAACAAATAAGACAGTACATCTCTCTGAATTAATGTAAAAAGTAGAAACGATGAAAACTTACGTCACTTCCTCTTGGAAAATCTGTCTGATTTTCTCTAATTTGTCTGGGAGCAGGTTGCAGGCATTTATGTCAGTGGGAGAGCAAGTCTGTTCCTCGACCAACTTGGCAAAAAATTGACAAAACTCTTCCACAGACTGCGTCGGCAGACTTTTGCTCGCCAGATATGTCGAGCTTACTAACTCCACGGCGAAGCTTAAACAACTTATGAAAAAGGCACAATCTTGCATTACCTGTAACTTGGTGTGAAGCTCTCTTGCTTTCTCCTGCAACAATGGTCCCAATATAGAAACACCCTCACACCTCTTCACAGGAAACCACTCCAACAATGTTGCATCCAAACTCTCTAGCTTCGGCATGTGTAAGGTATGTCTTTTCTCGAGGCTGCTCGTTCTCTCCGAATGTACCAAAAAAATCTTCAAGTTGCTGACTCTGTTTCTTGATGTCTTACAAAGTTGACAAACCAATATTAAATTCGTTTATCAGATTTTGGTGGTTCTCTCCTTGCTTCAGTCTCTCATATTTCTATTTTCTGTTTTAGCGTTAACACTACTCGTCTTCGCTTCTTTTCATTCGATCTCACGGATAATCGGGGCGATGATCCTCGCAACCGCCTCCAAAAAGGGGGAACTTTGAAGGGGTTGGTGCTGTACGGCATAGTGACGGATTGGTCAACTAGCGCTGGCAGGAAGAACCAATCACTGTTCATCTCCGGTTGAGCGCAGTATTCAGTCCTACGATTCTTGCTGATTTGGAAGAAATTTTTATTCTTATTATTTCATTTTTGTGCCATAAGTTGAATCTTGCAGTTTCTCCTGATAACTGTGATCCTACTGTACACAACATATACCCTTGTTATGTAGTCTCCAGTTTGACCAACCAGGATTTTCCAGTTTAGACGGCACTTCCCGTTTTTATTATGACCGAGTCTTTTTAATATATTTTCCACTTTGTCTCCAGCAAAGTAAAGGAAGACAGCTGGAAGCCTTCCCCCTTTCTCACTACCAACGTGGATTATCATGTACATAAATGTGCAAATATGATAATTACATAACCCTGATGTTATCTCTAATTATACAGGCAACATCTATTGTAGAAGTTCTCTACAAGTAGATGTTGTTGTTTCTTCTCTAAAACACTGCCACCAATACTAGAAACTCCAGTGTTGGTTGATGCGTGTCTGCATGCTCATAATTGGCCAAGATTATTTAACACTTACAAATAGCTGGCAGTCTTTGAATCTATATGGAAACAAACAAACCAACAAACTTATTTCTTTTAAGCTTTAAATATACAGTATTCTATCTCAGTGCTGTACTAGTGTAGGTGGTGAGCAATCATTACATTTGAGGAAACTCTTATATGGCACTGCAGAGAACTTTGGAAGAAGACCTACCATACATTTTATATATAGATAACCACAGATTATGATAACTGTACTGTATCTTCAAGAAAGGTAACAGCAAGAGAGACAAAATTAAAGTTACTTTGTAGATCATTTGTAAATTTTTATTTGAAAAAGGTTTTTCTTACAGAGTGGGCAAGTTGCAGTCATCTGGGACCAACAAGAGATTCACACTTACTCAAAGGAAGAGGAAGGATTGTCCATTGGAAACTATGCCACTCTCTCCCAAGAAGAATTCTATAAAAGTTTCATTCTGGCAAAGGTACACTTTTCCCTGGATTTAAGCTCAAAAGAAACCTCATCATCTATCAAGAATGTGATCCAAAGCTTAAGAGATCAACTCGAGTCACCAGCTGCATGTTTTAGGCTACACAATACTAATTTGTTACTAGAGAACAGTGAAGAGGGGATACTGTCACTTGGAGGTCCAGTCAGTGATGGTGAAGAGACGGTTGCATCAGTGTTCAAAGGTTCAGGGAAGAAGAAGACAACTCCTTATATTGTAGTTTCTTTCCAGCTTATGTTGAATCGAAGTTCAGAGACATCAACAGATGCACCGGTAGTTCGAATAGATAATAGAAAGACTAATGTCTTATCAACAATATTTAGTGGTGAAGCTGTTGTATATTTAGAAAAATCAACTCAGATTTCACATATTGCTGAGCTCTTGGCACAAGGAGTGATTCAACAATTACTTTTAGCAGAGTTTTGGTTAGGTGAGCAAGTTTCAGACAAGAAACTGCGTGGAACATTGACATCAGTCAACTCTTTACATTTTATTGCTGGTCATGTAGTAAATGTTATATATCCTAATGATGTTGATGACAAATATTTGGAAACATACAGAAAATCAGTTCACCGAGCTTTGCTATTCCCATCTGATCGACCTATGTTGAGATGGGCAAATAGATTAACACCAGCTCCGGGCAGTAAGTCTTCAGCTTTGACAAACACTCACGTTGGTGTTAAACCTTCAAAAGTTAATGGGGACGTGAGAATTGTTCCGGGAACATATGGGTACCATCACTATATGCAGGATCGCTTTGATGACAACAAATGGGGATGTGCATATCGGTCTCTTCAAACATTAGTATCGTGGTTTAGATATCAGGGATACACGGAGAAACCTATTCCTACGCATAAAGAAATCCAGAAATGTTTAGTCGACATTGGCGACAAACCGTCTAGTTTCCTCGGTTCGCGTCAGTGGATTGGTTCGACCGAAGTTGGTTATGTGTTAGACAACATGTTCGGCATTAGCTCAAAATTCATTTTTGTGAGCAGTGGGGCCGAGTTGACTTGTAAAGGACGTGAACTATTGATGCATTTTCAAATTCAGGGAACTCCAATTATGGTCGGGGGCGGCGTTCTTGCTCATACCATCATCGGTGTCGATTGGAACGCACAGACGGGAGATATAAGCTTTCTTATTCTTGACCCCCACTATACCGGGTCTGAAGACCTCAACACAATTCAGACTAAAGGTTGGTGTTGTTGGAAGGGACCAGATTTCTGGGATCCAGCTGCTTATTATAACTTGTGTCTTCCTCAACGTCCTTCTTGTATCTGAGGTTTTCTCGGGTGACAATAGTGAAGCTTTTTGGTGTTTGATGCTGGCAGTCGGTTTAATAATTAAAGGAAAAATTTAAACTTATAAGAAATAAAATTCAACATCTAAAATTGTAATCGTGTTAAAGATGCTCCTCAAGTCTAAGAATAAATATGCTGTACTTTTGTTCCTTGGCAGCGTCTGGATAAGTGGGGTTAACGGAGAGATTTTTTCCCATAATGTTTATTTCTTGTGCCTGTGTACAGTACTGTACAACATTTGTTTTAAGGAATACTGTATCATAAAAATAATAGGATGATAAATTTGAGTATAACTCATGATAGAAATTTTAAACAGTACTCTTAAGTAAATGATAATCAAATTATAAAGTACAGTACTATATATTTTTATGAGCAACTGACCATATATGTAAATACACGTGCAAATTTTTTTGTCTTTCTTTTCTGAAATAAGAAAATTATGTTCAGTAGCTTGGGATGTATTTCATTATAAGAATGTACTGTACAGTTGGTCAAAAGAGCATTGGCTTCTTTCCCTGTAAACTGTTGGTGGTGCTGGTAAGGTGTGTACAGTACAGTACAGTACAGTATTTTGCTCAACTCTCCCATATTCCCCAGGCACCATTGTGTGTTTTACAGGTGTTCAAATGAGGAAGTTGGAAGGTGTTAAAAAAAAAACCTAAAGACAAGAGAACATCCAGTACAGAATAATTTATGAAGGTGTCATTGGCCATCTACTGTACTAAGAATTGACAAGAACAGTGAAGAGATGTATTACAGTACTGCTATTAGGCATCACTTAACCAATGACATGATACATTTTGGTGATAATAGTCCTCCACAGTCTGATAAAAGTATCATTGGCAACTGATGGGGGAGTAAGCTGCCTCTTCCTTACTGTACTGTATGTTGTGTAACCAAACCAGAGAACTCCCCCTTCATATTTTTCATAATATTCTATAAATACAACTTAAACTATAACTACTACTACTATACAGAATTATTCATTTTACTGCCTGCTGTACATTACAACTTTGAATAATATAAAAACTATTATCCTTTCACAGAAGTATATGATTTACACTCATTATCTCTGCTGTCATAATAAGATGATGTACAGTAGCTAAAAGAAGTATCTGACAGGGTGGGTCCGATGATTCCAGAATTATACGTACAACTCGTGAAGTCTCGGGAGGGTTGGTACGCGTGTCTTCGCCCGCCACCATTCAGTATGCAACACGGGGTGAGTTGGCATATAGGAATAAAATAAACGATTAAGTAATTACTAACACATAGTATAAGTAGACAACACATATCCCAATACCTATCGTCTATGGTCTCACACAGAGTATGCACAGATACTTTTTTAGCTACTGTACTTGCTGAAGTTCCCAATCTAGATTTATTGGTTAGTTGGATTATTTTATATAGTCACTTATTTTATTTATACGGTTATTTCTTAATAAAATATAGCTCTCTTCAACTTTGTGATCATTACCAAAAATACTGTGCTCAATTAATTGATAAGAATTAAATTATATTTAATCTCTGGCAACTGATTTCTGGCATCCTGGGGTGACTTGATGATTTAGTGTGGAGTCAGTAGGTCAGGTGAGGGGGCACAATGATAACGAACTCAATCCGTTCCAGCAGGTTGTTCGTTAACCGAAACCATTGTTTCAATGGGTTTTTGGGTAATTGGTTCCAGCTCACCGAAAATTGCCTAAATTCAACAAAAATGTAGAAAAGTTCACTTACTTTGAGGTGTGTATGTAGAATGCTCCTGGATGATGATGATGGGAATTAGAATGGGGGTGGAGGAGAAGGAAGAAGAGAAGGCATTGGGGTGGAAGAGAAGTCACCCCATGGCACCATTTCACCCATAAAATTTTAGTTCTCTTGGTGTATTTCAAGATTATTTTCTTGAAATCAACACTGCACTGCATTATACATTGTCAATATGTAAAATATATTTCAAAATGACCAATAATTTGCTTGGAAACACAGAAAAAAAGCATTTAGTTGAAGAGAGTCTCGAGCAAGATGTTACCTCCAGTGAAAACAGAGAGAGACTAATGCCTGTTTGCTGTGTTAAGAGGCTGGATGCCGCGCATTAAACTAGTCAGTTTACCTTCAATTATGTTCAATAATTGTTAAAATGACTAAAAAATTTAATATTAAACTTTTAAAATTATTGAATAGTATAAACTTCTTGATATTTACTAAAATAATAAGGAATTTAAGCCCTAGAACCGATTAATGTATTGGCGGACTGATACTAAAGCTGGTTGCATGGCCAGTGCAAGCGAAAACATGTTGAGGTCGGTTTGTAAGAAATTCGTTAACCGAATTGAAGATTCTTATGGAAGGCAGTTCGTTAACCGAAATTTCGTTAACTGAGGCGTTCGTTAACCGAGGGATCACTGTATATCATTAGTTTTTAAGTTATCATCACCTACAATGCTTCATAAATATTATTAGAAGATAGAAATATACTGGATTTACCTGTACAGTGGAGCCTCACTGCTGAGCTTCTACCAATGTTTACTGAAATGAATGTCTAAAAGGCATTTTTTAGTATATTTTGTGTCTGGTCCTATACCCCATTTTCCCCTTTGTAATTAATGGAATGATACTGTATACATTCATACTTCTTACAGCACTCCACTCAAGATGCATTACATGGAAACAGTGCTGTAAAAAGTCATTATAGCATTTTTCTAATGGAGATGCCTACCCAGCAGCACCTCTTCTTATAGTACAGTATATGCCCTCTTCACTGGAGTATCAATAATAATAATATTGGAAACATGATGAATGTATGAAAACATTTTATAACAAAGAAAATTATTTTCTAATGTTAATGACAAAAAATAAAATGTGTACTGTCCTCACCACTGCATTCAGTTAGAGCTTGAAGCAGTGGGAGACAAGATGGGTGGAGCTGTTACTGGTAAGATAGGCAAGGTTGTGACTCGGTCTGCTGTCCTCTTAAGGTAAGCATAAGGTAGACTGTCTTACCCTCCATTTCTTCTCTTGCAACATTACCTGGTAGAAGAGATGCCTGACAGAACATGTTAAGGCCCTCACTGATCTTGGTGATGGCCTCTGACAACAGGGATAGCATCAAGTTCTTTGATGGATTTTACTCACCATTCTTCTCCTTCCACAGCATTGTGTTTTCCTAGCTCTTCGTTAGTGTGGTTTTCTCCGTGAGAATGCATCAGCTCCTCCGTGTTCTCTGTGTCAACTTCGTCTTGCACAGTTTGGGTGGGCAGCTGAAGTGTCCCTAGTAATGACAGGTGCAGCATCCTAAAACCTATGGAAGCCACAACATGTCTCTTGCCACATCATGAACCACACTATCCATGCAGTTGTTGGTGACGCCCCTCCATGAACCACACTATTCATGCAGTTGTTGGTGACGCCCCTCCATGAACCACACTATTCATGCAGTTGTTGGTGACGCCCCTCCATGAACCACACTATTCATGCAGTTGTTGGTGATGCCCTTCCATGAACCACACTATTCATGCAGTTGTTGGTGATGCCCCTCCATGAACCACACTATTCATGCAGTTGTTGGTGATGCCCTTCCATGAAGCTCTCATCTTTCATTACCTTCATTATGTTGTATGACTTACATAAATCCCTGATTGATCGATCTTCGATGTCCGTAAAGTCCATCACCTGGTTGAATGTGTGTGCTCTGATGTCCTGGTCCATGTTGGTAGTGTTGGGTGGGAGGAAGACCAGAGTGTAGTGTCGAGGTTTTCTGAGGGACTTGGAGGCATTGTCAAGTAGCAGTAGTGCTCTGGGCTCCAAGCTTTTTTCCTCACACTAACCCTTCATCACAGGACAGATACTTGACACAAATTAGTCTTGAAAGATGTCAGCTGTAACCCATGACTTCCAAAAAGACAGGAAGATGTTCCTTTTGAAAACCCCTGTATCGCTTGGGGTGTCACTGAGTGGTAGATAAGTGTCCTGGATGAAGAGTACTATAATTAATCAGCATTTTAAGAGATCACTATAAGAGGTATGACTACAGTAAATTCTATAACGTCTATTTTCATAGCGCGATTTGGTTATAATGCAATGAATATACAGGTATTAGGGAGCATTTTCTATAGCGCGGATGTGATTTAGTTATATAATATAATTGAGTAAACAGAACTATGTCACTCGATTAAGAATATGCTGTATGCGTTCCCCTCGGTGAAGCATTATATAAAGCGGGATGTTCCACCAGTCTTTGTTTTATCTTTGATACACATTAAACGTCTGTGATCACGGACAGAGCTTTATCTTAGTACTGTAGTGTAACAACTTTATTGCTTATAATTACTGGGCCCATTGTTGTTTGTTTGTTTCATAAATGTCATGCCAGAAGCTATACACTCCTCCATACAAATGTTTGCAAACAATGCCAAGTTATTCAGGGAAATTAAGAACCAAACAGACAATGAAGAGCTGCAGAAATATCTGTCCGCTTCAAGAATGGTCGAAGAAATGGCTGCTAATATTCAATGTCACGAAGTGTAAGAGGCTGCACCTGAGTCTTACCAACAGTAAGGAGGCGTATCACATAAACGGCATTACAGACCGAATGTGAAAAAGACCTGGGTGTGTATGTTGACAACAAACTGAAGTTCTCAGGCCATTGTGAGAAGAACGTCAATTAAGCAACTTAATTGCCCAAGCGGCTAATGATCTGATCAGTGGCGAAAACGATAAAAGTAAGAAAGTAAAAGTAATGCCCTTCGAGAGTGAGGTGCTTCCCTGTCTGGAGTACCGTCACCCTGTCTGGTCCCTGAGATATGCTAGAGACTCAGTTGATTGAAAATGTCCAAAGGAGGGCCACCAGACTGGTGCCTGCACTACAGCACCTCAGCTACCCAGAGAGGTTAGAATGCCTGCAGTTGCCTAGCTTCCTATAGGCGAGCAAGGGGTGACCTAATTGAAGTTTATAAACATCTCAGAGGGCGCTACTCAGTCGAGTGTCCATACCTGGAGCTGGCGGATGCCCGCCCCACAAGGGGTCACAGCTTAAGGTTGAAGAAACCGCAAGTCCAGAAAACTGTGACGGTTAACTTTTTCAGAGTGAGATTTGTGAACGCTTGGAACAATCTGCCAGAGTGTGTTATGACAGCACCGAGTGTGAGCTGTTTCAAGGCCAGACTTGACCAACACTGGAGCAGGTTCAGATACATTCAGGAGGCAGTACTCGTCAACAGTGTGTAACAGAGACGTGACCGACTGCCCAAGCGGCTAATGAGCCAATCAGTGACGAAGAGGATAAAATTAAAAGTACAGGTCATTACAATGTGTGGCAAGGGTGTGAAGCATTCTGTTAGTGGTGGTAGTGGAAGTGAATTGAAACAAAGAAAAGCTAAAGCTCTTGAACAAAGATTAGATGTGATAAAGTAGTATGAACCGGCACCGCCTCCACCATCCATCATAAACAGACATTTTCTCTTTTTGTGGTTAGTCTTAAAACATTCTCATCAGTTTATTTACATATTTTATGGTTAAAATTGGTTTGGTTTAAAAGTATTTGATCATTAAAAGCTGTTAAAAATCACACTCCAGTACGTATTATTTCATTCACCCTCCTTCGTGGTTCTCCTGTCTACCACACAGCAACTTACACTGTAACAAGCATTTTACCCCATTTTTCATGTTTTTATTCTATTAATGAATTTTATTATTAAACTAAAACAGTTATTATAGTCAATCAGAGTACTATCGCCATATCTGAGGGTTGGCGACCACAGTCCTCCATTCTAAACGTTCTCAGGCTGTTTTGTATCTCTGGGGACCGAGTTAATAATTTCATCCTAGTCTCTACCTTCCCCTGGTCCTCCTACCCTAAACTCTGCCCATTAATATTTGTTATTATCCCTCATCACTAATTATATTACCAAAGTATCTCAGTTTTTCTTTTTCTTTACATGTCAAGTATTTCTCTTGAAGTTTTTGCTAATGTTAGTACAGTACATACAGTACTTCATTTGTTTTCCTGTCAGTGCACAATACACATCGTTTTGTGCTCTAGTTTGCTTCGACTTTTCTAATTAATTATGCTATATAACAAATGCCTTTTTTGACCAGCTGTACAGGACTTCCTTTAAAAATAGTGATTGATGAGTTTCAGATTATACAGTAAGTGAGGGAACACTGCGTCTTTCTTTTGGTAACAGATATTTATCAGTGGTGTGGTGTGTGTTTGATGGGGCAAGAGAACATGCTTATTAATTAGCCATTAGCTATTTTTTTTACATAGAACAGTACATACATAGGAAGAGTTTGATAATGACTCTGATTCCTTTGTTACGAGTTGGGGATTTAGAATATAGTTAAAAGTCTACCCAGATCCCAACAGGCAACAACAAAAAAAAAACAAAGACAATCGGACTATAAAAGGGTTGACAAAGGATGCGAGTTTTTGTTGTGTATAATAAAGTACCATAAATTCCTTAACAAAATATTCAGCTATCTATAAATTACCCTTAACCATACTTAACCTAAACATTAGCAGTATATACATATTTATACAACATACAATAAGTTGAAGCAAGTGGATGTGGGGGAGGCAATACAAGATTACAAATACTTAAGTACGGAGCTGAGATGGCTGACGAGCAAGGCTGAGTATTGTAGAAGACGGTAGGTAGTTACTGTGCCGTAAGTTTCCAGGATAGGTGATCCTGTGGTCACTTCCCAGAGTGAAGTAAACTCTCCTCGAACTCGAGCTGACAAAGAAGACTTTGAGGAGGTGACACAACAACCAGGATATGGAGAAGGGAAACCCGGGAGTGGTAACTAAGACGAGTCATACTCGTGTTTCGTCCCTAGATGGCGTTGCTCGTGGTGCTGGGTAGGTAGATCAGGGCAATAGATGAAGTGGTTCGTAATGCTGGGTAGGTAGATCATGACAATTGGTGGAGGGGTTTGTAACACACCCCCCCCTCCAAAGACCTCCGTAGCGCGGGCGCGAAGGAGGTGATCACCTGGTGCGTCTGGAGAGTAGCTGCTGCATTTCCACTGGAGCTCGGGATAAGGAGTCTGCAATCAGGTTGTCCACCCCCTTTATGTGCCGGACTTGTAGATTATAGGGCTGGGTGAGGAGAGCCCAGCGGAGGATTCGCTGGTTGGAGGTCTTGTTGGTTTGGATGAACGTGAGTGGGTTATGGTCGGTGAAGACTAGGGTTGTTTGTGGGCAAGACTGGAGGTAACATTCAAACTTCTTTATTGCCAACACCAGAGCCAGGGCCTCCTTCTCTATGGTCGAGTAGTTGGTCTGATATTTTTTCAACTTGGCGGAGTAGTATGCCACAGGGTGAAGGACATCAGTGGTTGGGTCGGGTTGTAGGAGCACAGCCCCCACAGGCTTGGAGGCAAGTAAGGCTTTGAGGCGGTGGAAAGACTGGTCGCACCTCTGGTTTCAGATGTAAGGGACCGCAGAACTGGTAAGGTCTGTGAGGGGTCCGGCCACGCTGGAGAAGTTACTGCAGAACCGACGGTAGTAGCCGCACATCCCTAGGAAGCGCATGAGTTCCTTCCTCGTCCTTGGAGTGGGGAAGGACAAGATGGCTTTAACGTTTGCGTCCTTGGGTCTCACCATACCATGCCCAACGATATGTCCCAGGTAAGTCACTGAGGCCCGGCCAAAAGCGGATTTAGCCAGGTTTATGGTGAATCCAGTCTCTTGCAGTCGTGCCAACAGTATCTCCAAACGCACCAGATGTTCGTCCCAGCCGTCTGACACCACCACCAGGTCATCCAGGTAGGCGAACGTCCCACCTAGGTCCTGAATTAGGTAGTTGATGGCCCTCTGGAATGTGGCCGGAGCATTAGAAAAGCCAAACGCCATAACCAAATATTGAAAAAGACCAAATGGAGTTATAAATGCGGAGATTATTTTTGCCCTATCCGTGAGTCCCACTTGATAATATCCTTTCAACAGGTCCACGGTACTGATAAATTTTGCACAGCCTATGCTGTCTATTATATCTTCAATCAAAGGTAAAGGGTAGGAGTCTGAGACAGTGACCTGGTTCACTTTACGATAATCGGTACAGAAACGAAAAGTGCCATCGGGTTTTGGAATGAGAAGGCAAGGTGAAGCCCAGGGGGAGGTACTAGGCTCAGCTAAGTTATGTTTTAACAAAAAATCTACCTCCTTTTCCATAATCTCTCTTTTTTGTGGATTTAGTCGATATGCTGATTGCCTAATGGGTTGTACATCATCTGAGATTAGCTTAATATCATGTTTAAGTATATTGCAAAACCCTGGGAGGTCTGACGTGACTTTAGGAAATGTTGATAATAACTTAGTGAGATCTTTTGCTTGAGATGGATTCAGAACAGAAAAATACTCATCCAAGTTGTTGAGTATGTGACTGTTAGCAGGATTTTCTTTAGGTAGAGGGAAGTCTAAATTCTCCAATAGGTCCATGTCATCTGTCTCCGGCTCCGGCCCTGACAAAACCGTATGCAATACAGGTTGGCTTATAGCCTCTGGGATGTCTTCCTCTGCCTGGAATGGTAAAGTTTCATGAGATTAATGTGAACAAGTTGTGAATCTTTCCTGCGATCAGGAGTATGGACTATATAGTTGAGGGGAGATAGTTTATTAGCAACTATATAGGGACCAGTAAACTTGCTTTTAAGGGGAGAGCCTGGAATGGGTAGAAAGAGTAACACTTTGTCACCTGGAGAAAATGATCTTTTAACTAATTTGGGTTGGGACTTCACCAATTTTTCTTGGAGTTTTTTTAAGTTTGACTGAGCAATGGTTCGGACTTCAGTTAATTTGTCCCGTAAAGTGTCAATGTATTGGGAAACTGTTGCGGGCTTAATAGATGGAGTGTCAAACCACTGCTCCTTTAATATTTTAAGGGGTCCCCTAATTTGTCTCCCATATAGTAACTCGAACGGGGAGAAACCCAATGACTCCTGGGGACATTCCCTGATGGCAAAGAGTAACAAGTCTATGCTTTCATCCCATTCCTTTTGGTGTTCTATACAGTATTTTTTGAGCATTGATTTGAAAGTTTGATGGAACCGTTCCAAGCAACCTTGGGATTGTGGGTGGTAAGCCGAAGATGTACAATGGTCCACACTGAGGTCTTTCATCACCTGTTTGAAAAGATTGCTCGTAAAATTGGTGCCCTGATCGGATTGGATCTCTTTAGGAATGCCCACTGAAGTGAAAAGGTGCGAAAGAGGTTTGATTACATTTTTTGAAGTGATGCATTTAAGTGGAAAAGCCTCAGGATAACGTGTACTGGTATCCATAACTGTGAGCAGGAATTGATTTCCCTTCTTAGTCTTTGGTAATGGGCCCACACAATCCACAACAATCTTTTCAAATGGTGTAGAAAATACTGGGATGGGCTTAATGGGAGCTGCTGGTATACTTTCATTTGGTTTTCCTACCATTTGACAAATATGACAAGATTTTAGGTACTTTGACACATCCTTCCTAAGTCCAGGCCAATAATAGTGTTGGAGGAGCTTTTTATATGTTTTCAGGATTCCCAAATGTCCTGAAATACCATCATGGGCAAGGGCAATTAATGCTGGTCTGACTGAGGAGGGAATTACCACTTGATGTATTTCAGACCACGTGTCTAGATGGGCAAGCTCAGGGGGCCTATAGGCCCTCATCAAAACCCCTTCCTGATAATAAAAACACGGAAGGGTGTTAAAATCTTTACCCTCAACTGCTGCATGATGAAGTTTATTCAAAGATGGATCAGATTGTTGGGCTTTAATGAGCTCATCCTTACTAATGGTCTTATTGTACAGATCTTCTGTGGGTAGGAAGATATTGGAGGTGGTTTTAGATGAAGAGGGCCCATTTCGCGCACTCTGTGACCGGGTGACAGCACAAGATGGGAAAAGATGAGGAATAGTTTCTTCAAGGTCAGTGGTGGAGTTGACAGGTAAGGGAGAGTCGACTGTCTTTATGTTGGGAACAACTAGATCTCCTACCAAGTCATTACCCAATAATAAATGAATGCCGCACACAGGCATTGGGTCTTTCCTAATGGCTATTTGCACTTCCCCAGTAATCAAGGGACATTGGAGGTGCACTTTAGCTAAAGGATAGGAAGAATGGGATGAGAGATCTGAAATTAGAACACTCTCATTAGTAAATGCGGTAGATATATCAGGAATGACGTTAAACAGGAGGATAGATTGTGCTGTGCCCGTATCACGTAGTATACGAATAGGGAAAGAACGAGACCCCTCTTTGATTGAAATTTTTCCCTCATAGGTGAATGTAGAGAAGAGATCTTGATGGGGCCTTTCCACATTGGTGGTTGCTATTGGTTTGGATTTGGGATCCAGGGAACTACTTTTAGCAATTCGACACTTTGGGTGTTTACAAGTCTGGATCGTATGGCCTGGGTTTTTACAGTAAGAACAAGTAAACTTGGTTGCATCAGGGGGGGTAGGTGTGGGACCTTTCGACCTACCACTCACGCCCCCAAGGTTATCATCAGAGGAGGACCTAACATGTCGGGAAGTACCACGTTCTCTACTGCCCAGTGACTCCACCAGCAAGGCATACGCATCAGCCAGCTCAGCCGCACGCCCTAAATTAACCTCTCCACGCTCCTCCACATGCTTCAAGATGTGAAATGGTATCTTGCTCTTCCACTCCTCCAGGACTACCAAATTTAACAAATCCTGAAATGTGGAGGTCTCTGTAGCCTCTAACCACTTCTTAAAAAACCTAAGCTTTTCTTGAGCAAACTCAACAAAGGTGTGTGAAAATGGTTTGGTTAGTTTACGAAACTTCTGCCGGTATCCATCTGGCGTGATAGCATAAGAGGTGAGGATATTCTTTTTTACGTTATCATAGTCATCAGTCTGGTCTAAACAGTTATAAACTCTACGAGCCTTACCATATAATTTAGGAACTAACACTGACACCCACTGGTCCTTGGGCCACTCATTCTTCCCGGCTATTTTCTCAAAAGTCCTAAATGACCCGTCCATATCGGATTCATCAAACCCGGGAACAAGGGAAGAAGCATTAGCAGGGTTAAAAGCAGCTAGTTTCTCTCTTAATGCCACTTCTTTTGATTTAAACTCCGATGTTAAGGTGACTTCTATCTCTCTCACCTGTAGTTCTTTCAGTCTAACCTCCTGCTCCAACTTGGCCTGTTCTAACTTGGCCTGTTCCAACTTTTCCTCATGCTCCAACTTGGCCTGTTCCAACTTTTCCTCCTGCTCCAACTTGGCCTGTTCCAACTTTTCCTCATGCTCCAACTCGAGTTCTTTCATTTTGATTTGGAACTCGAACCTAGCTCGTTCTAGTTCCAAGGCGTCTACTCTTTGTGCTTTTTCTTGAGGGCTAGCCAGACCTGAGGCAACTTCTGAGTGAGGAGGGGTGGTGGATAGTGGTTGAAGTTTCTTGGACATGGTCGTTAATCAGTCAACAGCGGATTCTTTTAAAACTTCTTGTTGAACCAACATTTCATTTCCATGATTTTTTAACATTTCTTTAGTCAGTTGCTGTGAAAATGGGATATTGTAATAGTTGGCTATTTCTTTCCATTCTTTCTTTAGGATATTAACACGTAATTTAGCTACGGAAGGATTTTCAATAAAATCCAGGAGATCAAAACCTGAGGTGGCCATTGTTAAGAAAACTAGGATAAATTAACTAATGGTCAAAAGATAAGATAAGTGGATTACCCTAGAAAATATCACGGCAGTGGATAACCAGAAAGTCCCGGAAACTAACCATGTTATACCTAGGGAAATTACACTTATGAATATTGTTCTTCTGATAAGATCCTTAGATAAGGATAAGAGACTTGAAAGAGGAAGGGCGTATTACGGCATTTATACAAAGATCCGGATTAACAACCCTGAGATACTTGAAAGAGGAAGGGCGTATTACGGCATTTTATATAAAGATCCGGATTAACAACCCTGAGATACTTGATTATTGACCCCGAATGAGATAATGAGAAGAACAATAGTTGAGGCTTTATAATTATGGGGTCCTGGTAGAGCGGGGCGTCCCAAGATATCACTTCACCCGAAACTAGGGACTATGGAACAGCCTACTCTGGAGTGAGGGTACGGCATTAAACAGATCCGGATTCTTCCCTACACTCGATAAGACTTACTACACGACTGCCACGTGTAATAACAGGTAAGCCTTATGACACTTGGAACCTAATATCCTACGCCTGTCACTCTTACTGTACGATAATACCAATATATGCACACACACATATGAAGGAATCTTTAAACCACCGTAAAGCAATTGTGAACAGAAGTGACTGGGAGGAATAATTAACATTGAGTAACAAGGGGGGAAGGAATATGGTACTTAAGGTCGTGTCCTGTCACGGTTGCCATTTGTTACGAGTTGGGGATTTAGAATATAGTTAAAAGTCTACCCAGATCCTAACGGGCAACAACAAAAAAAAAACAAAGATAATCGGACTATAAAAGGGTAGACAAAAGATGCGAGTTTTTGTTGTGTATAATAAAGTACCATAAATTCCTTAACAAAATATTCAGCTATCTATAAATTACCCTTAACCATACTTAACCTAAACATTAACAGTATATACATATTTATACAACATACAATAAGTTGAAGCAAGTGGATGTGGGGGAGGCAATACAAGATTACAAATACTTAAGTGCGGAGCTGAGATGGCTGACGAGTAAGGCTGAGTATTGTAGAAGACGGTAGGTAGTCACTGTGCCGTAGCTGACGAAGAAGACTTTGAGGAGGTGATGCAACAACCAGGATATGGAGAAGGGAAACCCGGGAGTGGTAACTAAGACGAGTCATACTCGGGTTTCGTCCCTAGATGGCGTTGCTCGTGGTGCTGGGTAGGTAGATCAGGACAATAGATGGCGTGGTTCGTAGTGCTGGGTAGGTAGATCATGACAATTGGTGGCGGGGTTCGTAACACCTTTCTTTATTGTTTTGTTTTATCATTTTATGCCTTTTAAATAAGGTAAGATACATTATGCTTAGATACTTGGACCAGTTTACAGTTATGCACCTCCATGTATCATTGATCTAAGAAAAGTACTTTAATTTTTTACGGACGTTCCTGATTTACGGAATTGATGCGTTCCTGAAAACCTTTCGTAAATTGTATCACATTTTTCCATAGACTCCCATTATAAGAACTGAGATATGTTGAAATGTTCCTACAAAAAAAAAAAAAAAAAATTAGAACAAAATTATAAAATGCTCCAAATTTTGTATGTGCCCAGTGAATGTAACTCAATCAAGTGTACAGTAATATAATTATGTACGTCCAGTAGTGGAAAACATGAAAATTACTGTAATGTACAGTATTGAGAAACTGTTCCATTGGTTGTGATACTGTGCAAGTCAGCGAGACCCAGCCATGACATATGATTTTAATTTTGTAGAGATACACCAACAGGAAGTCTACTGCATTATGTACATACAGGTTGTACCTCTCTAGTCTGGCAACCTCGGGACCTGACCGGTGCTGGACCATGGAAATTCACCCTTTTCCTGGATAGATAGTGACTTGTGCTTGCGCTGGGAAGCACTAGCACCACTTTCTCTGCATCATGGTCTCTTTGAAGACATATTGAAGGGTTAAATGTTGTACAGTAGCTTCTCAAATTTTGCGAGTTTTTAATTCGACGTTTTTTATTTGAACACACAAAAAAAAACAACGCATTTAAAAATTTTGACGGCGGAAACTCGAATTTCGACGGGTTTGAGTGGCCCACCAACGTTCAGACTACGTGCTCAATCGTGTAAACAGCGTCATTTCTCTTATGGACAAACGATTCATTATTATTTATTACTGAAAGTCTTTTTGATTGAATTAATGTTTGTGGGTGCAAAATGAGCAATACAATTCATTAATAATACGTAGAATATTAAAACACGAGGAAATGAGACAGCATTGCTTTCATTGATTACAAAACCAGTGACTGACTGGCTCTACATATAAAACTGAAGAAAATAAGACCTTGGTTGTAGCTGTAGTAAAATTAATATGGTTGTTTTAAGTAATGTTATTTTATGTTAATAAATGGAACAATAGAAGTAGCTAACGATAATGGTAAAGAAAAAAAGAGAGATCGCGTATGAAAGTGCTCACATGTGAAAACATATCGTCATTACTTTACATAAGAATATGAAAGCAACACTTATTTACTGTTCATATATATTTTAATTAATGTTTCTGAATTTGTTTTTATTGAATTAATGTTTGTGTGTGCAAAATTAACAATACAATTTATTAATACAGTCAACCCTCACTTTACGCGGTTAATACAACCCACAGGGGTACCGCGGAAAGTGAGAAACGCGTAAAGTGAACAACATAACATATGGGATTATTGAAATAGAGACCGGGCCGTCTACATGTTTTATAGACTATCGAGCACAATATGAATCACCTCTCTAATGGATAGTATCATTGTAATGATGTGATCAGTACTTTACATATGTGCTCACCATAAGTCAGCTGAGATGGTGCATAATCACTGTCTACTTTTGAGGTGAAGCAGATGACGAGGACTAAGGGAAGTGCCAGCTCCAGGTATAGACACTTGACTCAGTAGTGACCCCTGTAGTATAAGCTTGGCAACTGCAGGCGTTCTATTCTCACTGGGTAAACCGAGGTGCCGTGTTGCAGGTACAGTCCGCTTCACTGGTGCATTAACAGGGGCTCCTCATATAAACTCTCAACAAATCACTACATTGAGTTACTGTATTTGTTTTAATATTGTTTTACTTTCATTCCATTGTACGGTATGTTTATTATTGTGAGTTTCCTTCTGTCGAATGTAGGTAAACACAGCATTACCACACTGCACAAAACCTAATGACCCATTGTAAACTCACTAATGAAGGGGACTGTACCAGTCCTTTGGACCTTTTTCAATCAACTGACAGTCCCTAGCATATCTCGGGGACCAGACAGGAGTGACAGTACTCCAGATGGGGAAGCGCCTCACTCTTGAAGATCGTTACGAGGGACAGACTTTCCGTCTAGATATCTGAACGACCTTCTTACTTAGTTGCTTGATTCACCTTCTTCTCACAATGGCCTGAGAACTTCAGTTCATTGTCAACATACACACCCAGGTGTGTCTCTATTAATGCTCGTTCTTCGTCCCGTTGGTACATATGATACGCTTCCTAACTGTTGGTACGTCTCGGTTGCAGCCTCTTACACTTTGTGACATTGAATCATAGCAGCCATTTCTTCAAGCATTCTTGAAGCTGACAGAAATCTTTCTGTAGCTCTTCATAGTCCATTTGGTTCTTATTTTCCAGAATAACTTGACATCGTCTGCAAACTTTTGTATGAGGGAATGTACAGCTTCAGGCATGTCATTTATGAAATAAACAACAGCTGGCCCAATACACTGTCCTGTGGTACCTCGCTTATCACGGGTACACATGACGATTTCGTGCCATTAACCACCACACACTCTTTGCAGTCATGAAGAAAGTCCCTGATCCACGCTAGGACACTTCCCTAAATCCCGGACCCTTCCAGTTTAATTCTCAGCCTTTCATGGGGTACACTGTCTAAAGCCTTGTGTTAAGCAGGACTGTCCCGTCATAAAACCTTGTTGGCAGTCCTTTACAACGTTGTTTCATGGCACCTCTCATAATGCTCTCTAGTACAGTACTGTACTTTACATACTATGCTGGTCAGGCTTACTGGTTTATAATTATTTGTGGAGTGACGATCGCCCTTCTTGATTATAGGACTCACATAAGCCATTTTCCAGTCACTGGGGAACCTTTTGTTCCTCCAGGCATTTACAGAACATGATCTTCAGGGGCTCGGCAAGCTCGTTGCACAACTCTCTTAACACTGGAATGCACCATGTCAGGTCCGGGACTCTTATGGACCTTTAGCTTTGACAGTTTATTTCTTATACCCTATTCTGAGAACACAATGAGGGTCAGCGCTGTGTCAAACTGCCTTTCTTCAAATGCAGGAAGATTGTCCACATCATCTCTTGTGAACACTGAGAAAAAGAATTTGTTTAACGCCTCTGCCTTGTTCCGATCTGAGTCTGCCTTACTACCATCTTCAAGCTTCAGATCCGATACACCCACACATGTTTCTAATTTCGATTTTGCATAATGATAGAAAGCCTTTCGGTTTGACTTGACCTCGCTTGCAATCCGCCTCTGGAATGCTATTTCAGTCCTTCTACACTCTTACACTGCTTGTTCCTGGACCTGGCGTACATCCTCCTGTCCTGCTTGTCATTTGTCATAACCCAACTCTGGGATTTTTTTTACTTTGTCAGCCACCCCAAGGTACATGTGCAGCACTCTTTTTACTCCTGGGTGAGAAGTACAGGGATGGTGGCACCAAGGGAACCCCTGCACATGGTAGAGAGGGGAGCGAGACGCCGAAAGCATATGTCTCCAAGATAGCGGCCTTCAGGGATCTGACAACGTGTGCGAGTTACATACACACCCAAGTATTTTGTCTCATTAACCCAGTCCAAGGGCGTTCCTGATAAGAGAAGGGGTGGAGGTACAACACGACCGTGCCACATGGCTTTTGTTTTCGCAGTCGAAAGAAGGAAACCAAGTGAATCACACTCTGGAGACCAGATCAAGGGCTTCCTGCATGCTGAGGTAGTCAGGGGCTTGGAGGAGGACATCGTCGGCATATCCTGAGTGGACAACTTCTGTCGGCCACGGGAGAGATGCAATGGAGTGCATGAGAATGTTAAACAAGGTGAGACTCAGGACTCCACCTTGGGTAATGCCGAGGTTCATTTTTTGAACAGAAGATATAGAGCCTTCAACGCGAACCCGGGCCTGACGTCCAGTGAGGTAAGAGGCGATCCATTGAAGAAGTCTCCCTTTAACCCCTAACCGCTTAAGTTCAGCTAAAATGAGGGAAGGCTGAGCCGTATCAAAGGCTCCCTTGATATCAAGGAAGACAGAGACGCAGGCAGTCTGATTGCAATAAAAGGAAGCAATGGAGTGTGCTGTGCTGCGATGTTGAATGAAACCATTGAGGGAGTTGTGGAAGCCACCTATGGTGTGAAGAAGGCGATGATGGAGTATCCTCTCCATCATCTTGCAAACACAGGAGGTAAGACTAATGGGTCGATATTTCCCAGGATCTCCCGGCTTAGGGATGGGGATAATAGTGGCATTTTTCCAGTTAGATGGGTGAACCCCATGTTCATTAGACATATTGTAGAGAGCAAGCAAGGGGCCATTAGGAATATTAGTACTGTACAGGCGTTGAGGACGGAGTAAGTTATCTGATCATCCCCAGGAGAGGTGTCTTTTCTAGAGCGACGAGCACTGTCAAGCTCGAACTGTGTGATGGGATGATCAGTGGGGGCAGGGGAGGTAAGAGCAGCACGAACAACAGGCTCAGACGCATCGATGCGAGCCTGCACTGTCTCCTGCATTGGATCTGGAAGTGCCTCAGGGGAGGAAGCTCGTGCCCAGTCCTCCATTAAAGAGCAGGCAAGGGAGGCGGGGTCAGGGTGGGGAGGAGGCCTCCGTCGAGTACCCCGTATAGCATTAATCCGATTCCATACATAAGAGGGTGACGACTGGAACGATAGAGACCCCGTGAAGGATGGCCAGTCCGCCTCACATATCCGACGACGCTCCTGAGTTGCAAAGGAGCACCAGTTTTTGGAGTCTTCCCAGTCCTTTGGAGAGCGAGACCTCTGTATGACAGAGTGGAGATCACGGATTACCTGCCGGAGATGTCTCATGGCAGGGATACGATACCAGTAGTTGGTGGCACTTCTGGGGTGACGGGGAGGGCGTGGAGGGGCAGCGCGATTGACAGTCATACACGGTATCAACAAAATCAGCGCTGTAAGAGTCAAGGGACTCGGGGACAAAATAGGAATCCGCCTAGGTAGAAAGGTATTGGGTAAAGGAAGGAACTGATATAGGGACAGAGAAGGAAAGCCTGAGATGGGTAGTAACGGCAAGATGGTCACTATACAGAGCAGGCTCGGTGCAGACGGTAGGATGAAAGGAGGTATGACCGTTCAATAGTAAGCCAACATCAAGGAAACTATGGGGGAGGTGAGTAGGATCGTCAGGACAAAGAAAGCGAACATCATCATCCCCATTAAGAAACTGTGAGAGATGTGATCCGTTAAGGGTACATGGCGTGGGATGATCCGGAGTAAGAGTGGGATGGCAGGCATTAAAGTCGCCAAGAACAATAGTGGGAACCCCATCATGGAGGTCGTGAAGAACCTGGGAGTCCAGAGAATCACTCTTGAAATGAACATTGACTACACGAAGGGCCTGGTCACCAAGAGTAAGGGAGACAGAAGGTAATTCAGACGGGGGTCCATGTGAGTCAGGTGAAGGGAGACGAACAGATGGAATGGTGTTACGCACAAGGGTGAGGAGGCCACGAGCCTGCCCACGGTACCGAGGCAGGGTGTAAACAGTGTAGCCAGAGAGGCGAAGTGGAGTAACATCGTCTGTGATGGTTTCCTGAAGTAGAGCGACATCTACTTGATGGGAGAGCACAAACTGGGCGAGGTCTGTCCGGCGAGGTCTAAGTCCCTGGATGTTCCATTGTAAGAAGAGGAGGGAACGGCCTCCGGTGTGAGATGCGTCGGTGGGGCTAGACAGGGCTCCAGAAGAGGTACCAAATTCTGTTGAAGATATTGGAGAGGGAGGAGTGGGAGAGCGAGGGATGGATCCTCCATCTCGGGAGAAGGGAGGCGGGTCACCAGGGCTTGCAAAGTGCGCCCCTATTGGGTCAGGGTGTCCAGAATGAGTTGTTGTTGCCTCTGCAATGCCGCAATTGTCTTCACAAACAGTCGAGTTGGGCAGAGAGAAGGTTGATTTGCTTGGAGTGGCGATCCAGACGGAGAGTGATTGTTTCCATAGAACCAACTTGGTGTACCTGTGCAGGAGCTGGAGGTGGTGGCGAGGATTGCCGAGGGCCCGACTGGGCAGGTGGTGGTGGTGGTAGGGACGGTGCGGGTTCAGGTGAGTAAGAGGTGGTGCTGGTGCTGGTGAGAGACAGCGGGGGTCCGGGTGTGCAGGGGGTGGTGGTGACTGTGTGGCAGGGCCGGCAACGACTTGTTCCAAGAACAGTAGGGAGAGGGAGGGAGGGGAGAAAGGATGGGTGGTAGGGGTGATAGGGGGGATGGTAGAGGAGAGGAGATCAATGGGAAATCCTTGGTGAATGGAAGCGGCGATGGTGGATAGGAGTGAGGTTTGGTTGACAGGGGCTTCGTCAGAGACGAGGGCGGTGGCACAAGGTAAGTTTTCCCCGGGCGAGTGCCAGGACGCTGTGGGCAGTTGGCATTCCAGGCGTGGTGACTATCATGGCAGTTGACACACCGTGGAACAACTAGGATTTTGTTCTGAATTTTCGATTTGCATTCCACTGTGTCGTGAGGACCTGCACAGAAACCGCAGGCGACCATCCTCATGCACTCCCAGGTGCGGTGTTTCCACGATTGGCAACGACCACAGATTTTCGGGGTTCCGATAAATCGGTCGAGAGGACAGTTGTGAATAGGTCCTACATTCACCTTCGGAGGGAGGGGGCCCACCTACCAGCCGATGAGTTCGTTGGATGGACGTTTGGAGACCGGGTTGATGCTGCTCTCCATGTCCAGTAGTTGTGGGAGAAGAGGACGAAGATCGTCGATAGGGATCTCCCAGGGTACGTGGCGAACCATTACCTTGGTACGATGAGTTTCTGGGGTGATGATGGTGAACTTCAGCATCACCTCCCCCTGCGGAGCAGGAAAGCCCACCTGAGTGAGCAGGCGTACCGTCTCATCCATTTGTGTGGTGACTATCACGGCTGTGGGACCTCGGTGGAGGCGAAGTGTTGAGTCCTGAGGTGGAGAGCAGTGACGGAAGAACCAGGTCGTCCGTGTGCTCAGAGGCAAGTCCCGAGGAAAGGCGAGACGACGAAGGCGCGACGGGGCAGGGAGACGAAGGGAATCAATCCCCTACGTCCATCGTCGGCCGAGGGTCGGTCATTGAACCACATGTAAGCTCATTTGGGGACCCCGACGGCAGAATGAGATCACCCTCTACAGCCCCAGACTGGGTGCGGTGGGGAGCCGTAGCCCCTGCTGGAGACCCTGATCTTCTGAGGTTTCTGCTTCTTTGACATGTCTTCAAGATGAAAGTCGTCAGCATCACTGTCACCTATCGCTGCCGTCTACAACTAACAGGAGCGTTTAACGGCGGGCATAGGGCACGTTGGCAACACTGCTGTCAGGTAGATAGTTTGGCTTGTTTGAGGTGGAGTGGTAAAGACGTCATTGCCACGTCACACTTCACATTGCGCTTGCGCAAACTTGAAAATCTTCGACCAGAGGGACCGGGTGGTAGGACCAGATGTTTTTATCAAACAAAAATGACAAAGTCCAAAACTTAGAAAAAATGTATACCACTGTGCTGATAACTGGGTCTTACTATAGTTATCTGCACAGACTGGGATTAGTAGACTCGCTGAATTCGTCAGAAATACGACTTTTAAGGAGAAGTCTCTTACAGCCTTTGTTAACACCCACGGCACGCATGCGCTTTCCCTCTTTTACATCTTATTTTTTAACGCCTATGTGTAGGTAGGCAAGGTCGCGGCCTGCTCAGTTGTGAGGAGGCTTTAGGCTACTACTGTTGCGTGTCATCATTTCGATCACCGTACAATAGTGATCAACACCATCTTTGTTTTTTACATTATATTTTAACGGGTGCAGAGTCTCAAAGGGTATACAAGCACTGCACATACCAACAGAGTACTTTATTTATGTATTTCTCAGGTTGTTATTATTATATGGAACTCCATGTGTAAACCGTGCCATTACCTTTAAACTTAATTAGGGTCTCAAGGAAATAGGTTAGCAGAAAAATGCTGAGGTATAGTGTGTGACTGGAATGCCATCACCGGTCCAACGAGTCCCAGAGTTCACACCCAAGTGTTACTGTTGCCGTGATGGTTTTGCAGTCATATCGCTCAGAATGTTACTGTATTCTCTTTTAAACTCCTTTTCAATCATGAATTGAATATATATTATATAAAGGTCCTAACATACCTTACATACGGACATTTAATGTTATGGGAAAGCCCAAGACGGGAAAGCAACTCTGGCCCCAAGAGATGAACTCATAAATGATGTCATCGGTGAAGTCATCGCTGTGAATTCACATACCAACGAATTCTACGTATCAGCTACAGACTGGAATTGAAAATACAAACTATTTAATTGTAAATTATCTGAATTTTCAAGAGTTGTGACGTAGTGCTAACTATACTGTATTAATAAACCCTCATGAAATAGCAGTGTAGGGTATGGGATGTTTGGTTCACACTCAGGATGGGATGGAGAAAGGAAACTCACAATGTGCTCTCTGTATACATGTTGTATTGGGTGTACAGTGCAGCTTGGTGCTGGGAGGTGGCAGCGTGGTTACAAGCGTGATGTAGAGAGAGCTGGTTGGTGAGGGTGCTCAGAGGAGGACAGCTTGTGGGTCGCCATGCTCGCCGGCAGGAGCGAGGACCGCCAGGCAGGCGGAGGAGGAGGAGGTGTTGCTGGCTGGTCGGTGTAGGTAGAAAGAGAGCGGTCACCACGAGGTCAGGTCTTAAATAGCGGGGGGGGGGGGGGGTAGGCGTGGCTTAGTAGTTGACCTCCGTGATGTATGGCGGCGCTGGTTGACCCAGACCACGAGGCACACACTGTGGAATTCGCGGGGTCGGCTACTCAGCGACAAACAGCGTTTGTAGGGGAGAAATCCTCTACAGTAGCATCAGAGACGTGACCGACCGCCCAAGCAGCTAGCAAGCCGATCCGTGGCAAAAAGGATAAAAGTAAAAGTAGTAATGACTACTTCTATTATCTTCTGGTAAGGCAATGCGAGAACAAAAGTGAACTGCTCCATCTTGCAGTCTCATTCCTCATGATCAAATGAAAAATAATAATACCTAATAAATGATATTAGAGTGATCTTGTAGTCCCAGTTGTAAAGCATCGCTTTCATACAGTGCTTCACGAACCTCACATAAAATAAGGACCTTCAATTTCCCATCTTCTAATCAAATGATCTTTGCTAAATAGTACAGCACGTGTATTATTATTATGACCATATAGGGAGGCATAAAGGGCACTGAAAATGTTGGGACCATTTAAATGAATAATTATAACGTCACTTGACTTCAACGATGTATAACACAATATTTCCTATACGGCAGTGTAGTATAATTGGCTCACAAAACTTTAATGCTTGGTTTATTCTTCATTTTTTTCTTTACTTATAAGTTTCTCTATACTTCTGGGCAGGCATGAGGCAATTACAAACATAATTTATGAAAATTACAGGTACTGTGCCTGCGTTCAGATGTAGTTGCAATTACAGTTGGTATAATTATTATGATTTGTTCCAGGGAGCTATGCGAAAATTTCGCTTTCCCCCCCACCTCTCTGAATCTGCCATTGGCGTCAAAGACACGGATAAGGGTTAATAAATGTTGATACATGCTGTACTCCAATTCCTGCATTTTCACTGTAATATTGTATCATTTATACCGCCGTTTTGAAAGTAATTTATTACAAGTGCAATTATATTTTTTGTGATTATTGAAGATTTATCTCGCCAATTTTTCATAGAAAACGATTATAAAAAGGTCGTAATTTCACAGTTTTATAGTGGACACTGACGTAGTTTGTGCAAATGTGTTAAAAAATGGTTATTTCTAGATTAAATCTAACCTAACCTTAGTGGGTATGAAAAACAGACCTCACCTACCTAATCTAACCTAACTTCCTAGCACCCCCCCCCCCCCCGGTATATTATGGTGTGATTTTACGTTCTTTGTGGAAGTGAGAGAAACCGCTGTCATAAACAATGTGCGGAGGACAAAATCAAGTACTGCTAGTGCAAGCCAAGGGGCTGAATTATCTACTAAAGGAAGCATTTACCTAAGACATTAATATCATATCAGAAATGAAAATATAACAAGAAAAGATCCATCAAAATAAATAAGGCTGCGACGAGAACGTTGTAGTGGACGTCTCCCCTACAACTTCCTACAACTGCGTAGCCACAGCCACCACCTGCTACCGCCTTCCCGAGCAACCAACCAGATGTTACCGTATCCTAGCAACGAAACAAGGAACCGGCGACTTCTCGGGTTTTCCCAACATGACTCATAGCGGCTGCTGGGTATATAAGCTCTGTCTCTCCATTGAGATTCATTCTGACCATTCTTCTTGAACAAGCAACACCTCCTCCTCCGCCGCTGCCTGGCTCCCTTCGCTTCTCCTCGCCTGCCTGGCGGTCCTCGCTCCCGCCAGCGAGCATGGCGACCCACCAGCTGTCCTTCTCTGAGCTTCCTCACCAACCAACTCTCATTCTGCCCATCTTCCTGAACAAGCAACACCTCCTCCAGCAAGCTCTTCGCTGTCCAGCATTCATTCAACCAGGAGGCCAGCAACAGGCAACATCTTCTCTAACGAAGCTCCTGCACATCTACCTCCTTCAACACGCTACTCACCGAACGTCTCTTCTGAGCAGCCCCTCACCACACGGCACCTCCAGCACCAGACTGTCTATCATATAACTTGTATATTATACAAGAAAACCACATTAGAGTTTCCTTCCATCCTGAGTGCTAGACAACATTAATATATCGATACCCCTACAACGTCGTCAATATTAACCACATTTTTGTATTCACTCAGCAATTATTTGACCATCCCATTAAACCACAAAACCATTTTCATGAAGCTGAACATAACATGATCCCAGAGACTTGTAGTGGACTTCTCCCCTACAACTGCCTACAACTGCGTAGCCACAGCCACCAGCTGCTACCATCTTCCCTAGCAACGAAACTAGCGGCAAGCGAGCGGCGTCACCAGATGCGCCGCCATATCCTAGCAACCGAGCCAAAGACCGGTTACTTCTCGGGTTTTCCCAACATGACTAATAGATGACTCACGGCTGCTGGGTATATAAGCTCTGTCTCTCCATTGAGATTCATTCCGGCCTCACTTCTACAACAAGCAACACCTCCTCCGCCGCTGCCTGGCGGCCCTCGCCTTCTCCTCGCCTGCCTGGCGGTCCTCACTCCCGCCAGCGAGCATGTCCTTCTCTGAGCTTCCTCACCAACCAACTCTCATTCTGCCCATCTTCTTGAACACGCAACACCTCCTCCAGCAAGCTCTTCGCTGTCCAGCATTCATTCAACCAGGAGGCCAGCAACAGGCAACATCTTCTCTAACGAAGCTCCTGCACATCTACCTCCTTCAACACGCTACTCACCGAACGTCTCTACTGAGCAGCCCCTCACCACACGGCACCTCCAGCACCAGACTGTCTATCATATAACTTATATTATACAAGAAAACCACCTTAGAGTTTCCATCCATCCTGAGTGCTAGACAACATTATACCACGAACACCTACAGACTCAATGATTCGCAAGTTACAATACATCCCCAGAAGACAACTTTACACTTACACTGTACAGTTACCACAATTTTCACCCATTTTTGGCTGCCACTTTAATATCGTAGCTGAACTGACTCAATTAATTACGTTTAGCTGATAGTAAAGTTCAGTAAAAAAAAAATAATAATGTAAGGACCTTTGATAATGTAGACCATGAGTGTCATGAACCCACTACTCGGTGTTTGTGAGAGCTGACTGGGAGGCCTTCATGGCGGGCGAGCAAGGTACACACACATACACACACTGGGAGGCCTTCGTGGCGGGCGAGCAAGGTACACACACACACACACACAATATCTACCAAGATATTGATAAGAATTTAAATATCTGAAATTTGTAAATACTATAAATGTTTACCGTATTATTTGAAATAGTTGAGTGAATTATAATATGTTGGTATCATCTGTTTAATTATTTGTATTCGTTGATCACTCCCAGACAACTAAAGCTCTCACACACTTTAAATAGCAGTCTGGGTTTGGATGTCAAGGTTCAGTCAAGAAAATAGCGAAAAAAGTCATACCTTGTGTCATTCAACCAAGTATTTCTTCTTTCTCCAACCTACAGTACGCCTCAACATCCTCTCTCTGATAATTTACAATATTTACAATAGTTAGGATTTTTCTTATTCACATATACAAAAAAAATAATCATCTGGTTGGAGAGGTATGCAGTGATTTAGTTCTCAGTCAAACATTGATATGTCAACCAGTACCCAAGGCCTTACCATGATCTGCTGAGCGTAAGGCGATAGTAAATAACAAGGGTTCACAAAGCGACTGTAGTAGGTGCGCGAAGAATGTGTCGCCGAAATTATTAATTAACTGATGAGTAAGCGCCCTGCAACACAAGCTATGCGAGGAGAGCATGACAGTTAACTCTCTATTGAACATATGTAGGTTAAGTATGTCCTCGACTCTTCTGACTTCTTGTGGTCACAGTGGAGTTCATTATCCTCTCGCAACTATTGTTTTTGGGTAATGGCTTCTTTAGGGCTGGATGAGCTTGATAGTTTAAAAAATCATCCTAAACAATTATGTTCCTTCTCATTTCTTTTTATGTACAATGATTCTGTTGGTCAAAAAGTATTGTAAGCACTATCCATCCTGGGACGGCGAGGCCACAGGGGAGAGCCATCACTATCTAACTGTGAATACCGCCAGCATTAACAGAGCGAGAAAGAGTAACAGTGTTCATACGTGGCATTTACTCTAAGTTCCCACTGACAGCCCCTACAGCGGCCCTTTCTTAAGACCACCAAGCCAAAGGTCAACGTCACAGCTTTGAGAGAGGCGCCCGGCGGGAGTTAGCACCCAGCCTAGTAAAGTCTAGTTACTCTCGCCAACTAGGTCACGTGAGTAGAAAGTGCCACATGTATCAAACTTACTAAGTAAATTATGTATGTCTACAACATACCTCAAGACCTCAAGAGTTGTAAGGATTTTTCTAAGCACACACAATGACCGTGATGACCACCAGAGCTGCTATTAGTAGTGGGAAGCAGATTTAAATGTGAAAATCGATTAATCTGTAATGTTGACCGATCGAGGCTCTCGACCACACGAGTATAGCGTCCCCACAATAAAGACATCGACGCAGTGGTGGATAATTAATCAGAAAACGGCGACAAAATTTATACCCGGCCTGAAAAACTTGAGTTACGAAGGCCGTCTGAGGAACCTGAAGACCTCATCCTGAGTCCCACAGGATACGTGCAGATCTGATTGAGACCTTCAACATGATGCAAAGGATATAATATTATCATGGAGGCGCTCCTCACCACCGAGACAATAACGGCACCACCAGAGGTCACAATTTTGAGTTGTTCAAGACTCGTCCACACATGACACCTTCTCACTGTACAGTGCATTGTGGACGTACGGAGCAGCTTACCTGAACAGGCGGCCACGTCTGTTAACACTCTTCTGAACCCTTATTGAGACATCGGGGTTCAGTTAAAAAATATTGGTACAATATATAATTGGACAAGAACAATATTTTCTAGTTTAGAAATTATGATTTAGCAAACGGTTCTGAAAGACCCTAGTAGTTGAATCATCTCGTAGAGCATCTAAAGAATCACCTCGTAGAGCATCTAAGGAACCATCTAGTACATTATCTAAATTACAGGTGCATTAATTTCCATAGGGGATGACAGTAGCATAAAGGTGGTACAATTATCTAGATTAAAATATATATAATAAAATTTGCTAAGTCAAAATGCTCTTTTTCGATGATGTTATTTTGAGTAAAGATAAACCTCTGTCTGAATATGCATAAAATTATTCCTTGTGCGACCATTTTTCCTTTACACACGTCTGCTAGAAAAGTATGGAATAAGACAATTTTTATTTTTTTTTTTTGCATTCTAACTCGCTGATGATTAATTCTGACCATTATGGCGTCAAGATCATTTAAAAACTCAATAACCAGTGTTTTACTTCTTGATCAGCGTTAACCATTAAGTTTGAGTTTGAGAATTCTTTCCACCAGAGCCATAACAAATTGACATGCTGTTATTCCATGAAAAATTAGTACGTTTTGATTCTGTGATACCCAGTCGTGCCTGTGTGTACAACACTGGCCACCAACGTCGTGCAGAGGCTCGAGTGATTGTTTTGTTTAAATTAAATAGTCCCACCAAACAAGTCTCGTGGCATCTGGACCACCGATAGCAAACTATTATGTCGAGAAAATTGTCTTCGAAAATGTATCGAGGCTTTACCACGTGACTCTAAGATGGCCTTGTGTGGTAATGAAAAAATAAAGATTCTATAAACAAACAAGAAAAAGACATATGCAGAGCCATGGTCTTCTAGAAACTGTTGATAAAAAAAATCACTTGACTGTCTTCCTTACACATAACATCAGAAATGGCGTCGTATAACATAGAAATGGCGTCGTTTGTGGACTAATACTCTTTCGTTAATACAGTACTTCCTTTCATCCTCAAGTAGACATGAAAGTATAAGTATAAAAAACTCAACATACAAATTTCTTAAAAACCTGGACAATAACTTAAGATTCTACCATGGTCTGGGGTCTGATTCTGAGCTCCCTAGTGGTGACCTTTTGACGCGAGGGAAGTGTACAAAATAACGTTGGTGCAGCAAGCTCATGGTAAGCAGTCAACAACACACGTACTTGGTTTGGAAACCTCGTGTTTCCTGTTTGCATCCCGCGGCGTAGTTTCTCTTCTTTGACATACATCCTGCTGGTGGTCGCGGTCTACCATATGTCGTTTGACACTGTTGTTGAAGCTGGGATGGATTAGTATTTTATTTTTATGTCAATATTTCTTAATTATTCTGGCCTTCACACTTGGGCGTTTCAGTAAAAAATCGAATTTTTTATAAGATATGGTTCATGATTCCTTCCATAACTACTGTCACTCCTTCCATAACTACTGTCACTCCTTCCATAACTACTGTCCCTCCTTCCATAACTACTGTCCCTCCTTCCATAACTACTGTCCCTCCTTCCATAACTACTGTCCCTCCGACCATAACTAATGTCACTCCTTCCATAACTACTGTCACTCCTACCATAACTACTGTCACTCCTACCATAACTACTGTCCCTCCTTCCATAACTACTGTCCCTCCTTCCATAACTAATGTCACTCCTTCCATAACTACTGTCACTCCTACCATAACTACTGTCCCTCCTTCCATAACTACTGTCACTCCTACCATAACTACTGTCCCTCCTTCCATAACTACTGTCCCTCCTTCCATAACTACTGTCCCTCCTTCCATAACTACTGTCCCTCCTTCCATAACTAATGTCACTCCTACCATAACTACTGTCCCTCCTTCCATAACTACTGTCCCTCCTTCCATAACTACTGTCCCTCCTTCCATAACTACTGTCACTCCTACCATAACTACTGTCCCTCCTTCCATAACTACTGTCACTCCTACCATAACTACTGTCCCTCCTTCCATAACTACTGTCCGTCCTTCCATAACTACTGTCCCTCCTTCCATAACTACTGTCCCTCCTTCCATAACTAATGTCACTCCTTCCATAACTACTGTCCCTCCTTCCATAACTACTGTCACTCCTTCCATAACTACTGTCACTCCTTCCATAACTACTGTCACTCCTACCATAACTACTGTCACTCCTTCCATAACTACTGTCACTCCTTCCATAACTACTGTCCCTCCTTCCATAACTACTGTCACTCCTTCCATAACTACTGTCACTCCTTCCATAACTACTGTCCCTCCTACCATAACTACTGTCACTCCGACCATAACTACTGTCCCTCCTTCCATAACTACTGTCCCTCCTTCCATAACAACTGTCCCTCCTTCCATAACTACTGTCACTCCTACCATAACTACTGTCCCTCCTTCCATAACTACTGTCCCTCCTTCCATAACTACTGTCACTCCTTCCATAACTACTGTCACTCCTTCCATAACTACTGTCCCTCCTTCCATAACTACTGTCCCTCCTTCCATAACTACTGTCCCTCCTTCTATAACTACTGTCCCTCCTTCCATAACTACTGTCCCTCCTTCCATAACTACTGTCACTCCGACCATAACTACTGTCCCTCCTTCCATAACTACTGTCCTTCCTTCCATAACTACTGTCACTCCGACCATAACTACTGTCACTCCTACCATAACTACTGTCCCTCCTTCCATAACTACTGTCACTCCTACCATAACTACTGTCACTCCGACCATAACTACTGTCCCTCCTTCCATAACTACTGTCCCTCCTTCCATAACTACTGTCACTTCTACCATAACTACTGTCACTCCTACCATAACTACTGTCCCTCCTTCCATAACTACTGTCACTCCTACCATAACGACTGTCCCTCCTACCATAACTACTGTCCCTCCTTCCATAACTACTGTCACTCCTACCATAACTACTGTCCCTCCGACCATAACTAATGTCACTCCTTCCATAACTACTGTCACTCCTACCATAACTACTGTCACTCCTACCATAACTACTGTCCCTCCTTCCATAACTACTGTCCCTCCTTCCATAACTACTGTCCCTCCTTCCATAACTACTGTCCCTCCTTCCATAACTACTGTCACTCCTTCCATAACTACTGTCCCTCCTTTCATAACTACTGTCCCTCCTTCCATAACTACTGTCACTCCTACCATAACTACTGTCACTCCTTCCATAACTACTGTCCCTCCTTCCATAACTACTGTCCCTCCTTCCATAACTACTGTCACTCCTTCCATAACTACTGTCACTCCTTCCATAACTACTGTCCCTCCTTCCATAACTACTGTCCCTCCTTTCATAACTACTGTCCCTCCTTCCATAACTACTGTCACTCCTACCATAACTACTGTCCCTCCTTCCATAACTACTGTCCCTCCTTCCATAACTACTGTCACTCCTTCCATAACTACTGTCCCTCCTTCCATAACTACTGTCCCTCCTTCCATAACTACTGTCACTCCTACCATAACTACTGTCCCTCCTTCCATAACTACTGTCCCTCCTTCCATAACTACTGTCCCTCCTACCATAACTACTGTCCCTCCTTCCATAACTACTGTCCCTCCTTCCATAACTACTGTCCCTCCTTCCATAACTACTGTCCCTCCTTCCATAACTACTGTCCCTCCTTCCATAACTACTGTCCCTCCGACCATAACTAATGTCACTCCTTCCATAACTGCTGTCACTCCTACCATAACTACTGTCACTCCTACCATAACTACTGTCCCTCCTTCCATAACTACTGTCACTCCTTCCATAACTACTGTCCCTCCTTCCATAACTACTGTCCCTCCTTCCATAACTACTGTCCCTCCTTCCATAACTACTGTCACTCCGACCATAACTACTGTCCCTCCTTCCATAACTACTGTCCCTCCTTCCATAACTACTGTCACTCCTTCCATAACTACTGTCACTCCTGTAGTGAGGGGTTGTCAGACCACAGCTTACATCGCAAGGAAAGCCAGACTTGACCCGACATTAGGGAGGTCAAAAGTATAGGGTAACTCTCACGGTGGACCAGGGGTTACAAATCAACTAGCTCCCCTCCCATGTGACATGTCACCACAACAGATATGTAAGAAGGCACCAGCCGACTCTCTTCCAATATACAATAACCTACATCTCTGAACAAAGGCCGGACCTGACCTCACATTAGCCAGGTCAAATGTAACCCTCGGAGCCCAACTCAAGGGGCCACAAATCAACCAGGGCCTCTCATGTCACACGGCCCCACCTGATGACTTCTCCAGAAAGTACAACTTACATCTCAGAAACTCCAGTCTGACCCGACATTAGGGAGGTCAAGTGTAGGGTAACTCTCACGGTTGCTCTCCCAATATACACACGGCCCCACCTGATGACTTTCCCAGATAGTTTCTGAAAAAGTCCAGACCTGACCTCACATTGGCCAGGTCAAATGTAAGGAGACCCTTCGCCGCCCCCCCCCCCCCCCCCCGACCAGCTGAACCTGACGGCTCGCATCCCAATATATAGGACGTCCTAGTCCTCCCTCAGTATTCGCAGAGAGGGAGTTGTCTTGTAACCAGGGAGAGCCAGCTACCACGTCCCCAGTCCCGCTCGAGAGAAGCCCGCCACTAAGTGTAACGAAGTCTCAGCCGGGTCCATCGACAAAGTGCTGTCAACTCCACGTGTAACAGTAAGTGCTGGCTGTGTAGTCTGTGGAAGTGCAGTGATCCCGAACCTCCCCAACGATCGACTTAGTGAAGTGCCCATTCTAATTGTGAGGTTAGGTTATACGAGAATACCATAGTCTATCATAAATTGTGTACGAATCCCCCTATTAATCCCCCCTATTGAACTAGTAAAATAAAGCTGTAACACGCATTGGTGTTTTATATACTACACTTGTACTGTGCCTGTGTTAATATACAGTGTTGACATCACACCCTCGAGACACGCTCCCATTTCCTCCCGCTATAATACTCTACTACTATAACCTCCTAGCTTACCTCTTCATGTGAGATTTTGTCTCATTACACTCCTTCCATAACTACTGTCCCTCCTTCCATAACTACTGTCACTCCTACCATAACTGCTGTCACTCCTACCATAGTTACTGCCATTCCTGCTATAACTCCCACCATTCCTACCATAACTCCCACCATTATTAACCATATATATTTTTTTTCACAGGGATTAGCCCACCCGAGCACAGGTCACTCACCCACATCAG
The DNA here is from genome assembly GCA_958450375.1 of Homarus gammarus. NCBI lineage: Eukaryota > Metazoa > Arthropoda > Malacostraca > Decapoda > Nephropidae > Homarus > Homarus gammarus. The sequence continues at coordinate 512,613 of CAUDMG010003609.1, forward strand.
GGCCTGGGGGGCGAAAATGTAATAATAATAATAATAATAATAATAATAATAATAATAATAATGATGATGATGATGATAATAATAATTCAAAGTAAATAGAATTTATAAAAAAAAGAAAGAGAAAAAGAAAATACAACGCTTATTCCCACTTCTGGTAGTCCTTGTTGGTGAGGCTGGAGAGCACCTACTGTGATGTGCCCTGGATCTTCATTCTGTCTCTGATCTTCTTCCCCTGGAGGTTCAACTTGAACTTTGGAAACAGTACGGTCCCCCACCCTCCATACTCTCCAGATCTGGCCCACTGTGACTTCTGGCTGTTTCCATACTCCTACCATAACTGCTACCACTCCTACCATAACTGCCACCACTCCTACCATAACTGCTACCACTCCTACCATAACTGCCACCACTCCTACCATAACTGCCACCACTCCTACCATAACTGCCACCACTCCTACCATAACTGCCACCACTCCTACCATAACTGCCACCACTCCTACCATAACTGCCACCACTCCTACCATAACTGCTACCACTCCTACCACAACTGTCACCACTCTTACCATAACTGCCACCACTCCTACCATAACTGCTACCACTCCTACCATAATTGCCACCACTCCTACCATAACTGCCACCACTCCTACCATAACTGCCACCACTCCTACCATAACTGCCACCACTCCTACCATAACTGCTACCACTCCTACCATAACTGCCACCACTCCTACCATAACTGCCACCACTCCTACCATAACTGCCACCACTCCTACCATAACTGCCACCACTCCTACCATAACTGCTACCACTCCTACCATAACTGCCACCACTCCTACCATAACTGCCACCACTCCTACCATAACTGCTACCACTCCTACCATAACTGCCACCACTCCTACCATAACTGCCACCACTCCTATCATAACTGCTACCACTCCTACCATAACTGCCACCACTCCTTCCATAGCTGCCACCACTCCTTCCATAACTGCCACCACTACTACAATAACTGCCACCACTCCTACCATAACTGCCACCACTCCTACCATAACTGCCACCACTCCTACCATAACTGCCACCACTCCTACCATAATTGCTACCACTCCTACCATAACTGCCACCACTCCTACCATAACTGCCACCACTCTTACCATAACTGCCACCACTCCTACCATAACTACCACCACTCCTACCATAACTGCTACCACTCCTACCATAACTGCCACCACTCCTACCATAACAGGCCACCACTCCTACCATAACTGCCACCACTCCTACCATAACTGCCACCACTCCTACCATAACTGCCACCACTCCTACCATAACTGCTACCACTCCTACCATAACTGCCACCACTCCTTCCATAACTGCCACCACTCCTACCATAACTGCCACCACTCCTACCATAACTGCCACCACTCCTACCATAACTACTGTCACTCCTACCATAACTGTCACCACTCCTACCATAACTACTGTCACTCCTACCATAACTGCCACCACTCCTACCATAACTGCCACCACTCCTACCATAACTACTGTCACTCCTACCATAACTGCCATCACTCCTACCATAACTGCCACCACTCCTACCATAACTACTGTCACTCCTACCATAACTGCCATCACTCCTACCATAACTGCCATCACTCCTACCATAACTGCCACCACTCCTACCATAACTGCCACCACTCCTACCATAACTGCCACCACTCCTACCATAACTACTGTCACTCTTACCATAACTGTCACCACTCCTACCATAACTGCCACCACTCCTACCATAACTGCCACCACTCCTACCATAACTACTGTCACTCCTACCATAACTGCCATCACTCCTACCATAACTGCCACCACTCCTACCATAACTACTGTCACTCCTACCATAACTGCCATCACTCCTACCATAACTGCCACCACTCCTACCATAACTGCCATCACTCCTACCATAACTGCCACCACTCCTACCATAACTGCCATCACTCCTACCATAACTGCCACCACTCCTACCATAACTGCCACCACTCCTACCATAACTACTGTCACTCTTACTAGCTGTTACTTTAGCTGGTGACCTTGGCTGAGGTGCAGTGTGGGTCACGGTCAGCAGGTGGGAAAGTCTTACCTGAGTCAGTGATGTGGCAAACCCAGGAGTTATGTGGTGGTGTGGTGCCCGGGGCTGTTACCGTGCCCGGGGCTGTTATGGTGCCCGGGGCTGTTATGGTGCCCGGGGCTGTTATGGTGTCCGGGGGTGTTACCGTGCCCGGGGCTGTTATGGTGCCCGGGGCTGTTATGGTGTCCGGGGGTGTTACCGTGCCCGGGGCTGTTATGGTGCCCGGGGCTGTTATGGTGTCCGGGGGTGTTACCGTGCCCGGGGCTGTTATGGTGCCCGGGGCTGTTATGGTGTCCGGGGGTGTTACCGTGCCCGGGGCTGTTATGGTGCCCGGGGCTGTTATGGTGTCCGGGGGTGTTACCGTGCCCGGGGCTGTTATGGTGTCCGGGGGTGTTATGGTGCCTGGGGCTGTTATGGTACCCGGGGTGTTATGGTGCCCGGGGCTGTTATGGTGCCTGGGGCTGTTATGGTGCCGGGGGTGTTATGGTACCCGGGGATGTTATGGTGCCCGGGGCTATTATGGTACCCGAGGCTGTTATGGTGCCCAGGGGTGTTATGGTACCCGAGGGTGTTATGGTGCCCGGGGGTGTTATGGTACCCGGGGGTGTTATGGTGCCCGAGGCTGTTATGGTGCCCGGGGGTGTTATGGTGCCCGGGGGTGTTATGGTACCCGGGGGTGTTATGGTGCCCAGGGGTGTTATGGTGTCCGGGGGTGTGATGGTGCCCGAGGCTGTTATGGTGCCCGGGGCTGTTATGGTGCCCGAAGCTGTTATGGTGCCCGGGGCTGTTATGGTGCCCGGGAATGTCATGGTTCTTAGGGGTGTTATGGTCCTTATGGGTGTTATGGTGCCCAAGGCTGTTATGGTGCTTAGGGGTGTTATGGTGCCCGGGGATGTTATGGTGCATATGGGTGTTATAGTGCCCAGGGCTGTTATGGTGCTTAGGGGTGTTATGGTGCCCGAGGCTGTTATGGTCCCCGGGGCTGTTATGGTGCCCGGGGCTGTTATGGTGCCCGAGGCTGTTATGGTGCCCAGGGCTGTTATGGTACCGGGGGCTGTTATGGTGCTCGAGGGCGTTATGGTGCCCGGGGCTATTATGGTGCCCGGGGGTGTTTTTGTGCCCGAGGCTGTTATGGTGCACGGGGCTGTTATGGTGCCCAAGGCTGTCATAGTGCCCGGGGCTGTTATGGTGCCCGGGGGTTATTGTGCCCGAGGCTGTTATGGTGCACGGGGCTGTTATGGTGCCCAAGGGTGTCATGGTGCCCGGGGCTGTTATGGTGCCCGGGGGTTATGGTGCCCGTGGGTATTATGGTGCCCGAGGCTGTTATGGTGCCCGTGGCTATTATGGTGCTTATGGGTGTTATGGTGCCCAGGGCTGTTATGGTGCCCGAGGCTGTTATGGTGCACGGGGCTGTTATGGTGCCCAAGGGTGTCATGGTGCCCGGGGCTGTTATGGTGCCCAACGGTGTCATGGTGCCCGGGGCTGTTATGGTGCCCGGGGGTGTTTTCGTGCCCGAGGCTGTTATGGTTCACGGGGCTGTTATGGTGCCCAAGGGTGTCATGGTGCCCAGGGCTGTTATGGTGCCCGGGTGTTATGGTCCCCGAGGCTGTTATGGTGCCCGTGGCTATTATGGTGCTTATGGGTGTTATGGTGCCCAGGGCTGTTATGGTGCCCGAGGCTGTTATGGTGCCCGGGGCTGTTATGGTGCCCGAGGTTGTTATGGTGCCCGAGGCTGTTATGGTGCCCGGGGCTGTTATGGTGCCCGGGGGTGTTTTGGTGCCCGAGGCTGTTATGGTGCCCGGGACTGTTTTGGTGCCCAGGGGTGTTATGGTGCCCGGGGGTGTTATGGTGCCCGAGGCTGTTATGGTGCCCGGGGCTGTTTTGGTGCCTGGGGCTGTTATGGTGCCCAGGGGTGTTACGGTGTCCGGGGGTGTTATGGTGCCCGAGGCTGTAATGGTGACCGAGGGTGTTATGGTGCTTGAGGCTGTCATGGTGCTTAGGAGTGTTATGGTGCACAGGGCTGTTATGGTGCTTCGGGGTGTTATGGTGCTTAGGAGTATTATGGTGCACAGGGCTGTTATGGTGCTTCGGGGTGTTATGGTGCCCATTGCTGTTATGGTGCTTAGGGGTGTTATGGTGCCCGGGGATGTTATGGTGCTTATGGGTGTTATGGTACCCAGAGCTGTTATGGTGCTTAGGGGTGTTATGGTGCTTAGGGGTGTTATGGTGCCCGAGGCTGTTATGGTGCCCGGGGCCGTCATAGTGCCCGGGGCTGTTATGGTGCCCGAGGCTGTTATGGTGCCCGGGGCTGTTACGGTGCCGTGGGCTGTTATGGTGCCCGAGGCTGTTATGGTGCCCGGGGCTGTTATGGTGCCCGGGGGTGTTATGGTGCCCGAGGCTGTTATGGTGCTCGGGGCTGTTATGGTGCCCAGGGGTGTTATGGTGCCCGGAGCTGTTATGGTGCCCGGGGCTGTTATGGTGCCCGGGGGTGTTATGGTACCCGGGGGTGTTATGGTGCCCGGGGCTATTATGGTGCCCGAGGCTGTTATGGTACCCGGGGGTGTTATGGTGCCCGGGGCTGTTATGGTGCCCGAGGCTGTTATGGTGCCCGGGGCTGTTATGGTGCCCGGGGGTGTTATGGTGCCCGGGGCTGTTATGGTGCCCGAGGCTGTTATGGTGCCCGGGGCTGTTATGGTACCCAGGGGTGTTATGGTGCTCGAGGCTGTTATGGTGCCCGGGGCTGTTATGGTGCCCGAGGCTGTTATGGTGCCCGGGGCTGTTATGGTGCCCGGGAATGTCATGGTTCTTAGGGGTGTTATGGTGCTTATGGGTGTTATGGTGCCCAAGGCTGTTATGGTGCTTAGGGATGTTATGGTGCCCGAGGATGTTATGGTGCTTATGGGTGTTATAGTGCCCAGGGCTCTTATGGTGCTTAGGGGTGTTATGGTGCCCGAGGCTGTTATGGTCCCCGGGGCTGTTATGGTGTCCGGGGCTGTTATGGTGCCCGAGGCTGTTATGGTGCCCGGGGCTGTTATGGTGCCGGGGGCTGTTATGGTGCTCGAGGGTGTTATTGTGCCCGGGGCTGTTATGGTGCCCGGGGGTGTTTTTGTGCCCGAGGCTGTTATGGTGCACGGGGCTGTTATGGTGCCCAAGGCTGTCATGGTGCCCGGGGCTGTTATGGTGCCCGGGGGTTATGGTGCCCGAGGCTGTTATGATGCACGGGGCTGTTATGGTGCTCAAGGGTGTCATGGTGCCCGGGGCTGTTATGGTGCCCGGGGGTTATGGTGCCCGTGGGTATTATGGTGCCCGAGGCTGTTATGGTGCCCGTGGCTATTATGGTGCTTATGGGTGTTATGGTGCCCAAGGGTGTCATGGTGCCCGGGGCTGTTATGGTGCCCGGGGCTGTTATGGTGCCCAAGGGTGTCATGGTGCACGGGGCTGTTATGGTGCCCGGGGGTGTTTTGGTGCTCGAGGCTGTTATGGTTCACGGGGCTGTTATGGTGCCCAAGGGTGTCATGGTGCCCGGGGCTGTTATGGTGCCCAAGGGTGTCATGGTGCCCAGGGCTGTTATGGTTCCCGGGGGTGTTATGGTGCCCGGGGGTGTTTTGGTGCCCGAGGCTGTTATGGTGCCCAAGGGTGTCATGGTGCCCGGGGCTGTTATGGTGCCCGGGGGTGTTATGGTCCCCGAGGCTGTTATGGTGCCCGTGGCTATTATGGTGCTTATGGGTGTTATGGTGCCCAGGGCTGTTATGGTGCCCGAGGCTGTTATGGTGCCCGGGGCTGTTATGGTGCCCGAGGCTGTTATGGTGCCCGAGGCTGTTATGGTGCCCGGGGCTGTTATGGTGCCCGGGGGTGTTTTGGTGCCCGAGGCTGTTATGGTGCCCGGGACTGTTATGGTGCCCAGGGGTGTTTTGGTGCCCGGGGCTGTTATGGTGCCCGGGGCTGTTTTGGTGCCCAGGGCTGTTATGGTGCTCGGGGGTGTTATGGTGCCCGAGGATGTTATGGTGCCCGGGGCTGTTATGGTACCCGGGGCTGTTATGGTGCCCGGGGGTGTTATGGTGCCCGAGGCTATTATGGTGCCCGGGGCTGCTATGGTGCCCGGAGCTGTTATGGTGCCCTGGGGTGTTATGGTGCCCGGGGGTGTTATGGTGCCCGAGGCTGTTATGGTGCCCGGGGCTGTTTTGGTGCCTGGGGCTGTTATGGTGCCCGGGGGTGTTGCGGTGTCCGGGGGTGTTATGGTGCCCGAAGCTGTAATGGTGACCGGGGGTGTTATGGTGCCTGAGGCTGTTATGGTGCCCAGGGGTGTTATGGTCCCCGAGGCTGTTATGGTGCCCGTGGCTATTATGGTGCTTATGGGTGTTATGGTGCCCAGGGCTGTTATGGTGCCCGAGGCTGTTATGGTGCCCGGGGCTGTTATGGTGCCCAGGGGTGTTATGATGTCCGAGGCAGTTATGGTGCCCAGGGGTGTTATGATGTCCGAGGCAGTTATGGTGCCCGGGGCTCTTTTGGTGCCCGGGGGTGTTATGGTGCCCACGGGTGTTATGGTGCCCGAGGCTGTTATGGTGCCCGGGGCTGTTATAGTGCCCGGGGATGTTATGGTGCCCAGGGGTGTTATGGTGCCCGAGACTGTGATGGTGCCCGGGGGTGTTATGGTGCCCGAGGCTGTTATGGTGCCCGGGGCTGTTTTGGTGCCTGGGGCTGTTATGGTGCCCGGGGGTGTTACGGTGTCCGGGGGTGTTATGGTGCCCGAGGCTGTAATGGTGACCGGGGGTGTTATGGTGCCTGAGGCTGTAATGGTGCTTAGGAGTGTTATGGTGCACAGGGCTGTTATGGTGCTTCGGGGTGTTATGGTGCCCATTGCTGTTATGGTGCTTAGGGGTGTTATGGTGCCCGGGGATGTTATGGTGCTTATGGGTGTTATGGTGCCTGTTAGGTTCTGAATAATAAGTTCTATATACAGGAGAGAACACAAACACCTGTATAGTTTTGTAGGTTCGGTTTACTGGATAAGAGTATGTACACAAAGGAGAGCAGCACTCTCTCTTGACTAGGCTCCCGGTCAACTGCTATAGGCGACGTATGGCAAGTGATACATTAGCAGCTTCCATACGTCGCCAGGCACATTAATTAAGCGTGTGGGATATGGTAATAACATTGCCACACGCTGCTAGCTAGGCTGAATAAATAATACATAAATGGAGCACATACATAATATACATACATGATATATAATCCAGCATACATAATATACATACACCTCCCTCCCCCCTATACGCTCATAGCAAAGTCTTGAGCGGACCTTTTCTTTTGGATCCGTTCTGAGCGTCGAGGGACTTCATCACTGGGAAGGGTATGGGACTCAACACTGGTGGCGGGGCCAGCAGAAGGCATTGTTACGGGTCGGAGAAAACGGCGGTTCCTCCACCACACACGACCACTGGGTAACCGCACCTGGTAGTCCCGTGACCTGCCGAGACCCATGACTACGCCTACTTTGTCCCAACGTAGGGAGGTCGGGTCCTGAACACGGACTTGGGTGCCGACACTCAACCTGGGGAGAGAACGGGCGTGGTCATTGTAGCGGGCGACGACGTCCTGAACACGTTCGGCGGCTCGGCGATCACAATCCTCTGTCTTGGCCTGCCACTCCTTGGAGAAGGATTGAGGGTGAGCAGGGACACAAGAACGAAGGGGGCGTCCATACAAAACCTGGGCAGGGGAGCGTCCGGTGTAGTTAGGTGTGTTGCGGAGTTCAAGAAGACCCCTGTCGAAGGCCTCGCAGTCAATGTTCCCAGAAGGGGCCACCTTAAGGATGAGGTGCTTCAGGGATTTGACAGCAGCCTCAGCGTGGCCGTTGGACTGCGGGTAATGGGGCGATGACAACACATGCCGGACTCCCCATCGGTCAAGGAACGCAGCAAAGTCCCGGCTTGTGAACTGAGGCCCTCCGTCGGTTCGCAGGCGTACAGGAACGCCCACGTCACGGAAGTAGTGGCGGAACTTGCTGATGGTGGCGGCAGACGTCGTGTCATTACCGCACTTGATGACAACCGGCCAACCAGAGAGACGGTCGACGATAACGAGGAAGGACTTTCCTGACACACAGAAAAAGTCGGCCGACACAGACTCAAAGGGGCGGGTGGGGTTGTCGTCACTCATAAAGGGTTCCTGCTGCTGGCTGGGTTGTAATACGTGGCGGTGCTTACACACCTGGACAGCATTGGAGATGTCGGGGTCGATGCCAGGCCGGAACACAGTCTGTCTTGCACGCCGTTTGGTGGCCTCGGCTCCACAGTGACTGTCGTGGAGGCGAGCCAAGGCGTGGAGACTTGAAGCAGCAGGGACAACTACCGAAGGAGAGGTGTCACTGGCCAGAGGTAGGGGCAGGGCGGCAGCAGGGTAGTTGCTGCTCCCTTCGTGCACCCTGTTGGCGTGTTTTACCTCGAGAATCGGTGTTGGGAAGTCCTGGGGGATGATGGCCAACTCTTGGCAATGTCTGTAGGACAGCAAAGGAGTCGGGACGCCATTATGCACATCAATCCAGGCTTGACACGACCTGTTGCCAAAGGTGACGTGTGCATAGAGTGAACCTAGGGCCGGGGTCATCTGTGAACCATCTGCCATAAAGCGGAGATCCTTGGGGGGCGGTCCTAGATCACTTGGAGAGAGCCCCAAGCATTGCAAATGCTGGGGACCGATGACTGTAGCATCAGCGCCGGTGTCGGGCAACATCTGAAGACGGGATGACACACCGCCGTAGGTCACGATGACGCTGATGTACTGGGGGACTTTGGTCCTGGGACGCGGGGGGGAGCACACATTCCTAATGTGGCTCGAGCGTTGTCAGGAGTCGTCGTACCTCTGATTGGAAGACTGTGGGCGGCCCTCTCTGGTGGAGGGGGGCTGAAGCTTCCGCCGACGCGGTCCCTTGGGTATGTTGGAAGGGCAACACTTGTCATAGTGGCCCAGACGACCACACACATTGCACTGGACGCGTTTGGCTGGGCACCGTACTGTGAGTGACCAGTGGCCCTTACGGTCACAACTGTTGCAGGTAGACTGAGCAGCTGGACACACCTGTGTTCCGTGCTGCTTACCACAGTTGTTGCAAAATAAACCAGGCGTGGACGTGGTGGGCGAAGGCGTAGGAACAGACTTCTTGTCCTTCTTGTACCGGGACACAGCGCGTACAGCTGTAGGGGGAGCACGGATGGCAGAGGTGGCACACCTGGCAGCCTCATAGGAGCGACATATCGTCAACACATCCTTAAGAGAAGAGGAAGAGTCGAGGGAGGTGAGGCGTTGGACAAGTTCCTCGTCCTTAACACCCATCAGGATCACCTGCTTCAACTGGGTCTCCTCGCACTGCTGGTGGTGGCCTGGACATATATCTACCTCTTCCGAGGCTCTCTTAAGACGCACGTAAAAGGCATCAAAAGACTCACCCTCCATCTGTCTGCAGCTAAACAATTCCCTCCTGCGCAGAGCTTCATTCTGCTGTCCTTTGATGTGCCGTTGTAGAACGTCCAGTACCTCCTCTACAGACAGCGAAGAGGTTGGGGGTACCTGCAACGTATGTTCCAAGACACGCTGAATTTCCAAGGACAGGCACATACGCAGCTGGATGAGTTGTTTAGGCTGTGACAAACTCTGGAGATCCACCATTGTAGAGTAATCAGTCCACCGTCGCCGCCATTCACGAAAAGTCTGGAAAGTCTCATCAGGCTTCAAGATGGGCGGCGTTTGAGCTGCTGCTTTAGGTGGGGCTGGGGGGCGTGAAGGAAGCATGGATGAGGTATCTGAACCAGTCAGTACCGAGGCAGTGTTAGAGCCAGGGGCTTGGTTAACAGTGAGGCGAGATATCAAGGCTTCAAACCGTTCACTGTCTTCCAATCTCCGTTGGTTGTCTCGTTCTGCCTCTGCTTGCCTTCTGTGCTCATCCGCCAAACGTCTGTGGGCTTCATCCTCGCGTTTCTCATCTCTCATAAACTTCAGTAAGGCAATTATCTCTGGAGACAACGCTGAATATTGAGGTGAGGGGCTGCGCGATGTGGGGGCTGGAGCGTCGTGGCCGGCCTGGTCATCCATCTCTGCGGGGCTATCACCCGCCTGAGTCATCCAGACGCTGGGTCCACGGCTACGTAAGGCGTGAGACATAACTACTTCCTCTGTGTACTATGTCTTAAATCAGTGTTGACCGGTCAGCCCGTCGTATCAACAAGATTTCAGACAAAAAATTAATTAAATACACAGATAAGTAGGTTATATATATAAAATATATATAAGAAGCCGCGCGGTCAGCGAGTGTTAGTGCGTGTACGTGTGCGAGTGAGTGTGTGTCCTGGGCGGGTAGAGCGTCTCGCCCCAGCTGTGAGGGGGGTAGGAGGCGGCGCTGTGAGGGGGGGTGGAGGGAGAGGCGCGGCGACTCCCAGTCAGTCTAGTTACCCTCAGGACGCGGTCAGAGACGGGTGCACTGAACTTTACTCCTTACAAATGCCCAGAACGTGCCGTATACCTTGGGAATCCTTTAGAACAAGGTCACACATGAATGGCACGAACACACAATGCACTAAACACTTCACAGAAAATCACTGTCACTGACACTGCTCAAAGTTGCTGAAAGTCTTCGAGGAGAGGTGACGCACGGGAGTTGACCCAAGCGAGAGAGGAGTCCGTACGCCGGCTTCCCCACAAACTTTGCACTATCACTCGTAATTATCCAGTAAGATCGGATCACTGCGCCATGTTAGGTTCTGAATAATAAGTTCTATATACAGGAGAGAACACAAACACCTGTATAGTTTTGTAGGTTCGGTTTACTGGATAAGAGTATGTACACAAAGGAGAGCAACACTCTCTCTTGACTAGGCTCCCGGTCAACTGCTATAGGCGACGTATGGCAAGTGATACATTAGCAGCTTCCATACGTCGCCAGGCACATTAATTAAGCATGTGGGATATGGTAATAACATTGCCACACGCTGCTAGCTAGGCTGAATAAATAATACATAGATGGAGCACATACATAATATACATACATGATATATAATCCAGCATACATAATATACATACAGTGCCCAGGGCTGTTATGGTGTTTAGGGGTGTTATGGTGCTTACGGGTGTTATGGTGCCCGAGGCTGTTATGGTGCCCGGGGCCGTCATAGTGCCCGAGGCTGTTATGGTGCCCCGGGCTGTTACGGTGCCGGGGGCTGTTATGGTGCCCGAGGCTGTTATGGTGCCCGGGGCTGTTATGGTGCCCGGGGGTGTTATGGTGCCCGAGGCTGTTATGGTGCTCGGGGCTGTTATGGTGCCCAGGGATGTTATGGTGCCCGGAGCTGTTATGGTGCCCGGGGCTGTTATGGTGCCCGGGGCTGTTATGGTGCCCGGGGGTGTTATGGTGCCCGATGCTGTTATGGTGCCCGGGTCTGTTATGGTGCCCAGGGGTGTTATGGTGCCCGGGGGTGTTATGATGCTCGAGGCTGTTATGGTGCCCAGGGATGTTATGGTGCCCGGGGCTGTTATGGTGCCCAGGGGTGTTATGGTGCCCGAGGCTGTTATGGTGCCCGGGGTGTTATGGTGCCCGAGGCTGTTATGGTGCCCGAGGCTGTTATGGTGCCCGGGGCTGTTATGGTGCCCAGGGGTGTTATGGTGCCCGTGGCTGTTATGGTGCCCGGGGCTGTTATGGTGCCCAAGGGTGTTATGGTGCCCGAGGCTGTTATGGTGCCCGGGGCTGTTATGGTGCCCGGGGGTGTTATGGTGCCCGGGGCTGTTATGGTGCCCAGGGGTGTTATGGTGCCCGAGGCTGTTATGGTGCCCGGGGCTGTTATGGTGCCCGGGGCTGTTATGGTGCCCGGGGGTGTTTTGGTGCCCGAGGCTGTTATGGTGCCCGGGACTGTTATGGTGCCCAGGGGTGTTATGGTGCCCGAGGCTGTTATGGTACCCGGGGCTGTTATGGTGCCCGGGGCTGTTATGGTGCCCGGGGGTGTTTTGGTGCCCGAGGCTGTTATGGTGCCCGGGACTGTTATGGTGCCCAGGGGTGTTATGGTGCCCAGGGCTGTTATGGTGCCCGGGGCTGTTTTGGTGCCCAGGGCTGTTATGGTGCTCGGGGGTGTTATGGTGCCCGAGGATGTTATGGTGCCCGGGGCTGTTATGGTACCCGGGGCTGTTATGGTGCCCGGGGGTGTTATGGTGCCCGAGGCTATTATGGTGCCCGGGGCTGGTATGGTGCCCGGAGCTGTTATGGTGCCCTGGGGTGTTATGGTGCCCGGGGGTGTTATGGTGCCCGAGGCTGTTATGGTGCCCGGGGCTGTTTTGGTGCCTGGGGCTGTTATGGTGCCCGGGGGTGTTACGGTGTCCGGGGGTGTTATGGTGCCCGAGGCTGTAATGGTGACCGGGGGTGTTATGGTGCCTGAGGCTGTTATGGTGCCCAGGGGTGTTATGGTGCCCGAGGCTGTTATGGTGCCCGGGGCTGTTATGGTGCCCAGGGGTGTTATGATGTCCGAGGCAGTTATGGTGCCCGGGGCTCATTTGGTGCCCGGGGGTGTTATGGTGCCCACGGGTGTTATGGTGCCCGAGGCTGTTATGGTGCCCGGGGCTGTTATAGTGCCCGGGGATGTTATGGTGCCCAGGGGTGTTATGGTGCCCGAGACTGTGATGGTGCCCAGGGGTGTTATGGTGCCCGGAGGTGTTATGGTGCCCGAGGCTGTTATGGTGCCCGGGGCTGTTTTGGTGGCTGGGGCTGTTATGGTGCCCGGGGGTGTTACGGTGTCCGGGGTGTTATGGTGCCCGAGGCTGTAATGGTGACCGGGGGTGTTATGGTGCCTGAGGCTGTAATGGTGCTTAGGAGTGTTATGGTGCACAGGGCTGTTATGGTGCTTCGGGGTGTTATGGTGCCCATTGCTGTTATGGTGCTTAGGGGTGTTATGGTGCCCGGGGATGTTATGGTGCTTATGGGTGTTATGGTGCCCAGGGCTGTTATGGTGTTTAGGGGTGTTATGGTGCTTACGGGTGTTATGGTGCCCGAGGCTGTTTTGGTGCCCGGGGCCGTCATAGTGCCCGGGGCTGTTATGGTGCCCGAGGCTGTTATGGTGCCCCGGGCTGTTACGGTGCCGGGGGCTGTTATGGTGCCCGAGGCTGTTATGGTGCTCGGGGCTGTTATGGTGCCCAGGGGTGTTATGGTGCCCGGAGCTGTTATGGTGCCCGGGGCTGTTATGGTGCCCGGGGCTGTTATGGTGCCCGGGGGTGTTATGGTGCCCGATGCTGTTATGGTGCCCGGGTCTGTTATGGTGCCCAGGGGTGTTATGGTGCCCGGGGGTGTTATGGTGCTCGAGGCTGTTATGGTGCCCAGGGGTGTTATGGTGCCCGGGGCTGTTATGGTGCCCAGGGGTGTTATGGTGCCCGAGGTTGTTATGGTGCCCCGGGGTGTTATGGTGCCCGAGGCTGTTATGGTGCCCGAGGCTGTTATGGTGCCCGGGGCTGTTATGGTGCCCAGGGGTGTTATGGTGCCCGTGGCTGTTATGGTGCCCGGGGCTGTTATGGTGCCCAAGGGTGTTATGGTGCCCGAGGCTGTTATGGTGCCCGGGGCTGTTATGGTGCCCGGGGGTGTTATGGTGCCCGGGGCTGTTATGGTGCCCAGGGGTGTTATTGTGCCCTCGGCTGTTATGGTGCCCGGGGCTGTTATGGTTCCCGGGGGTGTTATGGTGCCCGGGGGTGTTATGGTCCCCGAGGCTGTTATGGTGCCCGTGGCTATTATGGTGCTTATGGGTGTTATGGTGCCCAGGGCTGTTATGGTGCCCGAGGCTGCTATGGTGCCCGGGGCTGTTATGGTGCCCGGGGCTGTTATGGTGCCCGGGGGTGTTTTGGTGCCCGAGGCTGTTATGGTGCCCGGGACTGTTATGGTGCCCAGGGGTGTTATGGTGCCCGGGGCTGTTATGGTACCCGGGGCTGTTATGGTGCCCGGGGGTGTTATGGTGCCCAAGGCTATTATGGTGCCCGTGGCTGCTATGGTGTCCGGAGCTGTTATGGTGTCCAGGGGTGTTATGGTGCCCGGGGGTGTTATGGTGCCCGAGGCTGTTATGGTGCCCGGGGCTGTTTTGGTGCCTGGGGCTGTTATGGAGCCCGGGGGAGTTACGGTGTCCGGGGGTGTTATGGTGCCCGAGGCTGTAATGGTGACCGGGGGTGTTATGATGCCTGAGGCTGTCATGGTGCTTAGGAGTGTTAAGGTGCACAGGGCTGTTATGGTGCTTCGGGGTGTTATGGTGCCCATTGCTGTTATGGTGCTTAGGGGTGTTATGGTGCCCGGGGATGTTATGGTGCTTATGGGTGTTATGGTGCCGAGGGCTGTTATGGTGCTTAGGGGTGTTATGGTGCTTAGGGGTGTTATGGTGCCCGAGGCTGTTATGGTGCCCGGGGCCGTCATAGTGCCCGGGGCTGTTATAGTGCCCGAGGCTGTTATGGTGCCCGGGGCTGTTACTGTGCCGGGGGCAGTTATGGTGCCCGAGGCTGTTATGGTGCCCGGGGCTGTTATGGTACCCGGGGGTGTTATGGTGCCCGAGGCTGTTATGGTGCTCGGGGCTGTTATGGTGCCCAGGGGTGTTATGGTGCCCGGAGCTGTTATGGTGCCCGGGGCTGTTATGGTGCCCAGGGCTGTTATGGTGCCCGGGGGTATTATGGTGCCCGAGGCTGTTATGGTGCCCGGGGCTGTTATGGTGCCCAGGGGTGTTATGGTGCCCGAGGCTGTTATGGTGCCCAGGGGTGTTATGGTGCCCGGGGCTGTTATGGTGTCCAGGGGTGTTATGGTGCCCGAGGCTGTTATGGTGCCCGGGGGTGTTATGGTGCCCGAGGCTGTTATGGTGCCCGAGGCTGTTATGGTGCCCGGGGCTGTTATGGTGCCCAGGGGTGTTTTGGTGCCCGAGGCTGTTATGGTGCCCGAGGCTGTTATGGTGCCCAGGGGTGTTATGGTGCCCGAGGCTGTTATGGTGCCCGGGGCTGTTATGGTGCCCGGGGGTGTTATGGTGCCCGGGGCTGTTATGGTGCCCAGGGGTGTTATGGTGCCCGAGGCTGTTATGGTGCCCGGGGCTGTTATGGTGCCCAGGGGTGTTATGATGTCCGAGGCAGTTATGGTGCCCGGGGCTTTTATGGTGCCCGTGGGTGTTATGGTGCCCACGGGTGTTATGGTGCCCGAGGCTGTTATGGTGCCCGGGGCTGTTATAGTGCCCGGGGCTGTTATGGTGCCCAGGACTGTGATGGTGCCCTGGGCTGTTATGGTGCCCGGGGCTGCTATGGTGCCCGAGGCTGCTATGGTACTTAGGGGTGTTGTGGTGCTTAGGGGTGTTATGGTGCACAGGGCTGTTATGGTGCTTGGGGGTGTTATGGTGCCCGAGGCTGTTATGGTGTTTAGGGGTGTTATGGTGCCCAGGGCTGTTATGGTGCTCGGGGGTGTTATAGTGCCCGATGTTGTTTTGGTGCTTAGGGGTGTTATGGTGCCCGACGCTGTTATGGTGCCCAGGGCTGTTATGGTGCCCGGGGCTGTTATGGTTTCAGGGCTGTTATGGTGCCCATGGCTGTTATGGTGCCCAGGGCTGTTATGGTGCCCGGGGCTGTTATGGTGCGCAGGGCTGTTATGGTGCCCAGGGGTGTTATGGTGCCCAGGGGTGTTATGGTGCCCGGGGGGGTTATATGGTCGATATACACTATACGAACAGCACTTAGGTTCATATGGACGAAGACGATACCTTACACTGTACTCATGAGCTATTGACTACACCATACACTGTACTCATGAGCTAGTGACTACACCATACACTGTACTCATGAGCTAATGACTACACCATACACTGTACTCATGAGCTAGTGACGACACCATACACTGTACTCATGAGCTAGTGACGACACCATACACTGTACTCATGAGCCAGTGACGACACCATACACTGTACTCATGAGCTAGTGACTACACCATACACTGTACTCATGAGCTAGTGACTACACCATACACTGTACTCATGAGCTAGTGACGACACCATACACTGTACCCATGAGCTAGTGACTACACCATACACTGTACTCATGAGATAGTGACGACACCATACACTGTACTCATGAGCTAGTGACTACACCATACACTGTACTCATGAGCTAGTGACGACACCATACACTGTACTCATGAGCTAGTAACTACACCATACACTGTACTCATGAGCTAGTGATGACACCATACACTGTACTCATGAGCTAGTGACTACACCATACACTGTACTCATGAGATAGTGACTACACCATACACTGTACTCATGAGCTAGTGACGACACCATACACTGTACTCATGAGATAGTGACTACACCATACACTGTACTCATGAGCTAGTGACTACAGCATACACTGTACTCATGAGATAGTGACTACACCATACACTGTACTCATGAGATAGTGACTACACCATACACTGTACTCATACACTGTACTCATGAGCTAGTGATGACACCATACACTGTACTCATGAGCTAGTGACTACACCATACACTGTACTCATGAGCTAGTGACTACACCATACACTGTACTCATGAGATAGTGACTACACCATACACTGTACTCATGAGCTAGTGATGACACCATACACTGTACTCATGAGCTAGTGACTACACCATACACTGTACTCATGAGCTAGTGACTACACCATACACTGTACTCATGAGATAGTGACTACACCATACACTGCACTCATACTCTTTAGTAGAGCCTAACCTCGTGAAATGCACAAAGTCCTCCAGGTTCTTATGAAATGTCATCAAGTTCAAAGTAGGTCTGTTCCATACGTCGATAAAGGCCACCAAGAAGTTGTTTTGTCTCACCTTTGTGTGTGGACCTGTCTTGACCATCTGAAAAACTGTGACCTCTGATACTAACGTTATATTCTCAATGGCGGGCAGTATACCCCTTGTATCATTTAGAAGGTGACGTATTCTGCCGCACACCATCGATACAGTCTTCAGCTTCCTCACACGGTCTTCATACATCAAGTTTTTCACTCCGGGTCTGTAACAACTTCTCTGTCCTTCTCTGGACTCTCTTCACTGTGGGAATCATTGATCTTTTGGGTCGTCATACAGTATTACTCGATGTTCAATACGGGGTGAACCAAGGCCACCTACATCCATATAACTCTTTCTGGATTTGTTTATTGTATGATACTGAACTTTGTTTTCTTATTATGTAAATACGCAAAGTCTATTATTGTACAATATGACCATCTGTCTCCATATCGTTTTTTGTTTACTATTTTCCTAATTATCAACAAGCGTCTTTATGAGCATTTTGATATTTCTTAATAATTGGTAAAAGTGGACTGGAAATTGTGTAATATCTTAATCCATGAGGCAGAGTTAAGCGGGTACATTATATTAACAAGCGGCCTCCGTCTTACCTCACTTTCCCATGTTTTGACTTTGTAATGTAGCAGCCAGTCCGCCTTCCTGCTGCACCGCTCCCAGGTGGTGTTGTCCTGTGACTCACGCTGGTAACTCACAACTTGATTATTTTGACCACTGTACGTGGTGAGGGAAAGGTTATGTTTCTGAGTCCACGAGACAACAATTTTGGTAATGAGAATTTGTACAGCGAGACACCGTCAAAATCCCACTACAAAAACAGTAAAGTGAATGAAATTGCACCTTGACACACAAAGCAGGAGACGAGAGATTAGCTGTGTGATCAAGAAGCAATTGTCGGTCGCACTTTCGTAGACAATTAAATAGTCTAGGTCGGCTGAACAGCCTTCACTGGGTCTAGTTTCACAAGGGACCTTATGATGAACTTTATTCGTAAATGAAGATGTGAAAATGCTCATTATTTACTTATTCCAAAGCACAAAAATACTGTAAAAAAAATCAAAATTACATTAGCGTTCTGTATAATCCTTTTGCTGGGGTAAGAAAGCCAGTGTCGTATTTGCCATTCTGCTTGTCCAACTACAGTAAGTACTATTAGGAAGTCTGGCCGGTATTCTGTGACTACTTAGACTAACTATAAATTTAGAAGTGTTTTAAAACTTCAGCAACCTAAAACTCCAGATGAAAGTCACAGCCACGACAGCATCAATAATGTGTATTAAATTTAAATTCTGATTGACTCATTCTGATATATAACTAAAGAAAGAACATGTACCTAAGGAGTCATCACAATATTCTGCAGCCTCGTACAGTTGCTGACAAGACTCCCTGAACACTTGACAGTATCTGGCATGAAAGTACTTTAGGATCATTAGGTGAAGGGGATTGGAAATTAAACATATTTTCTCAGAATTTTCTTTATATTAAGGAGATTTTTTTCTTTATTTTGTGGTTCCGACAAACTGTGAAGAGAAGCAGCGTTATTAGATATAAACCAATAATATAATTAGATAACCCGAAGCAGATGTCAGATATTCCCAGTGTTCAGGGAATTTTGTCCGTAACTGAACGTCAGCTGTTGTCTCACCCTGTGATATTAACTTTTGTTGTTCTAGTTTTACTGGTTGTCATTCTGAGGCCACACCTCCTGACAACAAATTATCTACGATTGATGAAAAAATATACCATACGTAAAACAATAGATTAATAAGGGAGTAGGATTACCTTTATAGTTAACAAAAACGCCTTCAGGGAAAATTAGAACGCGGTCAACCAAAATTCCGCGGGGAAACGCTTATCACAGAATAAACCAATCAGTAAGTTTCCCGCCACTTCCTTTCCCTCTTGATCCCTGTGGTGGCCCCAATATACGTGACAACAGTATTTGTATTGCCTCCCAGTACGACGCACGGAGACCTGCCTGCCTCACCCACCTCAAGGCCGACCTGGGGAAGGCTAAGAAGAGGAAAAAGGCGTAGAAGGAAGGAATAAGGGGGAAGGTGCGAGGAGGAAGCATAGTGACAATACAAACTAGGGAGGAGACGAAATAAACGTGAGGGATGGTGGAAGTGAAGAGGAGAGATTGTGGGAGGGAAGATGAGGGCGCAGGTAATGAGGGAGGGGGGGGGGGAAGGGATGGAGTGAAAGTTGGGTTGTTGACACTATGAACCTTCTGGTGTTTGATAACCCTTGTAGATGATTCCCTACAGTCCTACAGGTATACACACACACACACACAAAATACCACAAAATACATATATACCACAAAACGTAAACATCACAAAATACACATATACAACATCGTACACACAATAAAAAACCGCACACGCGCATACACACAAAAAATCACACACACACCTTAGGTTCCCTCACCGCCTGACATTACTGTGACTTGAGTTTCGCAAGATCCGCCACCAACAAGTTACGAGATGACGGGTGATGGCAACAGTCCTCAGGTTGGTTGTAGCTCATAATTCAATAGGAATCTAGTTCAACCTAACCTAACCTACCGTAACCTAACCTAACAGTGTCTAAACTAACCTAACCAAACCCAACTGTCAGCCATAAGTAAACCTAAGTGTCAGCCATAACCAAACCCAAGTGTCAGCCTTAACCAAACCCAAGTGTCAGCCTTAACCAAACCCAAGTGTCAGCCTTAACCAAACCCAAGTGTCAGCCTTAACCAAACCCAAGTGTCAGCCTTAACCAAACCCAAGTGTCGCCTTAACCAAACCCAGTGTCAGCCTTAACCAAACCCAAGTGTCAGCCTTAACCAAACCCAAGTGTCAGCCTTAACCAAACCCAAGTGTCAGCCTTAACCAAACCCAAGTGTCAGCCTTAACCAAACCCAAGTGTCAGCCTTAACCAAACCCAAGTGTCAGCCTTAACCAAACCCAAGTGTCAGCCTTAACCAAACCCAAGTGCCTAACCTAACCTCCACTAATCTGATAAAATACCTCTCAGATAAATCTTACTGTTTTGTTGCTGAGATTTTTTCTAGTCTTTTATTACTGGAATTTTGTCTACAGTTTTGTTGGGAGAAGCTGTCAGGTGGGCGTTAATCTATACCCCCTGTGGTTACCAAGGATACGGCAACCGTCTCTTGATCCTTATCCAGCTACGTGGTTGGGGCTGGAGGTCAGAGAGGCAAATTTTATTATATTAGGTAAGCACCACGAACTGCAAAGGAAAGTTATATTGCTAAAGCATTTATGAAAGCAAAGAATAAAACAACTCCCAACATTTCCTCTCTTGTGGCTTTCAGTCCTGTTCGTGGTGTATTTCCATCATTGGTCATCTTACCTGTGAGGGACGTGAGCCGCGCCTCCTAAGGTTTGGTAGTCTGCGGGTAGTATGCTCGCTCCAGGGCCTCTGTTCTGAAAATGTAGGGATATTTTGTAGCTGGTTAACTGAAGGTAAAAAAAAAAAAAAAAAAATATATATATATATATATATATATATATATATATATATATATATATATATATATATATATATACTGTATATATAAAATGAGCATCGAAATTATACCGAGACACTACCTTTATTGTGACTCACAGCTGGTGGCAATTGAACGAGCTTAGTTAAGGCAGAGGTGCAGGATTATTTTAACCATTTTGGACGTTATTTTAGTTTTCATTTAAATCAGACAACTTACGTACTACACGACATCCTTGCGTCATCAGTTTGATTAGGATCGCTTGGTATACTGTACACGTGAACTGATTCTCTTAATTGTTTTTTTTTTAAATTGATAAATGATGGTTACAACAGGTACTCGTAAATTCAGATGCATAAATAATCTTGTACTCGTTGATAATCACGGCTCATTATTTTCACTTCCATTCACACTGAAGAAGCACTTGTGGTGGCATGTGAGCCTTCGGTGTCGTCTTGTATTTCAATTAATCATTCGTATGACGCGACGTAAGAAAAATACACTTGTATTTGTTGGGTTAGTTGATTGTGAGTTGTCCACATGGAGTGTTGATAAATATCCAGGGTTTCAGACAATTTCTTGGTTTGTTTTTCATTCCATACTCATATAATATTTTGGGGTAAATTCTGTGGAATATATATTTATTACAAAGAGAACTTAGATATACGCTTGGCAAGAGTACGTCACTGTTTCGTAATATGAGTGAAAATAATGACGACAACAGGAATCCTTACCAAACTTCCGAATCATCCGTTGAAGAACAATAGACTGTACACTACCTGGATTCATTTCTCATCCACAAGTCAACATAGACACCCGCTGTGTCGTGACCCCTGCAGCGTCTACACCTGTTTCGTGAATATATATATATAACACTATAAACTACGAGAGAATAACTAATGTAAGAAAAGAACAAAATAGACGGTAACAGGTCTGAACATTGGTAACCAAAGTGGGTTTGTCTGTGAGGCGAGCAGCAGTTTCACAACCTCGTCAGACGCCAGGAATATCCTCCACGTTCACAGTCCCTTCCCTATCAGGCAGCCCCAGTCAGATCCCAGTACCAGGTGGGTGGTGTATGGGCGGGACGGGTGGCTGTCACTAGGCTGTGCCCCGATAATAGCCAATAAACTTATTCGGAACAAGGCCAGTCAAGCCAGAAGCAGATGTAAATGAATGTGATTGGAAGTAAGTCCAGTGTAGCCGGCGAAGCAAGTGATAAAGTGAAGGAAGGTAACTCATAACAGCTAGGAATTAGCCAAAGAAATTGAGGGAGTGGGAGGGAGGATGGGAGGGGGATAGCGCGTGAGTGAGTGTGTTGGGCCAGGCCGGGAGGGAGGGCAGTGTGGAGGCAACTGTCGTGTGGTGTTGTTGTGGGTCCCTGAGTGCGTGGCGTTCCATCACCAGGTAAGCTTCCCCACGCTCACATTAAAGTAAAGTTTTTCTCTTCGTTTTAAATACAAACTTCTCATTTAACTTTAAATCACTTGTCATTTCGTTAAGCAGTGTTCATAATCCAATATTTCCATTTATTGTAAAGGTTGTTACTGTCTTGGCCATAATTTATTAGAAAGGAATGGTTGGTGTAGCCAATTAAACATTTAATTTACGTGAAACATTATTTAACTGAGATAAAATATATTTAGAAGAATCTACAGTTTTTCATGTATCTAGAAATCTAGTCTATGCAGGATGTCACCCTTGAAGTAAACTCTCCAACGACGGTATAGAGAAGACCGGTAATTTGGAGAGGCAGTGTGAGGGTTAGTTCAAACTTGAATCATTTTATTGTACAAGATACGCTGTGATGTTTGTTAAGCTGTGACCGTCATTCAGTAAAAGCTTCAAGCCGGTTTATAGTAGAGGAATAAAGTGAAGGTTAACAAGAGTAATGCTTGTTTCAGCTTGTACGAGTTTGTCTTGTAAGCGATTGGTGTACAACTCCTATTGGTGGCTTATATTGAGTTGATAGGTTGTGTGGGGAAGATTATAACGAGAAAGTTCCTGGTGGTAGATGCAGCTCCCGGGTTAGAAATTTCATGCGTCAAGGTTATCAAGGTAGGAGACTTGGAGGTGTGGTGGCTGGTGTGTTGGAGGTGGTGTGGTGGCTGGTGTGTTGGAGGAGGTGTGGTCGTTTTGGAGGAGATTGGTGTTGTTGGAGGTGGTATGGTCGTGTTGAAGGATGGTGTGGCCGTGTTGGAGGTGGTATGGTCGTGTTGAAGGATGGTGTGGTTGACATTCTGGGAGGGTGTGGTCGGCATTCTGGGAGGGTGTGGTCGTGTTGGTGATGTGGCCATGTAGAAGGAGGGTGTGGTCGTGTTGGAGGTGGTATGGTCGTATTAATGAGTGGTGCGTGAAGGCAGCTTAATTAAAGATGTATATTAAATACAACTTAACCTGGTATGGGCGGCCAATGCACTACACAGATTACAACTAAAAACAACTGGGTGAAGTGCTCGAGTAGAGACATTAAGGACCACGTATATGGTGATTGTTTCGAAGTGTAGGGTAGGGTAGGGTACTGGGTCAGCTGTGTGACGACGGTATGGAGAATTGAAAACTTAAGTCAACATGGGTGTTATTATCTGGGAAGAGAATTAAAGGTTTGTGGGCTATGTCTTGGTGGTGGTGCGTGGTGGTAATGGTGTTGGTGCGTGGTGGTGGTGGTTGGTAAGTGAAAGTGGGTGTGGCTGCTCAAGGTATTGTGTGATAGTCGCGGTTGACTGTTTTGACAGTTGGGAATAAACTCCATTTGACATCCTGGGAGATTATTACCTCTGCAAATTTTGATGTGTAAAAGTCACCTGTAAGAAAGAGTGTGTGTAATAATAATAATAATAATAATTAACGGTTTATTGAAAGAGCATAGCAGTCGGAAGGCTGAAAATATACAGTTACATATTTGGGGAATGAGTTTCGATTTACAAATAATATACAAGTAACATAAGTGATACAAATAAGATATATAATAACTAGGTGGGGAAAAGCTCAAGCTACAGGGCATTTCAACATAGTGACAGTGCAAAAAGTAGTATTTACTGGGAGTGAATACACTGGTTTATTACAAGTTATTGGTAATTTTTACAATGGTTGGGACTGGGCTGTTCTTATAGCGATCAGTTCGTGCACGTATGGGCTGGATGCGGTTGTGGTGTCGAACAGCAATGTGTGTGTGTGTGTGTGTGTAGAGAGTGAATAATGAAGAATGCCTAAACAAGAGGAAGAAACATGGACACAGATGAATGAGTGAGTGTTAAGTGTGGGAGAAAGATTGCAGCTGGCCACATTCGTCACAACCATATTTTTTTGGGGGGGGGGGAGGGGGGAGAGGCTCCAGTCTGTGCAGTTAACTGGAGTGTAGCCCCGAGTCTCTCAACCAACCTCCGACCATTAACAGCGGGAGCGAGGAGACTTCTGCTCTGTATGAAACCAATTTAACTTGATAAGGACTATTTTACCTAACCTAACCTTGCCAGACTTAACCTATTCTGGTTAGGTTAAGTCTTAACCTACTTACCCTACTGTGTAATCTTAGCCAATAATTCACCCTTTACTACACCGTGAAGAATAACACGTTTGTTTATGGTCGAGAGACGATTCCACTTAACGTGACGACATAATAAGCTTCACAGGAACTCAAGCTGACACGTACGGGAACTCAAGCTGACACATACAGGAACTCAAGCTGACACGATTTGTTTTGTATAGAATGTATGGTGGAGAGATTTTCCTTAGTGTGGGGCGTTGTGTGTAGAGCGGAGACCGAGTCGTGGAGGAGGGAGACGGGTGTGTATGAGAGGAGGACAGGTGTGAATAGTGACAGGTGTTGAGGAGGGGGGGAGAGTGAATGAGGACAGTGAGAGTGAATAATTGGGATCGGCTGTGTCTGTAGGGGGGGTATATGGAGACCCGTGGAGGACAGGTGTATAGGGGTGGTGGAGGACAGGTGTGTAGGGGTGGTGGAGGACAGGTGTGTAGGGGTGGTGGAGGACAGGTGTGTAGGGGTGGTGGAGGAGAGGTGTGTAGGGGTGGTGGACAGGTGTGTGTAGGAGTGGTGGAGGACAGGTGTGTAGGAGTGGTGGAGCACAGGTGTGTAGGAGTGGTGGAGGACAGGCGTGTGGAAGGGAGTGATGGACAGGTGTGCAGGGGTGGAGAACAGGTGTTTAGGGGTGGAGGACAGGTGTGGGGTGGTGGAGGACAGGCGTGTAGGAGTGGAGTGTGTGGAGGACAGGTGTGTAGGAGTGGAGTGTGTGGAGGACAGGTGTGTAGGAGTGGAGTGTGTGGAGGACAGGTGTGTAGGAGTGGAGTGGAGGACAGGTGTGTAGGAGTGGAGGACAGGCGTGTGGGAGTGGAGTGTGTGGAGGACAGGCGTGTGGGAGTGGAGTGTGTGGAGGACAGGTGTGTAGAAGAGTGATGGAGGACAGGTGTGTAGCAGTTGCCATGTCTGACTTCCCGTAGTTGTTTGCCATATCGTTACAATCCCACTTCTGTGTTGCCATTTCCCAAATCCTGTAACTGTGACTTCCCTTTACATATTTTGGTTGCCAGTGCTTGTCCGCCTTAGTGAATTTGAGGTGTCATGACTCACTTCTGGTAATTGAGTTGCCGTAAAGGATACCTATCCCACTTCCCGTATTTGGGTTGCCATAAAGGTTGCCTTGTCCCGCTTGCCTTATTTGGGTTGCCAGCTTGTGTTGTTATTTACTCACTACATTTAGACAAGTCCAACACCACAGAATTTTAGTGATTTTTAATTTACGTTATTTCACATTATGCATTCAGGCAGCCTTCGTTTTGTTTTTTGTATTTGTGGGTTGTAATTATGGAAAGGCGGAAGAGATTTGTAATGCTCATAGTAACTGTAGCCTAATGTTTACCAAGCTGTGTATCTAGGCTGGTCGAACGTCTCTGTGTTGACATTTTATTCAATATATACCTTGTGTTTTTATTTAGACACTTACCCATATTGACTGCAACTCGTGTGTGTGATCAGAAAAGTCATTTAGACATCTTATAGGGTTTTAACCTTTTAGGCTTAGAAAATACCCCTAGCTTTCACTTTCCTCGTCTCCTCCTCTCCCCAGAGCAGGGTAAGACATACAGCCGGGCCTAATGACGGTTACCTTGTGGAATGTTGGTAACGGACTGTCTGGCCGCCAAGCGTTTATGCCTCTGTTATATCTGTGCTCTGGCCCGTGTTAGTGAGGAAGGGTTCGTCATGTAGTGTAACCTAACACGTCTTCCTGGGTATATAACAAGAACAGCCCCCTTCACTGCTGCGTTGACAGGCGCTCGTCATATAAACCTTCTACAAATCATTATCTTTAATATATTTGTTTTAATTTGATTCCAAAGTATGTTTACTATTGTGAGTTTCCTTCTGTTGAATGTAAATAAACAAACCGCTGCAACAAAACCTGACGAGCCCCTGTAAACGCACTAGTGAAGGGAACTATACATGAATAAATATGGGTAATCACACTAAAGAATCTAGTTATATAATATTGAGATGTGGCACAGAGCGGTACACGATGCTGTACTCCATGGAATAATGATCATTAACCTTTTTTATTTGGTTAATACACCGTTAGATCGACGAGGCAGTAACCAGACTTATAACCACATGTTGGCGCATTCCTGCACCAGTCTTCCTTTTTTTAAGTTTGTTATTGTCTTGAGTAATAATTTCCGATATTGTGTGAGTGGTAGCAAGGAGGGGGGGGGGGGGGAGGTGATGGGAGACTTATTACAGTTTTTTCTCCAGGAGTTTCTACAGGCAGGGTTAATAAGCTCCGTTTACAGTAACACAAGTGGAGAGCTAGCTAGCGCTCGCGCTAGCTCTCCCCACCCCCCCCCCCCTTATCTATAGTGTTGGGAGGTGTAAAGGGAAGGTTAATGTGGACAAGTTAAGGAAACGTCCGGTGGGGAGCATCCTCTAACCACACGTCTTACATCCGAGGGTGTTTTGGAGGAGGTGGATGTGGTAGAAGTGTGTTGTGGGGGTGGATGTGTGTGTGTTGTGGGGGGTGGATGTGTGTGTGTTGTGGGGGTGTGGATGTGTGTTGTGGGGGGTGGATGTGTGTGTTGTAGGGGAGTGGATGTGTGTGTTGTTGGCGTGGATGTGGGTGTTGTGGGGGTGGATATATGTGTGTGTGTGTTGTGGGTTGGCTGTGTGTGTTGTAGGGGAGGCTGTGTGTGTTGTAGGGGAGTGGATGTGTGTGTTATGGGCGGTGGGTGGCTGTGTGTATGCATGTATGTGGTGCATGCAGTATGTTTGAATGAGGTGATTGACTGGTGGGTGATGAGTGGGTGACGGACGGTACACCACAAGCCAGCAGCTGTCACACACCGAGCGAGGGTGTCGTTCACCACCACAGTATAACACCTCCAGGGCCTGTTGGGTTTCTTCCCCCCTCCTGCTGCCACTACTAAAGCAAAATATATTTCAAATAGCTGGTAATGAATTCCTAAATATTCCCGAACTTCCAACATTTTCCTTTGGAGATGGTGTACATTGCAAGAGATACCAGGCGAGGAGTCTGTTGTGTACCTAACCTAACCCAAGGTACAGTACGGTAATGTCACGACTTGAAGAAATGTTTACGGGAGGTATTTTTGTCCACTTTATTACAGGAGTTTCCGGGTCGAAGGTGTTGGCCAGAACTTCGTCTCGTTCTTCGATCTCAGACGTTGCTACTATTTCGACCAGGATGCTAGTTAGCTTAACATAATTACTGTGAGTTCTGTAGTTGGAGACGAGATCACCTAAGCTGCCCCTCCCGTACGTTAATAAATATGCTGTGAGGTGTTACTGTGTCTTGGCTCGCTGTGTGGACGTGTTATGAACAACTTAAAATTTCAACTGCTGGTATTGCCGTTATGTGGTCTGGGTGGCGGGTTGGCCTCTTGTATCGTCAGTCCTCACGTGTCTTGCTCTCCATGGCTCAAGGGATCATTAGCTTCAGCAGATGGGTATATTTTTCTCCCAGCCCGAGCTACCCCAGTACTTAGTGTTGCTCTACCTTCTTCACTCTATTCCCCCCATGAGCAACTCTCAACATGGCCCCCCTTCAGTTCTCTCCCAAGCGCCTCACAAATAATGATGACAATTGACTGTTTTGGTTCTCTTCCTTTATTTTAATGTTTACAATCATCAAACAGAATGTATATTTTGTTACAGTTCAATGGGATGGATGACATTGTTTCCTTTCAGTCAGTCGACTGATTCGAGGTTGAGTCACTGATAAAGCACATCTCGTGTCTGGGTCCACATGTAACCGGTTTCGGCTTTTATTCTCTATTTGAAGAAAGTGGAGAAACCAGTCACATAAATTAGTAGAAAATGGCAAGAGGACTCCAAGTGCGATCTCACTAACTTTTGGATATGACTGACACATTGAGCACTAGAATACAGTCAGAGATTTTTCTTCATAGAGGTCTCTGGCAGCAGAATCGTTCTGAGATCAAGGAATTGGTCTGAACAGGAACTAGAATCGTGCAATCTGAGCGAATCCGTTGGAAATGAAAAACTAGCTGCTGCACCATACTGTGTAAACTGTACCGTATGGGTATTATGATTACACACAATGACACAACAAAATTCTCCCCTAACAAGGCAAAGTAACAAAGTTGAATCAATTTCCACATTTTCTCCAAACATCTACTACTTGCACTAGCCTGCCATGGCCCCCAGTTTGAGAAACACTGTAATAACTAGGAGATGTAAACAGAGAAACCAGATGCCAGATGAACAACGATCTTATAGAGAAATCCGACTGAGAGATTAGGAGTAATGAGAAGTAGAAATCTTAAGCCAAGTAAACAATGTGTTTTTGCTCGAAACAAGGCTAATAAAGTACTTGGGTTCATACAAAGGAGTGTTAGTGAGACCACACCTGGATTACGCAGTTCAATTCTGGTCACCGTACTACAGAATGGATATAGAATCCCTAGAAAGAATTCAGAGGAGAATAACAAGACTAATTTCTGCCATAAGGAACCTTGAGTACAGAGACAGGTTAAAGCATCTTAATTTGCACTCCCTCAAGAGACGTAGAGTGAGGGGCGATATGATAGAGGTGTGTAAATGGAAGTCAGGGCTAAACAAAGGTGATATAACAAAGGTACTTAAACTATCCAACCAGGAGCGAACTCGTAACAATGGTTTTAAATTAGACACATTTAGATTTAGGCGTGAAATAGGTAAACACTGGTTTGGAAACAGAGTAGTGGATGAATGGAACAAGTTGCCAAATATCATCATTAACTCAAATACACTGGATAGCTTCAAACATAGGCTGGATGGATATATGAGCGATAGGGGTTGGGTGTAAACGGGACTGTCCGCCCGCTGCAGTCTCCTTCCTTCTTATGCCTAATGACTAAACATCAATATAATATCGGCTAAGTACTTCAGGTCCCGCACCTTCTCTATTAAGTTACATCCATATTATATGTTTACGTCATACACCCGATGGTTGTTGTCCTATACAGCCATAAGTCACTTCTCCCTTCTTTCGCCTCTATGCCTCCCTTCCTTCACCTCCTTTTATTCTTCCCTTCCCCCCCCCCCCCCCCTCCCAGCTACAGCCGTGAGTGTGTTGTATAGTGGAGGCATCCTCAGTGGGCCCAGGTTCAATCCCCGGGCAGGGTGAAACTATGGGCAAGTTTCTTTACGCCATTTGCCTCTGTCTACCCAGCAGTAATTGGGGACCTGGATATTATTCGATTTGCAGATCGTGTTCCGGGGTAATGGTTAGCCAGTGCAGTTGGCGAGTTGTCCGGTCTTCTGGGACTATTCCTTGACACTGGGTCATGCAGCTCGTTAACTTAGGGTGAAGTTGTTGTGTCGGTGACAGCTTCTACACCTAGGGCTGGCCATCCTCGAGAGGCAACCATTATTAGTGGAGGCATAGCTCTTATCTCTGCCCCTCCCAGTATATACAGAGCGAGTGTATCTGTAATTATCTCTTAGCCATAATCTCATTTACCTGTTCATGGTATCGTTAGCCACCATGTCACTGATTATAAATATCCATCCATCTCTTATCTTTACTACATCACAGTTTGGATCACCTGAAGATGAGTGCCCCCCCCCCCCCCCCGCTTATATCTCGCCTGAAGATCAACCACGCTAATGTGACCTAAGTCCTCCAGGTGATCCCCGTGCCTGTCTCCAATCATCCCAGTCTTTGGTAGTGCAGACAGGAGATGATGTTTGTCATGGCCAGATTATCGTAAACTACAAACTATACAAGTTCTGTTTGTCTTATGCACACTATTGACAAGTTGTTATAATCTTTACTTACCCGAATATGAAATACAGTAATTACAAAATAGGTTGTGTCCGTAAATGACGTAGGTTTAGGTTAGGATAGGTTAGGTTACGTTAGGTTGGGTTACGTTAGGTTGGGTTACGTTAGGTTGGGTGTAGAGTTCAGCTTTATACTTTAACTCCAGTAGACGTTGGCAGTAATTCGTATTTGCTTTACAAGTGAATCATCAGGAGTTGTTGTATTTCCAACCCGAGCAGAGAATTGGGTCCCCAGTTACCGTAACCCTCGTGCAGACACCAGTAAATGAGTACACTGGCGGGTACTGGTGGGTTAGGACCTACATGACGTGTTAAACTATTTCACGTTTGACCTTAAAAAAAAAGTTGAAGGAAATATATCTGGTGACGACGACGCGCACAATGCCTGCCACTTTATTCACAGAAGGTGCTCCAGTTTTCATTGTTGAGGTATTTCCAATTTTTTGAAAAGTTGAGTAAATTCTGGAGAGCGTTGTGTTGTGATGCCCACCATTGTCACGGATTATTACCGCCCACAGCTAGTACCAGCCACGCCGGGATGGAATTCTGTTAGAAATATAACGCAAGATCGCTCAAGTATTCTAGTTATTCATACTGTAATTGCAGATAAATATAACACCTGCAAGTAAGACTGAATCACCTGAAAATTGGCCCTTAACTTGTTTTATCATAATATTAACGACCATAACGCCAAATTGACTTGCATGGATTGCTTTAAGAGTCGCCCAGAGGCAGACACGACTCTTCTGTATGCGAGACGGTTCATGTTTGGGAAGTACCACGAACGGGACCACTAAAGTCTCACGTGCTTTTTTTTTTTTTTAAAGTACACGAAAATTTTAACCTAGACGAACTAAACTTCAGCGTAGTACAGTATTTGTTATTCATGAACAGTAGTCTGCAAGCATCTTATTGAGGCTTGATGTTGGGGACACACACACACAAGGACAGAAATAACCACATTACAATTGGTTGTGATTATTCTTGGATCAGCTTTCCTATACAATCATAATTTATCTTCCAAACAAGGCTCTTCTTACCGCGCCTGTACAGTACTTGGCAATAACAAGTGTTAAACAGTGGTCGTCACTCCCTAAACTCGCCCTACAGCTGCCAGTATATTTGTAAATATTAACAATCACAGCTTTGTCATATATTCCTATTTAATTGTTGCTATTCCCATTGCTTGCTCCTGGCCACCTTGGGGGGGGGGGGGGGGCACAGGGACGCACATACTTTCTGTCCCTGTGTATGTCTATATAAGCGGTTCCCGACTTACGAATGAGGTCCCATAAGGTCAATTATTTTAAGACTCCGACAAAAGCACAACTGGTTCGTAGTAGTTGTGCTTGGCGTAGAGGCGATCCGGAGCGGCGGTGGGGGGTGATGGTCGTCCAGTTTACCATAATTAGTTTTTTCAGTCAATATCGAATGCCAGAATTTTATTGTCGTGTGATGGAGACACGTTATTATGGTAACATTTTTTCAATAGTAATGTCACTCCATTGATAATATAATAATTACAGATATTTATGAATTTATAATCAGATTTGTAAAATATTCCAAAATCTTCCAAGTCGAGGCCAGATTATTTGGGGTAATGTGAGGTGAAGCAAGGTGTAGCTGGGTCAAGGAAGTTAGATAATTAAGCTTTGGTCAGCTGAGGTCAGGTAGATGTAAGTCAATCGGGTTGAAATTTTTTGTGGGTTAGTTCGTAATATGTTGTGGTGGTGGTGGTTAGGATCAGTGAACTTGGGAGCGGTATAGCTAGTTATGTGGGAGTGCCAGCTGCGGGCCACACACACGTGTGTCGAGAACTCTTCCTCTTTGTCATCACAGTTAAGGGAGACCGTGATTGATGCTGGAGCACTTAACTAGCCTCTGGTGTGATAGTTGTACAGTTAAAGATCACTCCGTAGTTTACACGTGGGTTTGTTTGACAGTTGACCGTGAATCACTACTAAACCACACCTCACGCCACACCAAACTTATTATCTGGAGAATCTTTTATTTTGTTTTACTCTACTCCTTGTGATAAAGCGCGGCTGAACCTTTCCATCCCTGACAGAGGTGGTGTGTATCTGCTTCACCTTATTGATTCGGGTAAAATTATACCAGATGATCACTTGAACACACTGAGAACTAACTGCTTGAACGCACCTGTGTTTGGTCAGGTGCAGGTAGCGCTATGAGGAGCTGTCTTAAAGGTACAGTCGGCAAAGGAAAAAAATCGCTACATGTTGATCTTTGTCGATATGGAGATCATGAGACACTTGGCATGGCTCCTTCGATATGTAGTTTGTTGAACGAATAAATATAAATTTCAAGTTGAATCAGACAGTGGATTAGTTCAACCTGTTGTACACCTGTTGTGCCAAGGGAGTGATTCTTACGCAGTGTACCTCACAGTCAGGCGAGTAAAACATTAGAAAAAGACCAGGAGTGTGAGTCATTAGTTAGCTGTAACCAATCAACGCTCATGTTAGTAATGTGTTGTATTTTTAGATCAGCGTGTTGATGTGCTCAGGTTCCCGTAAATAATTAGTTGACGCTCACACCTGTACACTCTGGCCGGCTCACACCTGTTCATTGCTAATTATGCAACTCTTCTTTAATAATTCAGACGAATATAGTTTTATTAATTTCCTTGGCCCATTAACAAACCAGGAAGGTGTAAGTTTGTTTTTATATAAACAGGAAGGTCTATCATGAGTCCTTACATCACTGGACAGATACTTTTTTTATATGGGGATTAGTCCACCCGAGACCGCCCCACACTGGGCCTGAGGGGCGAAACAATTTTGAAAAAACAAAAACAGAAATGGAAAAATAAAACAAATCAAGTGAGAAACAATATATGTATGTTGTGTTGTCAAAGTAAGAGAAACAATTGAGACCCTGCAATTGTGTGTAAATGAGGCAGAAAGTCAGATCACCAACCTGGGACTTGGTCACATGGCAGCAGGGTCTACCATTAGACAACACCAATATCCTCCCAGTATCTCCCTGTTTGGTAGCTGCCTACTACTAAGGTGAACGGAAATAAAATCAGGAAAAGGTCACATAATTTGTACACATTGACAATCCATTATATATATGATGGCATTGCACGTAGGTTAGGTTAGGTTTGTTTTTTTCTGTGCCTTTTTTTCTGACCTTTTTTCCTGGATTCACTGTCACACCGAGTTACTGCATCCCTCACAGCTACTTCCATCACCAACCCGCCTCCGGATGTATTTACCTATGCATTTATACCATTACATAACCCCAACTCAGGTAGAGTAACACCACCATTACTAAGTTATGATTTGGTATGATACTGTCTTGGGAACATGTATGTTTATGGGAGGAACAATGCCACGCCAACCATGAACTATTGTGTAGGTGTCACCATAAGGTTTACACTAAGTTTTGGTCCAACGCACATGCTATTATCGTCTCCTTTACGCATAGAGACTCAAGAAACTGTAGTGTCATTTTTGTGTGTCTAAACTAGCCCTTAAAGACGTCATCTGGCCCATAAATCTAGTAGAGGCTCGCGCTCGCCTGCACGATGTCACCAAGTTGGGCGTTATTACCAGATCCCGTTTATTGTAAGTAAACCATTTGGCAGGAAACCTTGTCCAGCTAATACTAATTAAGGGGTTTATTACCTAACTGTAATGACTCTGATTTACGGCAGGACCTTGATTTATATTACAATAAAAGCACTGGAATCTTGTTTATTTAATTATTTGAGTCAGAGAACTCTAGAGATATGATGTGTCGCACGTGACTAGTAACTTCAACGTGTGTTCAAAACTCACGCAGAACGCTCCATGTATTTACATAAAAACTAAAACTGAAAAGTATTGCCGTTGGAGCTAAGAACCTTGTTACTGTCTTATTCTTGAATACATACATACCGTAGGGTTGATATCCTGCGCTGCGCATCTCACTGTGCCCACACCTTGAAGGCTAAACAAGCGATACGGAATACCTTAACCACAGTCTTGTAGCTACAGGAGTGGGTAAAGGCTTCTTCACAACATAAGCCTCACCACACGCAAGACTCTATCGTCCCTTTTCAAATGGCACTTGCAGTAACTTAGACTGTATGAATTTATCAAGTGTGCTCAAAAGTGGCTCGGCTGGGAGAGTGGTGGTGGGAGGAGTGAAGGCTGACGGAGGGCACAATGCTTGCTTCGTCATCCTAGGAAGGTGGAAGTTGCGCGTTTAAAGCTGCCTTCGTGCGTTTAACTCCATTTTGGTTTATGTAAGAATGTGGCACCTCATGTTGTGGTATAAAGAAAAATCCGACCAATCCATATTCACTACTACTTGGGTAAAGACCGCATACTTGTGTTTGAATGTAGTGAAAAGGAGCAGAAATAACGAATGTTTTATTATACTTGCCCTTTAATAATTAAGATGTTTAATACCGTTATTGTGAATCATCCGCAAGATCGATAAAGATGATAATTACATGATGTTCATTTCAAACTGACTACTATCGCCTCTACCATTATTCTCAACCTCTGTAAGCAATTTTTTTTCTTCCAAGAAAATGAAAAAAAATAAAACTTTGTTACTGATCTTCTATATTACCTTTCCTGATATTAATAAATTATGATCTTTAAAATATATGAGAATTACGAAGCCCAAACTTGTATACAGCTCCGAGCACGAAAAATCTAGCTCCTTTGTCAAGAAATTGGTTGAATTTAATTTCAATAACAACGAAGTAATATTGATTTACTTCTTTGTGGACACAGTGACTTCATAAATTATCTTTGGTAATTTTTATTTGAAAGATAAGGTTCATTTTATTGCTTTTATCACTAAAAGAAAACATTAGGCGGTTTGGCTGTTGTCAAACAAGTTTAACTTAAATCTGGTAAAGTGATTCTAATGTTGATCAACCGTTTTAACTTGTTCTTTTTGAAGGTTAGGTTATGGTGGGGAGTGGTAAACCATTATTTATTCCACGAGCAACAGGGACCAGCAGTGGAGGCTCGGCAGGCAACAGTCTAACAGTTCATAACTGCGTCTGGTCGCTCTCCAAAACAATGTTATACAAGCATCTTGTACACTCGCCACAACAGTAATTGAAATACGGATGCACCTGAGCGGTCGCCAAAACAATATTAGGTGTTGAGCTAAGCAGTTGCCAAAACTGTAATGCGTCTCACAAGAGAAAGGGTTACAGGGTCCATAATTATCATTAATTAGTTTATTTAATAGCACAAACAAAACGACAAAGAATTAGATATTAGCATTCCTCACGAAGCTATTAGCGGTAATGTTAAATTCAAAATACACTATTTCATCAGGATATACACTAAAATATTTATTACAATTTAGCAACAGCAAAGCGGTCAAATTAAAGAAAGCAATAACTACAACTCGTCTGATTCAGTTTCCAGTATTATGTTAGTCGTTAATTGCCGAGGTGACGCAGGCGCGGACGTGACCTACTTGCTGCTTCAGATTGTTTTGCTTAGCCACGTCACTGGATTGTCTTTACATAAATCAAAACAACCAGTGTAGTAAAAATTACGAAGACAATTCAAAATGAATATAAATTATTCTAAATTATACCATTACCACATTGTATTCTTTGTCGCTGTATCTTATCACTATATTAGTACTGGTTTGTGCTCCGTACATCCACTCATTGGAAGTTATAGCTAGATTCTTGACGAAGGCATTTAAATACTGAGACTGAGTAAATATAAGGAGGGTTACAGGGACTCTTCCTCATCCAAACTATTTCTGACGTTGATTAGTGTGAGAGCTACATGAACATTCTTAGCGTGAGCCCTCACCCGTCACACACACACCAGCATTGACTTGTGTGGTATGCGGGCAGGTGGCCTCTGGGTCAGGTTACCTCTGAGTCACGTACGTCTCACCTGACCCACATAACTGCTTTTTACCTTTGTGTTGTGATCGAGCGGTGTATGTATGTATGTGGGGGGGGGGGGGGGGCAGGATTTGATTGAATGGTGAGTGTATGTATTATATATAAAGGGAACATGTGTTTTGAGCGGTGTATAGACAGCATAAGGGGGGGTGTATGAATCGTGAGTGTGTGTTTGGAATGTGTACAACCAATTCTAGGCTATGCGTGTTGGGTAGTGTTTTTTACTTGGCAAAATTTCAAAAAATATGTTAATTTGTCGAACATTCCTTCTCAGGTTGTGTCTGTCTTGTTATATATTAGTATTTTATCTGAAACGTAACGTAAGGTTACCTAAAAACTTGAAGATAGTTTCCCAGAGGTCATGAACAAAAACCTATTGTGTTTAGTCATGCTCGTCAAAGGCCAGTGTCACAGGGTTAAAGGTAATTCAACCAGTTTAACTTTCGTTTTATATACTGTACCAACCTTCAGCTGGCAGCCTCCCCTTGGTGAATTAAACGCCGTTCCCGTCAAGTAACGTCCCAAGAACCAGTTTTTTTGCTTTAGGCGCGCCGCTTAAACACATTTACTCACATTTTTACACCAAATCCAGGAACCGTTTGAAATCTACTTTTTAAATCGAAAGTCGAATGATTTAGTGATAGAATTTTCATGGTTTTGCCGATCATTGTCAAATAATGTAGTTTTGGAATTATGTCCAAGTTACAGTAAATATTACTGCACTACAACTGATGGATGGAGTGCATGTACCGCCACAGGTGAACAGATGGTGTACCTGGGACACCGCCGTCTGTCTCCTAGGCTAGGCTGGAGGTAACGGCGTGTGTTTATTATAAGGAATAAAGCAAACCGGTTTCCTGATTCTCAAAGTTCTACGTCATTATTGTTTATATGCACCTAGGCACAGGGTAACGATTAAGCTATGGTACATCTTCAGTGCAAAATTGAGGTCATTTTCCCACTTTATATTCCAGCCTTCTTTGAGTCGGTTAATTGCTATAGGACAGGATACCGTAGAATTAGCTTCGTGTCTTGTCAAGGTCCTGTGTGTAAAATTAACCTGCGTTTGTTGTGCGTCTTTCTCATATCCTATCAATTACCCCTGTCTTTAAACCGAGTTATGAAGGGAATTATTTTCAAATCGGTTCTTGTTAATAATAATAATAATAAACTAGACTCTGAGCCAGTAAATGTTCCTAATGATTAAATCCTCACGTAAATAAACAGCACACCGCACAATATTATTTAACAACACTACAAAAATAAAACAAAGTGAAAAGATACGTAATGTATGTTTTTCACGGGGAGATCAGAGGCGCAGTTACCTCATCATCCATTGATCCGGCCGTAATAGAGGGTCATGCTGGGTGTGGTCACGAGGTCGACAACCCTGAGTCTGTTGTTGTTGTGTTAAGAGGACTTCACTTACCTGCTCTAACGTCCATCCTTCACAATTAATACATATAAGTATGTAGAGTCTAGTACAATATTTTCAAGCACTGGGACCTAAGGCAGGGGCGGATCCAGGAATATCAAAAGGAGTGAGGGTCCAACAAGTTGTGGGTGAGGGACCATGGCGAGCACACCCAGTTGGGGGGAGGGAGGGCTACAGACCCCCTCCCTCCCTCCCTCCGATTTTTTTTTTTAACCTGGCCAATATCATGGGCCTTTTGAAGCCATGTGCACTCGACATTAGGAGATATTCTGAGGTCAATAGTAATTAACAGGGAGGTACTGGGAGGATATTGGAAGCATAATGTGTTGGTAGACCCTGCTGCCATGTGACCAAGTCCCAGGTTGATGATCTGACTTTCTGCCTCATTTACACACAATTGCAGGGTCTCAATTGTTTCACTTCTTTGACAACACAACATACATATATTGTTTCTCACTCTTGATTTTTTATTTTGTTATTTATGGTTCTTTATTATATATTATTGTTATTATTATTATTATTATTATTATTATTATTATTATTATTATTATATTTTTATTTATTATTATTATTATTATTATTATTCCCCCCCCCCCCCCCCCCCAGGCCCCGATGAGGGTCTTTGACCTGTGCCCGGGTGGGCTAATCCCTGTAAAACAAAAACAAAAACATTACTCTATGAAAACGTCTGAGAACAATACTGCATTAAAGAAAAGTCTTGGAATTTTCTGATGAAATGGGGGGTTCCGGGCCCCCTGTATCTGCCCCTGTAAGGGGACGGTGTTTTATAACCCTGCTAGTTGTAATGCTTAAAATAATAACCAATGTCTTCACCTATAATAATACAATTGGTTAATAATATTTGGACCCATATTCTGGAACGGGGTGGTAATATCGACAATATTTACCTAGATTTTGCCAAGGCTTTCGACAGTGTACCCCACGAAAGGCTGAGAATTAAACTGGAAGGGTACGGGATTCGAGGGAAGTGTCCGAGCGCGGATCGGGGACTTTCTACTGACCGCAAGCAGTGTGTGGTGGTTAATGGCACGAAATCATGTGTACCCGTGATAAGCGGGGTACCACAGGACAGTGTATTGGGCCCTCTGTTGTTTGTTTGTTTCATAAATGACATGCCTGAAGCTGTACATTCCTCTATGCAAATGTTTGCAGACGATGCCAACTTATTCAGGGAAATTAAGAACCAAACAGACTGTGAAGAGCAGCAGAAGAATCTCTGAGCTTCAAGAATGGTCGAAGAAATGGCTGCTAAGATTCAATGTTACTAAGTGTAAGAGGATGCACCTGGGACGTACCAACATTAAGGAGGCGTATCATATGTCCCAACGGAGCGAAGAAACTGCATTAATTGAGACTGAATGTGAAAAGGACCTGGGTGTGTGTGTTGACAACGAGCTGAAGTTTTCGGGCCATTGTGAGAAGGTGAATCGGGCAATCTAAATTATTGGTTCTTATAAGGTCATTCAATTATCTAGACGGTCCGTCCCTCGTAACATCTGGAGTACTGTCACCCCGTCTGGTCACCGAGATATGCTAGAGACTGTCAGTTGGTTGAAAATGTTTAAAGGAGGGCCACCAGACTGGTGCCTGCCTCAGTTACCATGAGAGATTAGAGTGCCTGAAATTGCCTAGCTTATACTACGGACGGGTAAGGTGTATAAGCATCTCAAAAGGCACTACTCAGTCGATTGCCTTTACCTGGAGCTGGCGGACGCTCGCTCTACAAGGGATCACAGCTCAAAATTGAAGAAGCCGCTGGTCCAGAAAGCTGCGAGGGCAAACTTTTGATAAGCACTGGAGCAGGTTCAGATATATTCAGGAGCCAGTGAATGCCCAGTACTTGTCAACAGTGTGTAACAGAGACATGGACGATCTCCCAAGCGACTAATGAGCCGATCAGTGGTGAAGAGGATAAAAGTATGACAGTAATTGGTAGTGGAGTTTTCATTGTGTTAAGAGCAATGCCTGTGTTTCCATGGGTAATCTAGTCAGAAATTAAGTCTTAACAGTATAATTAGGTATGTCTGCTTATGAAGCAAGATTTCTACTTCTAAAACCTCAATAACACGTCTGGTTTTGGCCAATTTCAATGCTATCATTGTTGAGTATTTTCGTGTTATAAAAGTTTAGTTTTATTCCAGCTAATTTTTGTCCTGTTTGACCTTTCTTCCTACCAACCTATTTTCAAATTATTTCCTCTTTTATCTTCATGAAGTTACTTACATTGTTTTAAGATTTTGTATCCACTTAATCACAATTTTTATTAAGCAAGTAAACAGTAAAGTCTGCCCCTCATGTCAGCCTATTACTACCGTTTTCTTTAAGTAGTGGCGTTTGTTCTCCCATATTTCAGGTAGAACGATACTATTTTTGCCAACGAGAAGCCAGTAAGTTTCATGGCATGGTTTTAATGCGATCTTAATTATGTAAGTTGTACAATATATTTAAAGTTCGTTTTTAAACATGTTTCATAAGGTGTACCTCAGGAATTAACTATTTTAAGCAATGCAAATGCAAAAAAAATAAGGTATCCAAGTACAGTACCAAAAATCATAAAAGGTTTAAAAGTGCTCTGTATTGTAGTTTAATTAATTGGGTAAATGAAAATAAAGATCATGTTAATAATATCTGCATAAATATGCAAGTAATATAAAACAGAATCTACACGTGTCCAAGTTTAGTGTTTGGCCTTTGTGATAGCTGTGTTTAGCTCTACCTTCCTAAGCTTTCATAACATCAAAAACTTAAATTAGACAATTCTCCAACCTTCCTTCACAATCTTAGGGTAATGTTGGAGGAGACGGCTAACGCCAGATTCAGTTGTTCGATTCCATTAATTTTTCGCAATGTTGTTTGGATGCTCGTAAGTAATAAAAATGATACAACGCACAAAACCTAGTAGAACCTAACCTAGCCAAAGAAACCTACCTAATTAACTAAACGTGGGCTCCACTCTCCGGCATACTAAGCAGAAAGAACTTTCTTTGATATCTGGTACCAACGAAAGCACTTCTTGCCAACTATAATAGTCCAAGTTGACTGATGATTTCTTGGAGACGGTCTTCATCCTCCACAAGCACAGATAACTTGTGATACGATACCGAACACGACGCCACAACAACGATATTGGAAAACAAGATTGCAGCTTCTCCTTGGGAAAGAACCGTATGTATAGGAACATACAGTTCACTTAAAATCCATTGAGAAATTGGACATGTATCCAAACCCTGCATAATATGGGACTCGAATCCAACTATATGAATCTAATTATTATACATAGATTAGGTTCAAGAACCAAAGAACCAAAGAACAAACAGGTTAACTAAGCTTATAAAATTTAAAACAAAAGACAAACAAGCCATTATTTATGGTATTAAAACAGCCGATGTGAGGCTCCGTCGGTATTTTTACGTTTACAAAGAAGAGATCACAAGTTCATTGTTAAGAGCTGGGGACAAGTGGCGTCCCAGCAGAAATCTTGACAGAATATTTACGGTATAAAATATTTTTCTTCGCCTACAAAGCAAGTAGAGCCATGAAAATATTGCTGTATGATCACTTTCTCCGTGTTTTGTCGTGTAATTTGTTTTTTCATGCCCTGCCCACTACAGGTGATTAATGATTCAAGGATAGAGGAAAATGAAAAGAAAATACTTAAAATTATAGGAAAATTTGCCAAATCGATTTTGTGGATAAAACATTTCGAAATAAAAACCTTTTTGATGTTAGTCGTCTCCTCTACCATTACTCTTTTGGTTCTTTTGATTTTCTTTTTCTGTCCTTTTGTTTTGTTGGTGGAGAGGGTAGACATGTATACTGATACTCGAGAGTCGTTAGGTTCTTTAACAAATATTTATATCCTCCGCCATTTTGGGGATGGTCTTGATAAACCGAAGAACTTTTCTTATATTGAAAAGATTCCTAACTCGACTCCTGTGTTATAGTTCGTTCACTCCAAACTGATTGGTTGATTTACGGACACTCGACGAATCACTACATAGTTCTTCAGGATTTAATCTAATTTACTTATATTCTGATATTTTAAGGGATAATAGCTTTTCTCTGTTGATCTTTGATAATATCCGCATCTGGGGAAGCAAAAATTAACTTATGAAATGCTCTAGTAACAAAAAATCTTGATGAAAACAAGAACAAGAGTAACAAATTTCAGTGACATCCATTATGCCGTGTGAAGTCACTTTACGAGAAGTTTACGTCTCGGAATTTGTTCGTGGTGTTCTTGTTCTCTTTAAGATTTTTCTTCACCAGTTCATTTCACACAACGAATTTTTGCTTCCCAACTAGAAATTATTAGAAATAAAAAAAAAGGTTATTATCCTTTGAAATATGATAATACTAAGGAAGTGTTGTGACCCTTCGTGTGTCCGTCATCCAACCAGTCGGCTGCCTCGCTACGAACTAACCCTTGGCCATTGCAAGGTTTCTAGTGAACAGACTGTAGGTTAAGTTTGGTTAACTTTGGTTTGTGATCAAAATTACATGTTTTGAAGTGAAATAGTAGTAGAGAAAATCGAAGCCAATTTCTAACGAAAACGCTAGTTTTTCCTCTATCTTCCTATGTACAAATCATTATAGGGATCAGTGGTTGTCCTCCACTGAATCTTTACCCTATATTTAATGGTTGACTTGTGCTTCTTTATGCTGGTGTCGGTGGTAATCTGACTGTGTGTGATATGTACTAAGACACTTTTATTGATGTTTTCTCTTTTTTACAGATTCTTGGAAACTCGAGAGAACCAGAAGCATTCTACACAAGTCAGGTCACTAGTACTTTAGGATAGAGAAGCGCGAGGTACTAGGCTACGGACCACCAGGATGAAGGAGACGTTACTAGGATGCCAGGAGAAGGAGGAGGAGCGTCGTCGATCGGAGAATGTCATCACCACCCTCAACTACAAGCCCATCAGCGACAATCCAGGTAAGAACATTTCGATATTAGGTATTATTTCAGAAGTTGCTGTGCAGAGATCGTAAGCCGCGGGACTAATCACAAGTTTCCTCACTAATGACTTCGATGACGTTACAAGATTCACTGACCCGTGATATCACTCCAATAGTCCGCTCAAGCTTTATAAATAAGATCTGAGTAATATGGGTATTTGTTTTAGTTTGTTATTTAATGTTTTTATTTTTGACTTACGGGTATATGCTTTTATAAACAAAAATAGGAGAATATTTATTATAATGTTGTCATGAATATTTTTGATAACTAGAAACATGACGTTGAACTGTTGCTTCAAGATATTTCTTACAAAAGAACCTATGTGCATGGTCCATTGGTCCATGGCAGTTAAGAGTGAAACTACTGTAGTAGTGTTGAAGACAGCTTATCATACAGCCTTTGGCGTTTTAATGATTGGGACTAGTTTATTGCTCCTTTTTATATCATTTAAGCAATTATCTATTCAAACAATACTGTGAAATATATTTAAAAAAAAATGGAACTAAATAATTTCTAATAAGTGGTTAGTTATTCCACACGTCAAGCAAACCACTACCTCAAGAGATCCATAAAAAAACAGCACTTACAACTGAATTTATTTCCTTGTACTGTACTGTATACTAGCATTTTCACAAGTACTCTCACGTGGATGCATTCCCTGACGAGTAATCCCAGTTGAAAATATGAATTTAAACACTCCCAGAATTGCAGCCACATTCTCTGTCACAAATCTGCTTAGTAATTAGACGCTCAAATACTCCATATCTAATATATAATGTGAAGAAAATTATATTCATAAATATAATACACTCGGACACGCTTACATATACATTCAGTATCATTGCCAACCATAAAGACTGACATACGAGAG
Source organism: Homarus gammarus (assembly GCA_958450375.1). Classification (NCBI taxonomy): domain Eukaryota; kingdom Metazoa; phylum Arthropoda; class Malacostraca; order Decapoda; family Nephropidae; genus Homarus; species Homarus gammarus. The sequence continues at coordinate 555,561 of CAUDMG010003609.1, forward strand.
AAAATGGAAGGCTTGTGATATTGATAAACATTGGTAACTCTACCTTAGCATGTCACACGCATCTGGAGTGGACTAGTTTATGGAACCAGCGCGCACCTGACCTCCATAACCAAGAATCATATACCGTAGCGTTTTTTTTTTATTATTCTCAAGTGAATTTGTTTATTAAAATTTGCATATTACTTAAAAACAAAATACGGATAAGTAATTTAAAGGCTCCTTTCTGTCCTTGGAAATTTTTGACTTAACGTAAATAGTATCCCTGCGAATATGGATACGAGTTACCATATGATAGTTTATTCACTTAAAAAGTCAATAAAATTAGCATTACAGGTCGGAGTTAATTCTAATATGGTTATTCATGCATCACTTATATGCAACTTCAGTATAATTCTCAATATCGTGTACACTAATAAGCTCCTCTTGGAACCATATTACTGTATGCTACAATTAAGAAACGTGATTTATCTTTTCTACTTTAATATTCTAAATAAAGTGTATATTCTGGACCTCAGTGTAATATTAGTGTGTGTGAAGGGCCAACGTCTCATTTTTGGCTGGGTCTAGGTAATTAAATCCGGGATTTCACTAACTGGTGCTGTACCCGCAGCCCCACAAGTATGTTTAGTGGTTGTACTATGGGGTTGTATCCACAAGACCAGTGTTAAGCAGCAACAATGACGTTATTATATTTTTTCTTAAATTTACCGTTTTGACGGATGAGTTTGTATTTTTTCCTTCAATGTCCAGTGTGAGCACAGGAGGAAATCAGAATACAGATACTTGGAGAAACCATGTGAAAAGACCCTTACCACACGTCCCAGGCCGGGAATCGAACCCAGAACAGCATTGTGAGATGTGCACGATACTGTGCGAAATGCATTAATTAGGGTAATACTTGATTACCCTAATTATCACCATTTCACCTCGAAATTGCCAAGTGGTCACTAATTTGGCTGATTTTTTATGTTGATACCAAGTATTTTACTCTTGAAAGAGTAGTTTCTTGACCTAGGTCCTTCTTGCATTAAGCTCGTATATCTTAATATATGAAGCACCCTTTTAAACATAAAAGAACATAAACATTACTCATTGTGAGGTTAAAGGCATTTTAACGTTAAACATTAGGATGAGAGCGTGCACAGGGAAGGGGCGTGGTTTTTGGGTGTGTGGTGAACGCCGGGTCTTATGGGTCTCTGTCGTTCGCCGCCCCCACCCCGGACGTTTCTCGGCGTCATCCACCCACAATGCTACGTACGGGTGACTACTACGGGCGAGGGGCGAGCCCAGCAGCAGCAGCAGCAGCAGGGAGGGAGGCCAGCCACAGGAGGGTTCAGACTCCCAGGGAGTGTGATACGCAGCATTCGGTTGGTCTGACGCGTGCGTGTTTCTTTTGTTGTGTGTGAGCGGTGAGGGTAAGTCTGTATGTTTGTGTACGGAGGTTTGTGGATGATGCGTTTGTATGTTGTGATGTATGTGGGGGTGGTGGTGTATTTTTATGTTGTGTGTTTGGTTGCGTGAGTCTTGGTGTACGTGTAGGTGTTGTTACTTGTGTGTAGGTGTTGTTACTTGTGTGTAGGTGTTGTTACTTGTGTGTAGGTGTTGTTACTTGTGTGTAGGTGTTGTTACTTGTGTGTAGGTGGTGTTACTTGTGTGTAGGTGGTGTTACTTGTGTGTAGGTGGTGTTACTTGTGTGTAGGTGGTGTTACTTGTGTGTAGGTGTTGTTACGTGTGTGTAGGTGGTGTTACGTGTGTGTAGGTGGTGTTACTTGCGTGTAGGTGGTGTTACTTGCGTGTAGGTGGTGTTACTTGCGTGTAGGTGGTGTTACTTGCGTGTAGGTGGTGTTACTTGCGTGTAGGTGGTGTTACGTGTGTGTAGGTGGTGTTACGTGTGTGTAGGTGGTGTCACTTGTGTGTAGGTGGTGTCACTTGTGTGTAGGTCAAATAATTCCCTTTATATCCATTGGATACTTTCCCTTCATCTCCGCCCACTTTCCAAAAAAGGAAAAACCATAACTAGTTTTGCTTCTGAGGGCATATCATCTCTGAAGGAGTTTTGCCAGGTTTTTCCTTCAAGGCAAAACTTTGGGTTGCGCAGTAGATAGCATAACTAGTTATGCGTTTTGGGGCCACCAGGAATACACCTAATGTGTCCTAATACTCCGGGCTCCTCGTTTTTTAATACGTAACAGTCTGGTGAAGTCAAGAAGGGAGTTAAAGCCCTGCAAGGCAATTCTTAAATCTTGAAACCTAATTTTAAATCTGCAAACCGTATAATTACAGGGCATCATGTTGAAAGAAACTTAATTTATTTAACCTGAAATAGCGCAACCTTCCCAGCTCGTTAAAATCGAATCACTGCGACTCCCTTTGAATACACAAATTACCTTCATGTTGTGTATGTTACACAAAAAGGTGTTCTTGTATTATTTTTCATGCTATTAGAAGAGTCTTTTATTGTTAACGTTAGACGTTGATGTAGTAATACGCATGTGAACCATAACTTCAACAACTAAGGTTTTTAGATGCGAAATAAGGTTAGTAATTACACTACTCCAACAGCAATTTAAAATTATGTAAAATGAAATTGTTACACGAACATCCGAAGGGAGTGATTTTGAAGGAACAAGTTTACTCTAAGCCAGTCCGAGATGACCCATACCAAAGCAGTTCCCGCCCTACTAAGAATTGAATTTTGTTTCCCATTGAAAATAAACTTTGAAATTTGAGAGTTGGAAAGAAAAGCGGATAAATTTAGGCTACCTTGAGCTTTTAATCAGATAACTGCAGGACGTCTCAAATTTTCTACTTTCTTGCGGGATTTTGTTGAATACATTGTACTGTACCTGAACCCTTTCCCAGCGGGGGTTACCCTGAGCCGAATGAAACCGTCCGGCGGTAGCCAGAATAAAATGGCAAGTGCGTGAAACGCGGCGAAAGGGTTAACAAATGTGGGTTTCTGAATTCCAGATAAACCTGAATCATACGGAATGCCGAGAGTAAAATAATGTTATAATAAAAAAAGGGCCACCGTTGTATAATGTTAGGCAAAGAATATCCCTGATGTAGTGAGCATCGGTTTGAGCTGCAAGTGTGGAACTGTCCGCTTGCAATCATTTTATATTAGCCGTTTGAACCAGGAGGTTTTAAAGTTTATGGTTCTCGATGCACAATGCACAGATAACAACGTAATACATTATTTATAGGTAAGAAGAACACAAGTCAGTGATAAATACAACGCTTGTGAGGTTATTTGACAACTGCTTGGTACAGTAGCTAAAGCAGCTATCTGTGCATACTTTGTGGGAAACAATATGAGACCATGGACGAGAAATTTTGGTATATGAGGGTTGTCACTTGTCACACGTAAAACTTCGGAGCATATCGACCCACACCTGCACAGATGGTTGCTTTAGATACTGTACATTTATATTCATCTATTTCAGGATTGTTTCCCACACTTGACTGTATTAAACACCACTCGGTATATTTATTTATGAAATATCTGCAGGAATAAAACTTAGATTACCGGTCATTTTGGAATTCCTGTAGTTTTCTGTATGCTGATACTATACCTGTAGTGGACTGTACCAACCAATCTGAAACTAGTGGACTGTGCGTATACTACAAAACCACATACTTGTACCACATGGACCTCTTGGGTACCGATGCTTGGGGGGGGGGGGGGGCTGTACACATAAAGCTCATTATATTGCTGTGGTTCTTCACAGTAGATTACCTAACACTGAAACAGTTACCAATGTCATATGAGCAAGGTTTACACGATTGTCATTTTCTGATGTAAAATCGTCGTTTATAGTGTATAACCCCACTGCACACCTCGCCACGAGATCAATAAGTATATTTAGTAACAGTTCTGTCTTTATGGTCATCCTGGCTACGACTGGCTTTATATCAGGCATGACATTGTTAACTAAATTGATTCACTTGAAACTTTTTGGGTGATTATCTACAGTAGATGGTATAGGTGGGAGCTATCTAAAGAAAAAGTCAGTATTGTCATCCAGTAAACTGAAAACTAACTTGACACAATCGGTTCATAATAGCATGGAACTGTGTTAACACTTAGCTATGATAAGTGTTATCTTATCGTTATCACTCCAGTAACTGTCGTGTCTTAGATGTCTATTCCCCAAGTCAGTAAAAATATAACATAACATATATGGTAATATGATAAGTCTTGCCTACTTTACGTCCAAATTTCCCGACTGGCTGGAGAAGCCTTCTAGCCAATGCAGTTGTCTAGTCAGTGTGACTGCGGGTGTGGAGGTAGCTCGTTGTGTTTGTTCGTTATGTATAGTATACCCGGGAAACTGTGTTAAACCTTTACCATTTTAGGCATTTGGAGTTGCTCAAAGCTTAAGAAAATGAGTAGTTATGAGATAAGAAAATAGTGATTTTATCAAGAATAATTTGGTGATAAAGCAATATTGATAATTTTAAGATGGTGTTTTGTATAGGGTCGAGGTGGCAGTTGTAAATACCCATGACTGACTTGTAAACAAACTGTCATATCGAGATTGATTTGGAATTGGAATGAACTGTTATAACTAATACAACAATTGATTAGAGAAATTTGTGTAAAAAAAAACTTAACGAACTACTCAAATGTGAAGCAATACGAAATATTTTTTTTTTACAAAGGATAAGTTTAAGGACGAATGTATGATTGAATGGCAATAATGAATTCTGTATCAAAATTAATCGGTATATACTGTACGTGTACCCCGGGTCGGTAATGTACCCCGGTCTCCGGGTGGGGCCCACCGCGCCCATTAAACTAGGGGCCGCGCGTGTTTAATAAGTCGCCTCACCGGAGATGAGGTGAGGTGAAGTGAACTAAACTAAACGGGTTCCTCGAGAAACGCCAGTAACTGGTGCCTCGCTCACTTTTACACCTCCGTGTGTAGTACAAGCGGTTCCGCTCCCCACCCGGGGTACGTTACCGACCCGGGGTACAGTAGCCAAAACAACTATCTGTTCATACTTTGTGGGAAACAATATGAGACCATGGACGATAAATTTTGGTATATGAGGGCTGTCATTAGTCGTACGTACAATTTCGGAGCATATCGACTCCCACCTGCACAGATAGTTGTTTTAGCTACTGTACATTTGTTTGACCCATAGAAATATACCATACTATACTGATGCAAGAAAATTTATCCTCGTTGGTATCGGATTACACGAAGTACGGTACAGGATTGTATGACCATTAATACCGTGTCTATAATTTCCCACATGTTTGTTTGCACATAGGCTTGGCCACTGTATGATTGTTCTAGTGTTGACATTCTCAAATACAATCCAGTATTTTTTTGTCAACTGCGGACATTATTGCAGCTGGTTCTTCATTTTTTTTATGCCATGTTTCTTGCCATTTTTTTTTTCTATTTTGGTTGCCTCCCTGCTGGTGGTTCTGGCCAAAGGAGCTGAAATTAATTGATTAAAGTTAAGTAAAGCACGGTTTCGTATAACAGTTACTGTAGATGTACCACCCGCCATTTTGTACTCGGCATACCGGAAGTAATCCACAACCGAAAAAAATCCCAAAGGCGAGAAATTTAACTTCGTGATAAACGTGTTTTTGTTTATTTTCTAGAGCCAATGAAAACGATTCAACAGCTTTTTTTTATTTGTTTTTTGACAAGTAACTTTGTCTTCAAAGCAATCATTACTTTTTGACGGGATCTCGTACAAATTAGGTGTACGACGGCTGACTGCATACAATGCTCGTCTCCTGTTCTTAGGGTATCTGGTTCGATTCCAAGCACTTCCAGTCTACTTACCTGTAAATGGAGACCTATTGTTACAGTCGGAGTGAGTGGTCGATACAGCTGTATGGACACTGTCCCTAACGGGTCGTCATGCCTACGGGACCCACTTTCATTTTAAGTGCAATTTGCATGTAGTCATCGATTATGTTCCACTTAATTTTTAGAAAAAAAACTTCAAGAGAAACAAAGCAAACGGCCTGAAGAGGGGGCAAAGGGAACAGAGGCATGTACAGACGAAGAGAAGCAGTACAGTTTGACGTTAGTACAAGCCTTCCGCTCTACACGACACACACAGGGTGTCCTGGCATCCCTCAGACTCATTGTCATGCCAGAATGTCGTGGGTGATGTAAATCCCGTATTACATACGTGGCTCGTGTCCCGCCACTTCACTTTCATACCACGTGCATTAAAGCAAAAAGTAAAACTCGTGAAAAAAAATAATTCAGCACGCCGAGGAGTGTATGTCTCATCCACGCATTACATAAGTTCATTATACCTCCTCACGGGAGCTAAAACTCTCTCTTCCTCACTTCCTGAGGATACTTCATCATGTAGTTGAAGTGCGCATGCGTGGTGGTCGAGGACATACTGGCGTCAGTAGTTGTTGAGATCTGGTATGCTAGTGGGAGTGCTGGTTCGAGCTAGCTGCTGCGTCAGTGGGCGAGGGATGTGCAGCTCTCAATCAATATCAACGTTTGTGTGGAGCTACACCCTCCGTACTCTAACAGTTGTGCTCGTAGGCTCCGTATGTCGACCTGTGATGCTGGTCCTATGTGTTAGATGATGTTTTGTGGCCCTTGGATTGATGGAATGTGGTCTTGTTGAATTTTAATGTGCCCCTAGCCAGCCAAAGAGACACTAGAGTGACTTGAAGTTGATGCAAGGTGAATTTACTGTGAGTTGCCATGAGTCGGTATATACGGTTTCGTTATTACAAGTGAATGGATGTGTGACTGCCTCGTGTAATACTTTATATATCATGATATAGTCGTGGAAGAGATCAGAAAAACGGTTTTATAACATTGTTGATAAAAAAAGTCTTGTTTTCATCTTTATGAACTACTTGCCACGTATCAAAAACAAACGTGCGACAAGAGTTCTGTACATAGCTCACGTGTACGTTATTGTTTATCAGAAATGTATCCAGGTTTCCAAATATAAATGATATAAACACTGCAGAAAACTAAATGAACCATTTAGAAGAATCTATTGTAGTCTCAACGCGTGTGTTTCTTAGGAGGAGGAAAAGTGGACTGCAGCGTGCGCCAACAGTGACCTTGAGCTAGTGAGGTGGGAGGCTGCTGGGAGTTAATGTTCGCCATGATAATATTAGTGGAGGTTGGGAAGATGGTGCTGTGACAGTTTTTATCTTGTGGTCTGTCTGACGAAGTGTATCAGTTGCAGAGTTCCTGCTCGCGTTCACAATAATTCATCTTTACTCTAGTAAAATACATTTAAGTTTTACCTTACGACAATTAATTACCTCATTATCATGTCTCTGGAGATACAGCAATGCAGATGGTTCTTAGGATAAATATTTACTTCCAATGTGATATATGGTGTACTGTACAAGTACCATCATATAGCAGATGGGAATTTTGCTCATCAAGCTGAAAAGTGAACTTCAGGGTGAGTTTATTCCATGTCATGAGATCATGAATATAAAATGTTAACGTTGAAGTACGAAATTAAAAGTTTTATGCATTTTTATAGAAAGTTAATATCTTAATTTCGTTGCCGTCGTGTGAGACAAAACAAGCAACAACACGTGTATAGTGTACAAGACACTAATTTTTAGCAGCAACTTGACACTGTTAGTATGAATCAACGCCTCGGGTACAGTATACATCAGACAAGTGTCAGTTGATTTTATAGATGATGATCATAATGTTGAGTTCATCGAGGTGTTATTGTGTTTACGGGCGACTGTGGTGTGTTTTGGAAGTCGGCTCAATGAGGGAGGGAGGGAGGCAACAGTGAAGGCTGGTGAGCGCGCGTGGCTAACCTTAATTATTTCATCAAGCTCTTTAACTAGACTTGAAATACTGACGATTGTTTGTGTGCAAAGAATCATCTTTTGGTTGCTAGTATTTTAGAAGAGTATTTCCACTCTTATCCTAACTCTCTTTTAGGTTGAGAGTCGTGAATTTGAGGAAGAGTGGTTGTCAGAAACATCTAACGCGTCTTGGCACAAGTAAATTTGGCTCTAGCTATACTGTTGGCAGTGCCAGTTGAGGAGTAACTTCCTCAACAGTAGGTTTGTGGTTGGTGAACAGCACTGCAGTAAAACAGGCGAGGTCGCTGAAGAGAACCAAGGGAACTGCTCGCTACTGTATTACCTGGTGTTGTGAGTCACAGTGAACTAGTAAGTTTTGACAGAAAAGTACAATCTTATCCATGTTTAACTGAAGAATGGCGTAAGATTACAGAGATAAGAAAACAAATACATGGAAAAAGTTTATTCAACCGGTTACCTGCATATACTGTACTGTGTTTATATAATGGGTACAGTTGCCAGTGTAGGCTTCATTAATTAAACGGCTTTTTACCCCGTGAAGCAAGTCAGTCTTGTGTCGTGTGGGTTTTAACTGGATTATTTTTTCTGCAAGTGCTCGTCATGTGTGGGCCCAGTAGTCCGCATTCCCTCCTGTGTGTTAACGAAAACGTATACTTTACAGTTATTGACATTTAGCAGTTCTCTCGGCGTTTTTGTGCATTTAAAATTACTGGTTGAAATGTTCCTTTATTTAAATATTCGCAGTAACTCATATGTGACAGATACTTGAGATAGTGTCTAAACAAAACTGAATGTCACTGACTTAGTCCATGAAACTAACCGACCTAACAGCATAGTAATTCAACTCCTGGACTAATCAGGTTAGGTTAGGTTTTGGTGGTTATTCATAGACTGAGAACACATGACACAAGAACTGAAAACCAAAAGGCATAATGTTCAGTATATTATTTAGATTACTTGAAACTAGAAATCTACATTGATAATTCTAAGCACAAACTGGTGTAGTCAGTGAGGGTAACCTTACAAGTCGTTATGGCAACATTCACTATAAATGGTAAACTGTTTCCTTACGCCTAAGAGTCCTGGACTTGGCAGAGCGTAGCTAACTAAAATTTAACTAATGGAGAAGAGTGTAGTTTTATTTCTGTGCAAATGGTATCTGTTATTACGGGCACTACTAATCTTGCCATTCATTACCAGTTTTGTTGTTTCATTAAAGAAACTGAGGTTGTATCTTTCACTTTGGATTTTTTCTTCCTTGTGTACTTGGCTAATTCACTACCTAGGTACAGTACGTACTGTAGTTTGAAGGCAACATCGTAGAAGTTTGCTCTCTACTTATCACATATAATCTAAAATCCAGAGTATATAAAAAGTGTTTTTAGAGTCTTGGAGAGTAAAATCTTGTGGATTGTCTTACAAGAGGAAATTGCGATTGAACAAACTCAGTCAAGCGACGGCAACTGTGAATGGTATGCCAAATAGTTTTATATTGTAATTTGGCTCTTGTCCACCAGGTGGATGGGGATAGTGACCCATATTGATGCTGTGTAACAATTGTACATGCCTGTATAATTATGTTTCAAGTACTTAATTTACACAATTTAAAAAAAATGTTTATACTATGGTACGTGAAATGGCAACTCTTAGTCAAGGCTATATACCTTTAGAGTTGCCAGTTATGCCGGGCTTATTTAGTGTAGGGGAACTGACCAAAGGCAAAATAATACCAGAATATTGTCTTCTTTAATAACAGACACTACGAGATTCTCAATTTCACTTTGATAACTATTTTCACTTACCAGAACATACTCTCAGAACTATCGGAAATTTATTCTCTAATATACTACAGTATTAAACTGAATTACGCTTCATAGTGGACACCAGTGACTCGGCATTATGACGTGTTTCGTGTTTAGTTAACAGAATGCAACTGTAGCGGCCTTGACCCCCTAGAACGACTGGGCTGGGGTAACTTGGTGGTCAACACTACCAGGGGGGTGCTGGTGGTAAAGTGGTACCGCTCTTGCCTTCGCTAGATAGATGTCACGGGTTCGATTCCCGGGCCGGTGGAAGTTGTTTGGACATACTTCCTAGCCCCCATTAGTCCCTGTTCACCTAGCAGTAAAGTAGGTACCTGGTGTAAGTCGAAAGTTGCGAATTCGTATTCAGGGACAAGTTGTTGGAGCTTCCAATAACATGATGACATAAACCATTGACTCTTCAGGCTTCTGCGCTCTTAACTCATGAGACTTAAAGGCAAGCATGAACTTAGCTTTCTTTCCCTGTTGGGCACTGTAAACGCTTCTGCGCTTCACCTTACCCAAGGATGTAGGGGAGTGCCCAATAAAAAAAAGAACCTGCCAACTGATCAATGTGTTGTATTTGGTACAGTGTTGAATGGATTATTCATATTATCTACTGTGCTTAATATAAGACGAATACAGTACATCTATTTGTTCAATGGCAACAACTTGGATACGTAACAACGCGTGTGGTTATTTTAATAATTATAATACAACACAAAACACCCTCGATAAACCAAGCTTACCTTTAGTAAACTAATGTGTTAGGATAAGGATGAGGCCCTTGTTTGTCACCTAAAAATTTATATATCGTATAAAATAAAAATAAATAATTGCTTGACTTGCTGCTACAGTAACACAACATCCCGACAGATTTACAAGTGTAGTTAACGAAGTCACCAGCCAGTGTAGGAAGGATCCAGTAATGGGCAAGAGGCAGAGAGACGTCATCACCCAACAATACCAGCATTAATATGACTCGCTTGGGCAGATGGTGACAAAGGGAGCACGAGAGTATGTTAGGAATTTCACTTCGTTTCTAAAAGTTTAAAGTAAGCTAAAAAAATGAAACTTATAAATGTTGAAAAAAAAAAGAATGAAATTGAGTTGTAATCATTCAGTATATCGTTTGGTCGAGAGCTTTAGTGAAGTCCTGGTTCGTTCTGAAGGAGTATTTTAGTAGAAAAAAAGGTCGATGAGCTTTTTTTGTTTATTATAATCAGTGCCTTTTGTGATGCAGGAAAATCTTTTATAATTGTGAGTAAACTTGAAATAAACAGTTTCTTGAAAAGTGAAAAAAAACCAGCCATGCAAGAAACGGCTAAGACTCCAGAACGGGTTAAATGTGTGGATTATAACAACCAAACGGAGACGATAGGAGGAGCTAGTCTCAGCCCCTCCAAGGAACCCGTTTCACTAGTATGTGGCGGCAGTCGTGGGTTGTCGCTGCTCGAGATTCAAATTATTCCAAAAGAGGACGCCTCAGCTGCAATCCCCACATCACCTTCTTCTCTTAAACATGAAGTAGATGGCTCCAAGGGGCACAATCAGGGACTGCACTCGGGACAGGAAGGTCAAGGACAGAAGATAGGTGGGGGAGGAAGGCCTGCCAACAATACAAGTCGGAGCGGTCAAAACTCACCGATCGCGTCAACTGGGGAAGCTCCTCTCGTCTCGCCCTGCCAACCTAGATTTGCCAATTTCCTTCAGTCCACCGATAAAAGTAAGTCCCACTAATTTTGATATATTATTTACCAGCTATTATTAATTATCATCCAATATGATATAAAATAAAACTTTGTCAATAAATTTGTTAAACTAAAAACCACACAACCCTGTAGGTCTAATACTGTATATGTATTGCCTTAACAAACGTAGTTAAATTGTCATCGAAAAACTTTATTTTTCAGTGGCGCTTCCTAACACCCAGACCTTTATAGACTGTTGAACCTAACGTCATAATTTTTTACCACCATCATCTTACTCTTCTAATTTCCTACATTGGCTTCATTTGTCTGCTGACGGGCTGAGAAAAGTCTCGAGTGCCTCGTTTTGGGTAGGAATGACTAGTTTAAGTTAGGTTAACCTAACCTAGTACGCCTGCCTTTTTTTTTTAAAACTTAAGTAGGTATAAAGTTTAATCACGCAGAGAGCGCAGAATTACTCGTCTTGGTATTTTATCCTGTGGTTAATATTGTTCCATCTCGTAGTCGAGGGATTAAACAAAACTTGGCTGCTTCTACAAGATAATAGATTCAAACATATCCATAATCCATTTGCTCATAAATGCCCGTTTTTACAAAGGAACACCTTACCAAGAGCATGAATTCATTCCTCTCTTCCTACTGTAACTTTAGTATTTTCATCTGGTTAGCGCTGGGCGATTACACTTAGCTGAAGAAACCCCGTCGGTATTGTCAAAGCGTTATTCAGCATTGTAATTTTTCCCGTGTGATATACAGTTTCCGTCCTCACCCCTAATATCCGGGAGACGAAATACTGTATCCAGGAATGACACCACGACACACTCCTCCCCACTCACTAGAGTTAGGGGTTCACCCCCCAGGAAGATACGATTGCCAACGCGAAGTGGTAAACGCAAGAGTGGAGCCAACTGTACATAAGTTTAGTATACAATAGTTAATAATTAAATACCGTAAAACTATCTTGACTCAAGGTTAAGATGAGTTAGCGTAAGGGTGTTTAATTATCAGGCGGTACAGTATAATCTAGGGGGCCTAACATTTGTGATGCTTGTTTTATTTCGCTAAGTATGATTATGAAGCGAGATTGTGGAAACGTCTTTAGTACAGCGCAAGTGGGCGTCTTCCCATTCCTCCGTCAAGGTTAAGGTGATGTCCGGTGAGGAAGGGAGGGAGGGAGGGAGAGAGAGAGAGAGGCAGGCAGACGGGAAGGTGAAGAGCGAGTGCCGGGTTGAGGTGGGGGTTGGGGGGAGCAACAGTTGTCAGAGGTGAGCGGTTACGCCACAAAATTTACGTCACGGTGCGCTTCACACAACACACACAACTATTCTTCAGTATCTCGTATCTTATAGAGATTTTCATTAATATCTGAGCCAGTTAATGATACATTATATTGTGTAGATTGTATTGGAAATCGGCCATGTGGTGCCGCTCCAGCGTGTTAGCAACCCTAAAGTGAGGTTGGTCTGAGCTAGACTCTCCTCCAGGCCTCAGTGTTTAGCTCGTGGCAAGCGAGGAGGAATTGATATTAGTGCTCTCTATTTTATATGCTATTGTCGTGCCCCTGACATCATCTAGCGTATTGACATAACATCTTTGTGCGCCTTCAAGGTACTGTAATTGTTTGTCTATTTTGTGCTTAGTATTAATTTTAGAATAATTCTGAAAATTATTACCGTGGCGAATTCATGGGTGGATCCCGCCCACTCCCTCGTTTAGTTGCGTGATGTTGGGGAAAGGAAGTTGCGTAAAAATGTCTCATTTCTCTATACAGTATTGAAAACAATATTTTGGTATAAAACCAGAGTTTCAAATGTTAGATAGCAGGTTATGTGGTAACTGTCAGTCACAGGGTGTAAGCATCACGTCACTCCCTGAACACCGATACGTTAATACTGGTCATATTTACTGTAGAGAAATAACGTTCAAGTCCCTGACCTTTAGTGCATCTTATACTATCGGTTGCTGTCAAACCATTTTACATTTGGTAAATGTGAAGGAAACAGGGCCAGCTATTAATACCTTAGATTTTGACATGAAACTTTCCAGTATTATATATGAGTATTTTGAGTCATAATCAGGTGTCGGTCAGATGATATTTTAAACCTTACAAGTTACTTAGAGCCGCGTTACAATGGCTGATATGTGAGACTGCATTAAATTATTTATGAACAAAATTAAGGTTTTAGGTTTGGTCATGTTAATTAACGAGACAAGCTGTATAATTATCGTATTTTTTATTATTGTTGACTATCGTACTCTTGTTATGATTCATCATAGGGTGAAGTTGTATGAATCTAAATAGACTTCTATGAGGGTGACATGCCTGACGTTGTACACTCCTCCATACAAATGTTTGCCGATGACGCCAAGTTATTTCGGGAAATGAAGAACCAAGCGGACTGTGAAGAGCTGCAGGAGGACCTCTGTGGGCTCCAGGAATGGTCGAAGAAATGGCTGCTGAGATTCAATGTCACGAAGTGTAAGAGGATGCATCTGGGGCGTACCAACGGTAAGGAGGCGTATCATATGTCCCAACGGGATGATGAAACTGCACGATTTGAGACAAGTGTGTGAGAAGGACCTAGGTGTGTATGTTGACAATGAGCTGAAGTTCTCGGGCCATTGCGAGAAGGTAAACCAGGCAAATAAATTATTGGGTCTTATAAGAAGGTCGTTCAGATATCTAGACGGTCCGTCCCTCGTAACGATCTTCAAGAGTGAAGTGCTTCCCCATCTGGAGTACTGTCACCCTGTCTGGTCCCCGAGATATGCTAGGGACTGTCAGATGGTTGAAAATGTTCAGAGGGGGGCCACCAGACTGGTGCCTGCCCTTCGGCACCTCAGCTACCCTGAGAGATTGGAGCGCCTGAACTTGCCTAGCTTATACTACAGACGGGCAAGGGGTGACCTAGTTGAGGTGCATAAGCATCTCGGGGGGCACTACTCAGTTGAGTGTCCTTACTTAGAGCTGGCGGACTCTCGCCCCACAAAGGGTCACAGCTCAAGATTGAAGAAGCCGCAAGTCCAGAAAACTGTGAGGGCAAACTTTTTCGGAGTGAGGGTTGTAAACTCTTGGAACAATCTACCAGAGAGTGTTGTGACGGCACCGAGTGTGAGCTCTTTCAAGACAAGACTTGACCAACATTGGAGCGGGTTCAGGTACAGTCACCCAAAAAAGTCCTGTCGCGAACCATGAACCCCGAGATTCAGACTATTGAATCCGAAGCATTTATGGACAGAATAATGTATCAGTGTCTACTGCTTCGGGTTCACGAGTCTGAATCTCGGGGTTCGTGGTTCGCGACAGGACTTTTTTGGGTGACTGTACATTTAGGAGCCGGTACATGCCCAATACTTGCCAACAGTGCGTGACAGAGACGTGACCGATCGCCCAAGCGGCTAACGAGCCAATCAATGGTGAAGAGGATAAAAGTGTATTGAAAGAGTTGGGGGGGGGGGGGGGGGAATTACCACACTCTCGATGGTGAGGAGGTAGGCTTGATATGGCCGTACAGCAACCACGAAAGGGTAGCGACTCGCCTGTCTATACCTGAAACCCGCCTCAAAGATTTATCCAAAAGATTTTCACTGGCCAAAAACCAGTTTGCACCTCCTCCAACTCTCTCGAGAGTTCACTGGTACAACTTTCCTTCATCATTAGAGAGCGTATATGTTATCTAATTTAAGAGTCGTCGTGAAAGATCGTGGCCATATTAGTCGCCCACTTACACGGTGTAGCTGTATGTGTAACCCAACACTACCAATCGCATGTATTTCTTGTGCCGTAACTTGAGACTTCAAAACATCTCGTTAAGGGAGTGTCAGTGTAAAATCCACGTCAGGTGATCTTCGTCTTTGTTCCCTGGTTAAGAGAACCATCTAGATGCATTCTCACATCCTCAATTCCAGGGAAATTTTAATATACGAACCTTTGAGAATTTGGCCCCAGCCACCACCATACCAGTGAGTAAGGTGGTGGTAGCTCCGGTGAGTGTTTGATACCGTTAGCCTACCAGCATCTCCGCCATCCTTATTTACCATGCAGGCACCAGCACCTTCACTTCGTTCACCAGTTGTGGCCGCCTGCAGCTCTCACGGTCCGTCCCCCTCAGTACCTCACCAGTGAAGGGATTTTGGTGACATGATTTTGAACGGACGAGTTGACGGTCGGAATTTTTTCGTAAGATGGCAGGTCAAAGGGTAAAGAAACGCTTAAATTCACTATGGTAATGGTGTTTTTAAATAAATTGAACCAAAAAGTGTAAAAAATAAGGGTTAAAGTTGCTAAAAAGTACGTGACTGCGAAAAGCTCTGCGATTGGTTGTGACGTCACTTCTGTGGCAAGCCGCAGACCGGGAATCAGCCAGCTGTGCAATATGTGATGTTGTTACCAACATAAATACGGGACCTGTGGCCATATACAATGTTCAAGCAAAGGGCAAAGTGTCGTTGGTGCTTCGTGCCATTGTGCAAGAGGACCGACAATTCCTCACCAGGCAAAATATTCATCACAGTACCGAAAGATAAGAAAAAGATCGTGGCTGCTGCTCGACGGCACTTCCCCATGACAGAATCCAGCACCTACTGTAAACAATGAGACACATTATCTCTAGAGGATTTCTGTTGCAAAACATTTTTCGATCGCATGAGAAAATACAGCTCATATGTTAGGTTAAGGGGGAGGGGGTAGTAACTTAAAACTAGTGATTTCCGATACAAATGAAGGTCTAAACCGTCCATAACACATCGCAAACCATCAGAGAAAAAACTTAGTCTGCATGTCTAAGTACAGGGATGACCAAAGCGTAAAATTGACCCAATATTGCCTCTCTCGAATCTAAACATCAAAATACTTCTGGGAGTTAAATAAAATTTTAACCAATAATTAATATAAATGGTGATATATCCCAGTGGTTCGTTAGTGAAAAATGAAAACAATAACAGCACTGTCATGTCATCAGGCATTCTCAAAAAGTCCAGACAATGTCATTACTTCTAAATTTACTCGTATCTCCATCTAGTACTGATATACTCTGTAAATGCACTAAAAAAAGAGGTCTGCCAGGTAAGAGTACATGGCAGCTGAGCTGGTGTGAACATGGGAGTTTTTTATATCCAAAAGAACATAATAATGGAGGAAACTGTAGCGGGCTTATTGGACCATACTGGGCAGTCCCATTTACAGTACACCCAACCCCAATCGCTCATATATCCATCCAACCTATGTGAAGCTGCTCTTCACGGCACATTTCTTCACTTACCAAATCTCTATGACTTGACCATAAAACAACACCCTTACAACTTACCTGAACGTGGCATTTGGGGCTGAAGAGGCCATCCTTTCTACTCCCCCCGACTGCAGCAGTGAGTTTGGGGGAGTGATGGAATTGTAAATGGCGGTCCTGTTTTTAGAGAAATAAACTTATCTCGACTATTATAGCAGGACTTTAAACTTTTAATACATTATATATACGATATCACTACGAACGTGGCAGAGTGTATTTCTTGTTTTTTCCAAGAACCGTCAACTCGTTTGAGGCCTAATGACTAAGAAAGGTAGAAGTTTAGGAATCGAGGAAATAATAGGTACTTATCATATTTAAACTGAAGATTAATAACCCGAACCTAACCCCCAGGTAGAGTTCGGGTGTTAAACCATCAAGTGAAGTAAGCTAAGATGCCTAATCTTCACATAGTCCGTGTGTTTAGTGTTGTGGCATTATTTGAGTTTGTTTCGTGTGAATGTACTTTTGTTGAAAATTAATTGAAAGAGAAGATTAACCAATAACTACAAATATTCCATGAGATATTAACACAGTACCACTGCTGTAGAGGGGCGTGCAAACTTTTGCATAGAGGGCCACAATAAATTCCACATGGTGCGTGTTGGGCCAAACACTCACCATACTGCTTTTAAAATTCAGAATTAACGATAAATCTGAAGCCTAATACAAAATTCTTACAAGTGTTTATTGACTGTTAATGGGTGACTGTACTTGCTGCACTAACTCTGCGATGTCTGTCTGGCTGGATGATGGAGCAACACAAAGGGTGTTTAGTACACCAGTAACAGAGGACCTTAATTTGTTCTTAGTTATATTCATTTTTGAAAACAGTTGTTCATATAAGTATGTACTTCTGAACGCTGAACCTTTTTTTGTGCATGAGCAGAAAGTTGTGGATAACCTCTGCTCTTGGTAAATAATTCATATAAAATTCATGTGGAATGGAAACTTGGTCCTATTTCTTCCTCAGTTCATTGTTGCATGGAGGTCGATCACTTCCATCTGATACATCTCTGGAACGGTTTCTACGTCCAGAGTGAAAGGTGCAGCAAATAATTCTATTGCTAGTGCATGTCTTCTGATATCTGCGTGAGAACTCATCCTGCAAGGCTGTTAACTTGTCAGCATACTTTGAAAACTGTTTGTCCTTAAATTCATACTTGCTGAGAGTTGGGAAATGGGCTGTATTATGCTTTCTCATTTGCGACTCCCAGAGACGTAAATTTGTCTGAAATCCTTTGATTAACGAGAAAATGTCACATATGAGTTTATCTTTTCCCTGGAGTTTCACGTTCAAAGTGTTCGGATGTTAGTAATGTCCACAAGAAATGCTAAATCAGAGATCCATTCCTTGTCAGTCAGTCAGTTCTGGGACACCGTTATCCTTCATATCTAAATATAAAACAATTTCTCCCAAAAGATCATAAGCTCTTTTCAGCATCCCTGCTCTACTTGGCCACCGAACCTCACAAAAATATTTCACATCACCAAACTCTGCTTCAATGTCTGCCAGTAACTGTTGAAACTGACGGTGATTCAAACCTTTCGACTTTATGAAGTTGATTTCTTTTCCAAGGACACACGTCACATGTTCAAATTTCAGTGTTTTTGCACACAAAGTTTCTTGGTGTATGAAACAATGACATACAATTAATGAAGATGAATCAATATTCTGAGATTTCAATTTACCCTTGACTAAACCAACCAGGTCGTTTCTCAATCCAGTTGTAATGCTTACCAGTTTCTAGTATTCAAGGTCGAACTTGCTCAGTACCTTGTCTAATTCTTCAAATATGTCCTGTCCAGTTGTTGTTCCTTTCATGCTTTGAAGCCAATTCCTGTGCTACGAAAGTCACTGTCCACACCTCGAATATACACGGCAACTTGTACACTCGCAACAAAAAGTATCGGTGCATACTGTTGTGTGAGCAATTTGAGACCAGTGACGATAGGTATTGGGAAAGGCGAGTTGTTCCAGCCATATGTTGGCAGCCCTGGTTGTCAGCCATATAGCAACACCTAGTGGAGGGGGGGGGGGGGGTATGAGGATACACTTCCCGACATATCACAGTGTATACGTATCGTTTCGGAACTCGTCGATCTCACCCTGCACCGATACATTTTGGTGCGAGTGCACGCTATCTGTAGTGTCCGTACTTTTATCAAGAGCCACAGAGTATGTCGAGAAAGTGGATGCTTGCCGCGTAGCTATTAACTGCTCAATATTATCCCAAGACTGTCAATTCGCCGAACTACTGTCTAACCGAGAGAGATTTACATTTTCATATTGTTTGATTTTCTCGGGACATAATATTTCAGATACAGCAGTCAAGCATTCTTTTATCATTTCATCACCAGAAAAAGGTTTAAGTCTTTTGACAATGATCTGACTAATCACAAAGCTTACTTTAACAGTAGCATCACTAACAGTAGCATCACTTTCTTTAATTTTCTTGGTAAAAATTGCTTGGGTGTGGGTCCGTAGACAGGGTTCATGGTAATTTCAGAAGTGGGCCGCACTGACAGTCTTCAAGGGCCGCATGTGGCCCCCGGGCCGCAGTTTGCACAGCCCTTAAATGTAACGGTAGACTTTATTGTTTACGGGTAATAGCCCACCCGGGCACAGGTCATCGACCCACGCCGGGGCCGGGGGGTAAATGAGAGTAAAATGAAATTCAAAATATAGAAGTGTATGACCGTCTACCAAGTGCAGGAGTCTGATTAAGGCTGTCAGGATCGTCTTAAAACTATCCGTATACCTTTTGCGTTGCCCGACAGCATTATGTTTGCCGTTCTTTACAGGACCGTAGAATGTAGAGTAGTTGTTTTGGCAGTCTACGGTCGTGTCTATGCGGGTAACATGGTTGGTTCGACGTTGATGGTGAAGGACAGCCTCTCAGGGACTCGGAGGATGGAACGTAGACTACGTTAGTGAAGTTGCCTATAGTGTCTTAAGGGGTCTCCTGTATGTGTACCTGATGTGGGTCAGTGACCTGTGCCTGGCTGGCCTAATGACCATGAAAAAAAAAATCTGTGTCGTTGGATTCTGAGGATCAAACCCTAATGTTTTACACCTGGTCGTGAAGCGCGTATCTTGACTAGCTTACTAAACCTACGTGATTAAATGATAATAGCCAACATGGCGTCAAAGTTTAATAAACTATCGTAACTACTGGTGAATAAGAAACACGTGAATCTTATGAGAATTTTATCCCAGGGTCCCCGCACTCTGGGGGTAAGAGGACGAGAATGCCTCTAGTTATGGTGGTTGTAGTGCAATTTCGACATAATTTAGTGCCATCCCTGTGTCGTGAACTTACGGGAACCAATCAGATGCGTTCTCACATTACCAACCAAAGATAGAAAATAATGACGTAAGAACCTTTGAATTAGAACTTGGAGAGCCAATCACATGCTGCCTCACATCTCCGACTCCAACTACAGAAAAGAAAATAACTTCCGAACCTGTGGGAATACCTCTGTCCTCTCGTAAGTGAGCCAATCAAATACGTTCTCTTATATCCAGCCAATCAAATACGTTCTCTTATATCCAGCCAATCAAATACGTTCTCTTATATCCAGCCAATCAAATACGTTCTCTTGCATCCAGCAACGGAGTGAGTCAGATGTGTTCTCTCGCCTCTAGCTAGGGATAAGGGATTTCAGGGGAGGATCTTTGAGAATGTAAGGGAAAGTTTCCAGGGATGGTGGTGGTTTTACTAGTTGACCTGCCTCGCCCTCAGTGTCTTAGGTGAAAGCTTCTCTCCTCTGTTTTGTTTATTCTTAATACTTGTTTACGTATTTTTTATTTATTAGTATTTTTTTCATTTATTTACTCTTTTACGTTTTTTAATTGTTTAATTTTGTATTTTTAAATTATAAACTATTACATTTTTTAATAGAATTACACGAGTTTCAAAATCGAACTATACCCAACCAAGCAATGGAGGCTTAAAAAGTTATCCTCACAAATTTGACAGATAAGACCAAACATCTTATCTACGATACTAAAGAGATAAAAATAAATAAATCCCGTTTTAAGTATTCATATGCCCTTGACTTAACCCGTCGATAAACGCAGGCAACGAGCAGCCCAGGAGAGTTTTTTTACCTCCCGGGCAGACCAGCTGATCGACCAGTGTCCAGTCAGAGCCTCGCGCGATGAGTGCTCAGTGCTGCTCTAAGTTGGAGATGTGAAAATGCACCTTACTGTTACTAACGTGCATATCTTGTTGCTTTTTGATGGCTTAAAGTGAAACCTTCTTCTAACGGACTTGTCTTTTCCATATAATCCCTTAGATGAGGATTTCCACATTAACAGGCCCTCGACAGAACGAACCCTCATTATAACGAACTTTGCTCGACATATAGTCCGTTAAATAGAAGTTTTTCTGCAATGCCTTTGCAAGTTTACTAATCGAGAGTACTCTATTAAAGGCATCGGTTAAAAAACATTTGCAAATAAAGTACAAATTTAAACGGAGTCTTGGGTCTAAACTAAACATTCATTTAAGCACCAATTGTATTCTGTATTGTACTGTATTCTGTCCAATGACGCTATTATAATTGTTCTCCCTAATTTGTGTTGAATAAACTTTTTTGTATAAGGTACACATCTTGGTTTATATTTTGATTTCTGTGCGTTAGCTTAAGTCACACGGGTGATCCTCCGTGAACCTGACCTTGGATGCTACTCGTGCACATAACCACTACAGTCCAGTCTGGTTCATCACAAATGTGCAATGTGTTGTGGTCAAAGTAATTAAATGGACAAATTTCGTAGTATTCAGGAAAGTAACTCAATTTCAGGGGTATTCGGTGAGGTAAATAGTCAATAAAATACCACAATTTCCGTAATCAGTAAATTATTTACCTTCAAAATCCCCCAAAAATATTATATCCAATAAAAATTGCTTCAGTAACATGAAGACCTCCCAATAATAATCAGTAAATATAGTCAGCCTTGGTAATTGTTGAACACAACGTCAGGGTCCCCACACTGTCAACGGTCGCGTCACCACACACCTCCAACCATCACTCGTCCTCCTTGTTTAATTTGATTCATCCACGGAATCCCTTTGAAGAAATCCATTGTAGATAACACCACCCGACAGTGTCCCTCGAAATTAAAAAAAAAAAAATCCATCGGGTAGAAATTCCGCAGACAGTTTTCTACAAGCCGAAATCACACACACACACACACACATACATTGACACAATCTCACCAAACAGGTTCTAGAATCTAGATGGATTATAAACGCCGCTGAACTGTTCCACCGGACTACAACCTCCCTAAGTTTGCCGCAGGACAAAAATCCTACCAGACATCAATCCAACTTAAAAAAAAAAAAAAAAATCCCGCCAGTCCTATTTCCACTAGGCTCTAATAGTCCAATACTTGTTAGGTTACGATGATTAAGCTAACATGTATGTCACAACCCTGCAAGTACTGTAATTGGCCAATAAATCCGGATATTACCAATTTACTGAAAGTATTATGATGACAGCGGACGTCTCAAGTACTGCAAGACCATTTCCTCCGTTACATGAGGGTGGCTATCTGTGTCGTCAGTGGCAGCTGGGTGACACCGGATAGGTTTTGTAAACAAAGAGTTGTGACGTAATCGGGTTGGTTGTCTAAGGTATTTAAGGACGAGGATAGTGCGACGAGAATACTAACTGTAGGTTTGGTTGTTCTGTTTGTGTGTGTGAAGAGGTTGGCACAAGTTTCGTTCAATGGATGTTTTTTTTTTCACTTACTGGTCTAATTTTGTCAGCTGTGTGGAATGTTTTGTGTTGTGCTGGTAGGTAATATACACAGGTTCACTCACTCTTGAAAACATGACCTGTCTTAACGCCCCATAAGCTGCGGTACGTCATCACCTCACCCCTCACATGATAACACCTCCATGTTGATTCTCCTCAAACGATAACCCCCCCCCCCCCACCCCCTTGTGTGTCCTCCCTCCCCCCCTCACGTCATGATCGCCATTGCCAAATTGGCCAAGGCGACTGAGTAAGACCCCGAAGCCAAATTAACCGTGACACCGCCCCCTCCTCCCACACCCCCGCCTGCGGAGTGATGCTTGAGTGACGAGGGGAGTAGTGTGAGTCAGTCTCGTCTCCAGTAGAACACTTGATAGTATTTTTAATATTTATTTTTGAGTTATGCTTTTATTGGTGGTTTGAGTACGATGACTTAACCTGAGTACCGTACGCTGTCAATGTGTCGTACTCTTAAAGGACCAAGATAACCACTGGGCTAATTCATTGTACTCGGGGTTGGTTTCGTTAGTTAAGGGAGCTTAAGGTTATGCCTGTGTGTGTTCACCTTTGCCACGATCACACAATAATGAATAATATGCGAGTCATTACTAGGAGTGATAAAGGTATATAAATTATTCAGAAAGTCTTGATACAGTGGAGACAACACACCTTTAACATGACCTTGACTGTGGGGTCACTTGGTAATATTTGACACCTCAGAGTCTGAACCACAAAATGAAAGGGAAAACCTCCATTATACAAAGAAAAAAATCACAATATCCTGCACCAAGTACTGTAAGCGTCCGCCGCTCTACATATATAAATACAGGTATAAAATATGCTAAATGTGTACACTCGCCACATAGTAGTTGTGTACACTCGCCACTCAGTAGTTGTGTACACTCACCACTCAGTAGTTGTGTACACTCACCACTCAGTAGTTGTGTACACTCACCACTCGGTAGTTGTGTACACTCACCACTCGGTAGTTGTGTACACTCACCACTCGGTAGTTGAGTACACTCACCACTCGGTAGTTGAGTACACTCACCACTCGGTAGTTGAGTACACTCACCACTCGGTAGTTGAGTACACTCACCACTCGGTAGTTGAGTACACTCACCACTCGGTAGTTGAGTACACTCACCACTCGGTAGTTGAGTACACTCACCACTCGGTAGTTGTGTACACTCACCACTCGGTAGTTGTGTACACTCACCACTCGGTAGTTGAGTACACTCACAACTCGGTAGTTGTGTACACTCACCACTCGGTAGTTGTGTACACTCACCAGACCTCTATGAAGAAAAATCTCTGACTGTTTTCTAGTGCTCAATGTGTCAGTCATATCCAAAAGTTAGTGAGATCGCACTTGGAGTCCTCTTGCCATTTTCTCCTAATTTATGTGACTCTGGTTTCTCCACTTTCTTCAAATAGAGAATAAAAGCCGAAACCGGTTACATGTGGACCCAGACACGAGATGTGCTTTATCAGTGACTCAACCTCGAATCAGTCGACTGACTGAAAGGAAACAATGTCATCCATCCCATTGAACTGTAACAAAATATACATTCTGTTTGATGATTGTAAACATTAAAATAAAGGAAGAGAACCAAAACAGTCTATTGTCATCATTATTTGTGAGGCGCTTGGGAGAGAACTGAAGGGGGGCCATGTTGAGAGTTGCTCATGGGGGGAATAGAGTGAAGAAGGTAGAGCAACACCGATTACTGGGGTAGCTGGAAAGTATTGACACCCGCTCGTGTGGTGCTCCTCTAAGCGTTACGGTGTGGAGTGATCGTCTCCCAGGTGATGGAGTTGTTTGGCACTTTTTCTGGTTTGTTTTAAGACTATCCTTATACCTTTTCAATTGCCCGCCGGCGTTACGTTTACTGTTCGTTAAGTGACTGTAAAGTAGCTGCATTGGCAGTTTACTGTCGTCCATGCGGGTAACATGGCCAGTCCAGCGTAGTTGTTCAAGGATAATGGTAGCCTCGATACTCCTGCAGTTGGTGTCATCGAGAATACTGGCATATGTTCTCTTGTCTCCCCAGCGAACTCGGGGGATGGAACGTAGACTACGTTGGTGAAAGTTTTCAAGTGCCTTGAAGTGCCTCCTGTATGTGACCCATGTCTCACTGCCATATAGTAGGGTGGGGAGGACCACTGGTAGATTTACGTGCAGCTTTGAAGATAATCTCAGCTCCCTACAGCTGAAGACACGGGTACGGAGTCTGCCAAAGGCTTGAGATGCACATCTGAACCGATGTTGAATCTAATAAAAATATTAATAATAATTAACTGTTTATTGAAAAAGTCGGCAGCCTGAAGGCTGAAAATATACATCAGAAAAAATGACTTATTACATACAAAGACATGGGGTGGGTGGGTCGTTTAACAAAAGGTGTTAGTGGGTGTACCTGCCCGGGTTCCTGTAAATCTAATATGTAAACGTATACATAGATAGCTGGTACTTGATCTCACTTGCCCTGTGTGTTTAGTCTTGTGTATTTGTCGTAGTTTGTGTCTGTTAACACACACACACAATGTACTGTGCAGCCCTGTAAATGTATTCAATGCATATTATATCATTGTCTAAATCTAGTGCAAGTCTGTATATTTTCAGCCACCGGCTGCAACTCTATTAATAAACCGTTTATTATTATTATTATTACACACGTATACACACACACACGTACACACACACACGTACACACACACACACACGTACACACACACACGTACACACACACTCACACACGTACACACACACACACACACACGTACACACACACGTACACACACACACACACGTACAGACACACACGTACAGACACACACACACGTACACACACGCGCACACAGACACGCACGCACGTACACACATACACACACACACACACACACACACGCGTACACACACACACACACGCGTACACACACACACACACACACGCGTACACACACACACACGTACACACACACACACACACGTACACACACACACACGTACAGACACACACACACGTACACACACACACACGTACATACACACACACGCGCGCGCACACAGACACGCACGCTCACACTCTCACGTACAGACACACACACGTACAGACACACATACGCATACACACACACACACACACACACACACACGTACAGACTCACACGTACACACACACACACGTACGTACAGACATACACACACGTACAGACAGACATACACACACACACACACATACACACGTACAGACACGCACACGTACGCACACGTACACACACACACGTACACACACACACACGTACACACACACACGTACACACACACACACACACTACAGTACGTCAAATCCCTTACCCTCCTCCACTCTCTTCCCCCTACCTCTGGTCTCCCCCTACCTCCTCCCCGGGTAGCTCAATGTGGAGTAAAAATAGTAAGGACGTCACCCCGCTCTGGAGACAGCTGGTGCATAGTTACTGGGGAGGAGGTGTGTTGGAGGTGTGGGAGCAGAGAGGGAGAGAGAGAGAGAGCTCTGTCTAGTGAATGGGGGGGTTGAAGGAGGGGGTGGTCGTGGGGAGGGCAAGGGAGAGAGAGGGTAGTGCTAGTAGGCAAGGCTCACATGGAAAATAGACTCTGAAACACCTGCAGTAATTCACAAGTGGTGTGCCTTAATTTAGGTGTGGTAAGATGAAGCCAACTAAGTCATTACGAGTCGGGTGTATACAGTAAGTTGAAGGTGGTAGAGTACAGTGGTGAGTGTCATACAGGTGATATAATGACTCCTAGGCAGGTAAATATGAAGGGAGTGAAGAGATGATAGTGTAGTGGTAAGGGAGGGGAGGGATTTTTTTTGTTCTGGTTAATCTGGCAACTGCTATCAATAGGTCGTTGCCGCCATGTTTGTTGTTTACAATCGCTTCACACTTTTCGTAAATTGATGAACAGCAGATTAATTCACAGTCGTGTGTAGTTTATTTATAGAAACCTCACTTTTTTGTGGATGTTTGAATTATTCACTAAAGACCAGATGTGAATAATTTTGTCTCATGTCAAATGGTGATATTTACGGTACTCGAATGTGTGAATAAGTTTACATGAAGGAAGAGTTGTGTATAGTTTTCTACTCCAAGATTCCTTACTCTTCTCATGAATGGATGATTAACTAACCTGAGTACGTAATGTAAAGTATTATGGGACGTTCATGTTTGTACATTTTCCAAATGTATGAATGTTTAAGATACTAAAATTTTACGAAAAAAATCTCAAAAGTAATTCATTATTCATATTCCTTCACTGAATAATTAATCAAAACTTTATTTAAGAAAAATCCCTTTAAAATTATTGTTCACATTTCTTCGTGTTTTTCGTGAATGGTTAAACAAACAAGTGAAGGCAGCGGTGCGTGGAAGGTTCGCTCAATAAGACCACTTTAAGTGTCTTCAATGTTACTGTGAATGTGTTGTTGTTGGCCCTCTAGCACTGACCATAACAACAAGAACAAAATATATCCTAAATTGATAACAACAAAATAATGTACCCTACCAACCACTGTATAATATTAAACTAACCACTGGAAAAAATATAACCTAATAATTTTGTACCTGATCAAACTATTAGGACAAGGCGATAGACGTAACTAAGGATAACTGTTTTACCCGTAGGAACCGTAAGGACAAAACTTAATCTAAACTTATTCGAACTGTTTAGTGGGATATACGGTGAGCCTTCATCCCTTCGCCTCTCTCCCTCACGCCAGTATACAGTATTATTCAAATGTATGCGGTGTGTGGTCCTATTTATAGTAAACTCGGTTATATAGAACTTGTACGATACAATTTAGAGTTGTTAGGTTGGGAGTGTACATTATTTACCGAGCTGTGCATTCATATATACATACATACATCTCTTGCTATATCAGTGTGTGTGTGTGTGTGTGATAAAATCTTAGCGGTTGAAGGTGAATTTTTTTCTTTGCTAAAATTTGACCGCTTATGAAAGTGATAGACAATTTGTGTGACAGTATGCGCGGTACCTTGTAGGAGAGAGACAGGACAGTTATCGTGCTGGTGAACGTGACTGGGAATGTGATAGGTCAGTGGTGCAGGGAGAGGCTGCGTGTGGGGGTGTGTTGTGAAGTGGTTTTAGGTCGGTGGTGCAGGGAGAGGCTGCGTGTGGGGGTGTGTTGTGAAGTGGTTTTGTAGCATGTGATGTTAGGAGTCAAATTCTCTTAAAATAAAGTGAGTGCTGGTTTATGTAAACCTGATGAACACTCTTGAAAACCCAGTCATTGGATTATATATGTAATAGTGGGTTTCTACTACTGCTTTTATTATATTATTTTTGGAAGACCTACAACTATTATTTTTAGACTACTTTGTGTGTATCCTTGGCACAAAACTACGCAGAGGCATATTCTTGACTTGGTTCTGTAGTCCCCCAAGAGTGGCATCAATGTGTAGGTTATGATGCAGTGGTGTAGGAGTGTTGGACACGGGCGGCCACCACAGCACGCCACGGTGTCGCCCCCAGCCACATATTTCTTCTGCTAGGATGAAAGTCGTCGTGTTTTAGATGAAATTACTAACAACTACGCTATTAAACTTAAGTAAACACCCGCTCTCATAATTAAAATATGGTTAGCTTGTTTTAGATAACTTATGTTTGTTCATGATATATTTAAATACAATATCTTGGTTGTGTTGGGAAAAAAATAGGGTTTAACCTCTCACTCCTGTTACATGTAATAGTGAGCGCGGCTCTGAGTTACCGTAATGTACAGCTGGCAACAGGGTAATATACCTACGTGTAATATGTTCTTAGACCATCAAGGAAATAAAGGCACATTTAATTTATATTTTTTTTCACACGAGTTGAAATTGATGATCAGTGTATAAATATTTTCAGTACATATTTATAAAAAGCTTTGGGAATCATTTAATAAGCTTCACACCATGTTTATACTAATTCGTCTTTCAACCGGTTTTAATAAGATTCAGAAAAGACACACACACACACACACCTCTCAACATCAACCAAAGATCCGTGTTTAGTAATTTAGATTTTCTCTTCATAATGCAGTAAAATAAAAAGAAATGAATATAAATACAGTAAAATGAAATAAAGTCTTACGCGTCCCAAACAAAAGCTAATCGTTGAAACATAAGTAATGTTTTTTACATGATGAATATTAGGAAAGCGATATTGTAATTTGAACATGGCGCCATTATGGAGGAGTTACCCGCCAGTTTCGTTAGGTGAACCTTAATGGCTTCGAGAAGGAAAGACCCAAACAAACTTGACTTCAGAGTAATAATGGCAGTTTTATCGTTCCTGCGCTCGTTATAAATGATATAAAGAGCTTAAGATATATAAAAATAATATCAAACTGAATACATATAAAAACTATATAACACCAAACTATTATAAGAGTAATATAAACAGTAGAGTGTTTATATAATTGCTGTAATAACTAAAGATAATATAAAAATGGTATATAATGGTTGACGATATATAGAGATAAAAGATAATATAGAGCTGGAGAAGTGTTCGGGGTGGTTAATCTAGGGCGAAGATTCTTCAGGTATTAACATTTAAAGAGTTTATTTTGCCAGAAAAACACAGATACGGAGTGAACAATAAGAACAAATTGAGAAATATCTTTTAAGTAAAAAATCGTGTAGCCTAACCCCTTCATTGATGATTTAACCCCTTCAGTATGATGATTTAACCCCTTCAGTATGATGATTTAACCCCTTCAGTATGATGATTTAACCCCTTCAGTATGATGATTTAACCCGTGTTTTGCCGAAGTTTAACAAAGGTCCTCTTGACAACCATACATGAAATTACTGTTAGGTTACGTTACGTTATACTGTTATATAATTATTGATTTGTTTTAAGATATTTCAAATGTTTTTATCGATTTTTTTAAATAGTTTTTTCTATCGACAAAACTCTAAAGATCGTGTTATTATACAGTTACTGGATCAGGTGAATATTAAGCATCCCAGCATATTTCAACTAATGATTTATACACCTTAGCGCTAACCCAATCCACCAAGAAGCGTTAGCATAATGAATCAGGTGAAATAAACTAGTCTTAATTTATACGTGATCCCAGTTACTCTCTTAGTTTTTTTTTCTGTCTACATCAAATATAATCAGTCTTAAATGTGATAACGGTTCAACATGTCAAGCAAATTGTTTAGTAACGTCTCCTCCGTCATGCCCGTCTCTGGGTAGTGAAGATGATGAGTTGCCATTTTAAGCTGCTTGTAACTCCT
The DNA here is from genome assembly GCA_958450375.1 of Homarus gammarus. NCBI lineage: Eukaryota > Metazoa > Arthropoda > Malacostraca > Decapoda > Nephropidae > Homarus > Homarus gammarus. The sequence goes on from CAUDMG010003609.1 coordinate 585,226, forward strand.
GACATTTCAGTTACAAAAAAATAAGATGAAATAAATAAATTGTGTAACTAAAGGTTTATTTTGTCTTGCTATAAGTGATGTTCTATTTTTTACATGCCATGCGGAGTTGATTGCATCTAGATGATATATTCTTTTTTTAGATAAGATGATGCGAATCGTAATAGTGTAATAATAATAATGGTGTCAGTAAAAATAAATTATAATACAAATAATAAAACTAGAAAATTTTTGATCACGTGACTTGGGGGAACACGATGGACAGTTCGATAAGTTATTTCCATAGTTGTCTTGTTGGTTACGGTGTCTCCCTCACAAACACTGTATCGGTGTTTGTGTATTTTAATGGTGGAGGGTCTGACTACTATTTTGAGGTACACGTGAATTGTTGTAGTAGATGCAAGTGAATTGTTGTGGTACACGCAAGTGAATTGTTGTACTCGTCACAAATGAATAATTGTTGTAGAAGTGAATTGTTGCTGTAAGATATTTCGAATACTTTTTTATTCTTAACACAATGTAACACACAACGGTTATACATACAAGCACAGAAACACACTTGAATTGACTTAGGCTGAAGTTGTGTTACGTGAATATTAAAATTAAAGAAAATTGTACAAGATTGCATGATTTTTTGCTTGAGTTATGAGGGAGACTTTTGAGCGTCTACTTCCCTGAAGGACGGCGCATCAAGTGCATACATTTACAATTTTATTTTTATATAACGTATAATTTGGTGAAAATAAAGTATAATTGGGAAAAGGCGCATATAATCAGGTGAAAATGCTGAGTGTTTAATCTGGTGAAAGGGAGGAACGTATAATTTGGTGTAAGTTAGTTATAAGGGAGAATATATCAGATGCATCATGTACACTGGCGTAGGGCAGACCAAGTACAGAAGTATACCACATACATAAGACATAACACGTACATAAATACGCGAATGTGCCAATTTTGTTAAAAAAAAAAAAAAAAAAAAAAAAATAAATAAATCTATAACCATGACTCGGCCCACGAACCTATATACAGTATTTATTTTCGTTTTGTAATTTATGATATTATAGCCAAAGTAGATTATTTTTTTAGCTTGAGAGTACGATGTTGGAGTTCAAATTAGAATGTTTTATTTTTGCTCGATACGATGTTTTAACAAATTATATATTTTTTCTAATATTGGCTCAAAATATGATGTTTGTAGTGAACTGAATGTGGAATGTTTTCAGCTCAAGGTTACAATGTTGTGAGTTCAAAGTAGAAAAAATAGAATGTTTTTAACTCGAGGTACGATGGTTTAGCCACAAGCAGAATGATGATCTTGGCTGGATTGTTTGGCAGAGTATAGATAGTTCTTAAACGACGGACGACATGAATTAAGAGTAACTTTATAAACTTTAGACGTGGATCTGATCTGAGATGATAACGTAAAAAATATTCAACACGTGTAGGAAATTGAGTGGGTTTAGCATTGACCTGACGGCATGACACACACACTCAGCTGCTGCAGTGAGTCACGTCCGCCGCCACCCCGAAAACATTTTAGGTTTGTTTGACTTGCATATAGAGGGGCGTTTGTAATACCTTTGAGTGTAGTAATAACCTTTAGCTACCCCCTTGAATATAATCTCATTAAATACCTCTCTAAAATATAATTACCTAAATGTGGTTAATTGTTGAACTGTCAATATAACACGAATGAGTATTTGAGAAATTATATTATGGTTAATGTTGGCTTTGATAACAAGTCTCACCTATGTGGTTACTATTAGTCAATGTTAATCACTTCTCTATAAAGTATGTTTAGAATACACACGAGGAAATAAACCCCTGTCAAGCGGAGGAGCCATGTCGCCTATCGTGTGCACCAAAAGTCTTCGTATATTTGTTATCATTGGATGAGAGAACGTGTTTAGTTGTGGTGAAGACTTAGTGCAATTTTGGCAGACTTTGTTGTTGTCGGTCAGTTTGTCGGGTTAGTGATATGTTCTCGCATCTCTAGTTGAAATTATCTGTCTATATAAAACAAAGAAGTATGTCTGTGTGTGTGTCCGCACGAGAATCTCGGAAACTAGTCTACCGATCTTTAGTGATGATGGGTGGTGTTATATGTAGTGATGATGGGTGGTGTTATATGTAGTGATGATGGGTGGTATTATATGTAGTGATGATGGGTGGTGTTATATGTAGTGATGATGGGTGGTGTTATATGTAGTGATGATGGGTGGTGTTATATGTAGTGATGATGGGTGGTGTTATATGTAGTGATGATGGATGGTGTTATATGTAGTGATGATGGATGGTGTTATATGTAGTGATGATGAATGATGTTATATGTAGTGATGATGGATGGTGTTATATGTAGTGATGATTAGACAATAAAATAATAACAGCTTAATGTTAAAAAATATACTTTGCTGTACCGTTGTAGTGAAAAACATGGTAGAACTTACATACACCGTTAATGAACTATTGATGGAAGAAGTTGTTTTGGGGACTGAACAGTGAGACAATGTGGAGCCTCCCGGAGGGTGGCGACCTACTTCTCTAGGTGTTCTATAGTGGTTGATTGTTCTAAAACTGTCGACATACATCGACACATACCCTGAGGTGACCCATTACCTTCGCTTAGGTAATTAATTCTCTGGTTATAAACGGCATTGAATACATAAGGATTAATATGTTATTATTTTCCTCCATGTACAGTATACGCGTGATTTTATTCACCCTGCTTGTTTGGTGTAGCCTGACCATCTTGGATCAGGTTTACTTCGACTTGGGTAAGGTTAGTTAGTATCATCAGCCATGTGTGTTGTAGTGTCCCCGACGAAGGAAGATAACGCTACTACTACAGGAGCATTTTCTATCTTACGTAATTTTGAGACCGGATGTCAAGTTTCAACAAACGGCTGGATCTTGACTGTTGAGCGGGTTGGGCTAGTCGCTCTCACTTCCGCTTTGTGCATCACCCGAGGCGAAAATTACCGGAAGTGGGATGTTACTGTCAGTTGCACAGACTTGAACGGCTGCTCAGCTTTACCAGGGAAATTTGCTCAGCTATTAACAAGCGGCTTTAGTTTCTTGAATTATGTAAGAATGTATTTGATTGGCTGTTATAGATGTTGCTGTTAGTAGCACAGGAGGAAGGGTTCTCGGCCAATAGTTACCAGCCTTTCTTTCTTGAGGTATGTGAGAGCGGATTTGATTGGTTATTTTGGGAAGAGCTCTCAGCCATAGAGAAAGATGTTACCACTGATTTCTCTAAAAGTGAGTTTTATCTCAATATTTTTCGTTGTTGGAATAGTGTAATTACTAAATTTATTACGTTCTTAAAGACCTTAGATGTTGAAGCGCAGTAATAACATAACAAGAGCGATGTACAATAACCAAGTGGTGTGATTTTTTTTCTTCCCATTTTCCTTACGGGGATTAGCTCACCCGGGCACAGGTCACTGACCCACATCAGTGCCTGGGAGGCGAAAATATAATAATAATACTAATTCAGATAAGTAAAATTGTTAATAAAAATAATTAAATAATCATGATAATAATAACTAATAATAATAATAAAGAAAAAAAGATCAAGAGTGAGAAACAATATATGTATGTTGTGTTGTCAAAGTAAGAGAAACAATTGAGACCCTGCAATTGTGTGTAAATGAGGCAGAAAGTCAGATCACCAACCTGGGACTTGGTCACATATGGCAGCAGGGTCTACCATTAGACAACACCAATATCCTCCCAGTACCTCCCTGTTTGGTAGCTGCCTACTACCTAAGACGTGGTTGGTCTGTTCATACGTGCTCGGCTGTGTAGAAGGTCTTTAACTTGCCCGTCATTTCTTAACACACTTTTATGCCCTCTGTTGGTATCTGGTGCGTGAAAGATGATAGTCACTGGTAATTGTCCTGAGAGTTTGGTCATACATCACTAGGCTGGTTGACGGCTTTAACTATTTGTGAAATTGTATGGCTGAGTTTTTGGTTCTTATCTGTGGTTGTTTGTTTATATCGTTGAGGTAAAGGTGTGTTTTTGGCTTATTTTCCCCGGCCAGGTTCAAATTTATAACGTTTAAGTAATAATAGGACTTTCGCTGCAAGACACCGTAGATGTTTTAAGCTGATGAAAGATTTATGAAGCAGGGCAGGGAGTTAGAGAGTGCCAGTCCAGGGTATAATTGAGTTATCGTTAGCTGTTCAAATCCCCGACTAAAAATATATGTATTTCGCTTAATAAAGAAAAACAAATATACAAGTTAAACAAATCTTCACGCCAATAATGTAATAAAAGTAACAGTAGATAAATAGTCAATAATTTGTTATAGATGGTATAATTTACAGTAGTTAGTGCCTAATGCTATGTGCCGTTAAAAGAACTCCAAGTGTCCAAAAAGTGAAACGCAAAATTATTTCGTTGGCGGTCTCTTACTTCTTGTGGTTGTCAGTGTTATAACGTCATTTGCACAGTGGCATCAAGTCTGTCTTTCAGCACAGTTTTCTAAAGCTGTTTTCCCACGAGCTCATAAAGAATTTTCACTTCACATTCACATAATGTTTTCTCCCGCGTTGGGATGTCGACCATGTAAGTGTTCGTGCCCTGGAAAGTCCACTACACATTTTTGAGTTTTCTAGGCAGGGGCGGCTATAGTGGAAGTTGAGGACTCTCCCTGTTGACTGTACAGTATTTTGAAGGTGTGTAAGGTATAATGAATATTGCATTGGGAGTTTAATGAGGTTTGTTGGGTGTATAACGAAGATAGTTTGGGTATTAAATCCGCGTCTTATTCTGTAAGTCTCACGGCCACGAGTCCCAGCAAGGAGAGGGAGGCTGGCTCGGGGTAAAAGGGCCAGAGAGGGAGGGAAGGCCAGGGGAGGAGGGCCAGGGTAGCTATACTGTGACGGTTCTTCATGATGGCCGAGATGCTGATTAAACTGTTGGTGTGGATAGGAGGTATGTAACTAGGTGGATGTGGGTGGTTGACAAGGTGTAGATACGGGTATGTAACGAGGTGGATGCGGGTGTTTAACGAAAAGGATATTGGTGTTTAATAAATTGTATTAGGGTATAGAACGAATTATATTTGGGAAGTATAACGAAATTGGGATCAAGACCTTGGGGGCTTTTAACGAGTCCACTTACCGTTGTGTTCACCGGTAGCGTCTCTGAATGGGCTCACCCTGAACACTGTCCCCGGCCGAGAGGGTGACAGACCGAATGAGAGGGTGACAGACCGAATGAGAGGGTGACAGACAGACCGAATGAGAGGGTGACAGACAGACCGAATGAGAGGGTGACAGACAGACCGAATGAGAGGGTGACAGACAGACCGAATGAGAGGGTGACAGACCGACCGAATGAGAGGGTGACAGACCGACCGAATGAGAGGGTGACAGACCGACCGAATGAGAGGGTGACAGACCGACCGAATGAGAGGGTGACAGACCGACCGAATGAGAGGGTGACAGACCGACCGAATGAGAGGGTGACAGACCGACCGAATGAGAGGGTGACAGACCGACCGAATGAGAGGGTGACAGACCGACCGAATGAGAGGTGACAGACCGACCGAATGAGAGGTGACAGACCGACCGAATGAGAGGGTGACAGACCGACCGAATGAGAGGGTGACAGACCGACCGAATGAGAGGGTGACAGACCGACCGAATGAGAGGGTGACAGACCGACCGAATGAGAGGGTGACAGACCGACCGAATGAGAGGGTGACAGACCGACCGAATGAGAGGGTGACAGACCGACCGAATGAGAGGGTGACAGACCGACAGAATGAGAGGGTGACAGACAGACCGACAGAATGAGAGAGGGTGACAGACAGACCGACAGAATGAGAGAGGGTGACAGACAGACCGACAGAATGAGAGAGGGTGACAGACAGACCGACAGAATGAGAGAGGGTGACAGACAGACAGAATGAGAGAGAGAGAGAGACAGAATGAGAGAGTGCGACAGACGGACAGACAGAATGACAGAGAGACAGACAGACAGACAGAATGAGTGAGAGAGAGAGAGAGAGAGAGTTATCTGATAGCAATATTAATAAAAGGCTCGATGCTTCAGTCCAGCCATAAAGTGCTCTTACTAAATGGCCAAACTGGTTCATCGCCACCCCCGGTATCGCCACCCCCAGTATCGCCACCCCCGGTATCGCCAGCCCCAGCATCACCACCCCCGGTATCGCCACCCCCGGTATCGCCACCCCCAGTATCGCCACCCCCGGTATCGCCACCCCCGGTATCGCCACCCCCGGTATCGCCACCCCCGGCATCGCCACCCCCGGCATCGCCACCCCCGGCATCGCCACCCCCGGCATCACCACCCCCGGCATCGCCACCCCCGGCATCACCACCCCCGGCATCGCCACCCCCGGCATCGCCACCCCCGGCATCGCCACCCCCGGTATCGCCACCCCCGGTATCGCCACCCCCGGTATCGCCAGCCCCAGTATAACCATTCCCAGTATCGCCACCCCCAGTATAACCATCCCCAGTATCGCCATCCCCAGTATCGCCACCCCCAGTATCACCACCCCCAGTATCACCAGTCCCGGTATCACCACCCCCAGTATCACCAGCCCCAGTATAACCATTCCCAGTATCGCCAACTCCAGTATCGCCACCCCCAGTATCATCACCCCCAGTATCATCACCCTCAGTATAACCATTCCCAGTATCACCATTCCCAGTATCACCATTCCCAGTATCGCCACCCCCAGTATCACCACCCCCAGTATCACCACCCCCAGTATCACCAGCCCCAGTATAACCATTCCCAGTATAACCACCCCAGTATCACCACCCCCAGTATCGCCAAACTCAGTATCACTAGCCCCAGTATCACCAGCCCCAGTATAACCATTCCCAGTATCACCAGCCCCAGTATCACCAGCCCCAGTATCACCAGCCCCAGTATCACCAGCCTCAGTATCACCAGCCCCAGTATCACCACCCCCAGTATAACCATTCCCAGTATAACCTCCCCCAGCATCACCATTCCCAGTATCGCCACCCCCAGTATAACCATCCCCAGTATAACCATCCCCAGTATAACCATCCCCAGTATATCCATTCCCAGTATCGCCATCCCCAGTATAACCATTCCCAGTATAACCATTCCCAGTATCGCCACCCCCAGTATCGCCACCCCCAGTATAACCTTTCCCAGTATAACCATTCCCAGTATCGCCACCCCCCAGTATCGCCACCCCCCAGTATCACCACCCCCAGTATCACCACCCCAGTATAACCATCCCCAGTATAACCATTCCCAGTATCGCCACCCCCAGTATAACCATTCCCAGTATAACCACTCCCAGTATAACCATTCCCAGTATAACCATTCTCAGTATCGCCACCCCCAGTATAACCTTTCCCAGTATCGCCACCCCCAGTATCGCCACCCCCAGTATCGCCACCCCCAGTATAACCACCCCCAGTATCGCCACCCCCAGTATCGCCACCCCCAGTATAACCACCCCCAGTATAACCATTTCCAGTATCACCACCCCCAGTATCACCATCCCCAGTATCGCCATCCCCAGTATCGCCATCCCCAGTATAACCATTCCCAGTATACCCATTCCCAGTATCGCCACCCCCAGTATCACCACCCCCAGTATCACCAATCAACACCAATCACCAGCCCCAGTATCACCAATCACAGCCACCACAACAACCCACTCAACCTCAGTCAGACTTAAGCTGAGACGACAACCTAATCTAACTTTCACAGTACACCAATTTGGAGACAGTTTAGATCATCCCCAGCTTATTTCACCTGAAGATTAGACACCCCAGCTTAGTTTACCTCAAGATTAGACATCCCCAGCTTATTTCATCAGGTGACATAAGCTGGGGTGCCTAATCTTCAGGTAAAAGAAGCTTGGGTGCCTAATCTTGAGCGACCTGTTCCAAGCAGTACAGGTGTGGGCCCCTAGCAACACAGCTTGGGTGTGTTACCTTATCGACGCGTCCCTAGCAACGGAGGTGTGTGAATCTTGCCTCACCTCTCCCCTCACGTCACACCCTCCTCGCCTCCACCACACCTTACCCCCACCTCACGTCACACCCACCTCACCTCACGTCACACCCACCTCACGTCACCTCACCTCACACCTCACGTCACACTCACCTCACACCCACCTCACGTCACACTCACCTCACACCCACCTCACGTCACCTCCACCTCACCACCACACCTCACACCTACCTCACGTCACCTCCACCTCACCACCACACCTCACACCCACCTCACGTCACCTCCACCACACCTCACGTCACCTCACCTCACGTCTCAGTACTGTATTAATAGTGGTGATTCCTGTAATTATCATCACTACCTCTACTCCATAAAAATATATATTAAGTATATTTATCGTGGTCATATGTATAATGTATGTGTGTGTTATTCGGACAGGGACCTGACTGGATTAACCGGAGATGTTTATTTTATTTCCGAACAAAAGTTAAAAACTGTTCATTAAGTCGAGTGTCCGTGTGTTTACGTGTGCGGTAAGGGACAACACGTCACTAATTTGGACGTGTGTTTGTACCGGCATATGACGTCACCAAACAATGCTGGTGTGGCTATTGGTCCGTCCACTATACTGGCACATGACGTCACCAAACAATGCTGGTGTGGCTATTGGTCCGTCCTCTATACCGGCACATGACGTCACCAAACAATGCTGGTGTGGCTATTGGTCCGTCCACTATACCGGCACATGACGTCACCAAACAATGCTGGTGTGGCTATTGGTCCGTCCTCTATACCGGCACATGACGTCACCAAACAATGCTGGAGTGGCTATTGGTCCGTCCACTGTACCGGCACATGACGTCACCAAACAATGCTTCTCTCTCTTTCTCTTATCTTCTCTCCTCTTCATTTAATCTCTGATTTTATTATCCCTTCCATCTCCTCCTCTTCCTTACTTCTATCTCCTCCTCTTCCTCCCTTCCGTCTCCTCCTCTTCCTCCCTTTGTTCCTCTCCCTCCAGCCCCACCCTCATGACGGCATCACCCGCTTGTCTGGTCTATGACGTCATCGTTGGTGTAGTTCCGCTGCAGTGACGTCATCAAGTATGTATCGCCAGTACCTCTGACGTCATCATTAGGGTTCCTGCCGCACTTACGACGTCATCACTTGAGTTTGTGGCACCTGCTACGTCATCATCGGTGGATTTTGCTCGTTTAGTAATTAATTTGACTGTCTTCTGTACACTGTATTGGTGGCCTTGTTTAGTCGCCACACACACACACACACACAGAGGACAGATAAGATTGTCTACGGAGTTTTCGGCAACTCGACCACTGATGCCATACAAGTGTCCCTCAGTTACTCATCATCTCCGTATTCATTAAATCCCTTCACCTCACCTCACCCTTTGAAGAGGAAAGGGTTAAATTAATTATCGTCCTCAAAGGGTTCGAGTCAGTCGTGGTTGGGTCAGTCGTGGTTTGGGTCAGTCGTGGTTCGAGTCAGTCGTGGTTCGAGTCAGTCGTGGTTCGAGTCAGTCGTGGTTCGAGTCAGTCAGTAGTGTCCACGTTGGTAAGGTTAGACAGCATAGGTGTTGTTGCCAGCCAGGAAAGCGACACTGTCCAGGCCTTGTTCCTCGTTAGTGGGCGTGTGGCTGGCTGTGTGTGTGTGTGTTGTGGGCGTGTGGCTGGCTGTGTGTGTGTGTGTTGTGGGCGTGTGGCTGGCTGTGTGTGTGTGTTGTGGGCGTGTGGCTGGCTGTGTGTGTGTGTTGTGGGCGTGTGGCTGGCTGTGTGTGTGTGTTGTGGGCGTGTGGCTGGCTGTGTGTGTGTGTTGTGGGCGTGTGGCTGGCTGTGTGTGTGTGTTGTGGGCGTGTGGCTGGCTGTGTGTGTGTTGTGGGCGTGTGGCTGGCTGTGTGTGTGTTGTGGGCGTGTGGCTGGCTGTGTGTGTGTTGTGGGCGTGTGGCTGGCTGTGTGTGTGTTGTGGGCGTGTGGCTGGCTGTGTGTGTGTTGTGGGCGTGTGGCTGGCTGTGTGTGTGTGTTGTGGGCGTGTGGCTGGCTGTGTGTGTGTTGTGGGCGTGTGGCTGACTGTGTGTGTGTTTGTTGTGGGCGTGTGGCTGACTGTGTGTGTGTTGTGGGCGTGTGGCTGACTGTGTGTGTGTGTGTTGTGGGCGTGTGGCTGACCGTGTGTGTGTGTTGTGGGCGTGTGGCTGGCTGTGTGTGTGTGTTGTGGGCGTGTGGCTGGCTGTGTGTGTGTGTTGTGGGCGTGTGGCTGACTGTGTGTGTTGTGGGCGCGTGGCTGGCTGTGTGTGTGTTGTGGGCGTGTGGCTGACTGTGTGTGTTGTGGGCGTGTGGCTGGCTGTGTGTGTGTTGTGGGCGTGTGGCTGACTGTGTTGTGGGCGTGTGGCTGGCTGTGTGAGGGGGACACATCACTACCACCGTCACCACCCACACACACTAGCATCACCACCCCCACACACTAGCATCACTACCACCATCACCACCCACACACACTAGCATCACTACCACCATCACCACCCACACACACACTAGCATCACTACCACCATCACCACCCACACACACTAGCATCACCACCACCATCACCACCCACACACACACTAGCATCACTACCACCATCACCACCCACACACACTAGCATCACCACCACCATCACCACCCACACACACACTAGCATCACTACCACCATCACCACCCCCACACACTAGCATCGCTACCACCATCACCACCCCCACACACTAGCATCGCTACCACCATCACCACCCACACACACTAGCATCACCACCACCATCACCACCCACACACACTAGCATCACCACCACCATCACCACCCACACACACTAGCATCACTACCACCATCACCACCCCCACACACTAGCATCACCACCACCATCACCACCCACACACACTAGCATCACTACCACCATCACCACCCCCACACACTAGCATCACTACCACCATCACCACCCACACACACTAGCATCACCACCACCATCACCACCCACACACACTAGCATCACTACCACCATCACCACCCCCACACACTAGCATCACTACCACCATCACCACCCACACACACTAGCATCATCACCACCCACACACACTAGCATCACCACCACCATCACCACCCACACACACTAGCATCACCACCACCATCACCACCCACACACACTAGCATCACTACCACCATCACCACCCACACACACTAGCATCACCATCACCACCCACACACACTAGCATCACCACCACCATCACCACCCCCACACACTAGCATCGCTACCACCATCACCACACACACACACTAGCATCACCACCACCACCCACACACACTAGCATCACCACCCACACACACTAGCATCACTACCACCATCACCACCCACACACACTAGCATCACCACCACCATCACCACCCACACACACTAGCATCACCACCACCATCACCACCCACACACACTAGCATCACTACCACCATCACCACCCACACACACTAGCATCACCACCACCATCACCACACACACACACACACTAGCATCACCACCACCACCCACACACACTAGCATCACCACCCACACACACTAGCATCACTACCACCATCACCACCCACACACACTAGCATCACCACCCACACACACTAGCATCACCACCCACACACACTAGCATCACCACCCACACACACTAGCATCACCACCCACACACACTAGCATCACTACCACCATCACCACCCACACACACTAGCATCACTACCACCATCGCCACCCCCACACACTAGCATCGCTACCACCATCACCACACACACACACTAGCATCACCACCACCATCACCACCCACACACACTAGCATCGCTACCACCATCACCACACACACACACTAGCATCACCACCACCATCACCACACACACACACACTAGCATCACTACCACCATCACCACCCACACACACTAGCATCACCACCCCCACACACACTAGCATCACTACCACCCATCACCACCCACACACACTAGCATCACTACCACCATCACCACACACACACACTAGCATCACCACCACCATCACCACCCACACACACTAGCACCACCATCACCACCCACACACACTAGCATCACTACCACCATCACCACCCCCACACACTAGCATCGCTACCACCATCACCACCCACACACACTAGCATCACTACCACCATCACCACACACACACACTAGCATCACCACCACCATCACCACCCCCACACACTAGCATCGCTACCACCATCACCACCCCCACACACTAGCATCACCACCACCATCACCACACACACACACTAGCATCACCACCACCACCCACACACACTAGCATCACCACCCACACACACTAGCATCACTACCACCATCACCACCCCCACACACACTACCACCACCATCACCACACACACACACTAGCATCACCACCCCCACACACACTAGCATCACTACCACCATCACCACCCACACACACTAGCATCACTACCACCATCACCACACACACACACTAGCATCACCACCACCATCACCACCCACACACACTAGCATCACTACCACCATCACCACCCCCACACACTAGCATCGCTACCACCATCACCACCCACACACACTAGCATCACTACCACCATCACCACACACACACACTAGCATCACCACCACCATCACCACCCACACACACTAGCATCACCATCACCACCCACACACACTAGCATCGCTACCATCACCACCCCCACACACTAGCATCACCACCACCATCACCACACACACACACTAGCATCACCACCACCACCCACACACTAGCATCACCACCCACACACACTAGCATCACTACCACCATCACCACCCACACACACTAGCATCACTACCACCATCACCACCCCCACACACTAGCATCGCTACCACCATCACCACACACACACACTAGCATCACCACCACCATCACCGCCCACACACACTAGCATCGCTACCACCATCACCACCCCCACACACTAGCATCACCACCCCCACACACTAGCACCACTACCACCATCACCACCCACACGCACTAGCATCACTACCACCATCACCACCCCCACACACTAGCATCACTACCGCCATCACCACCCACACACACTAGCATCACCACCACCATCACCACCCCCACACACTAGCATCACTACCACCATCACCACACACACACACACACACACAAGCATCACTACCACCATCACCACACACACACACACACACTAGCACAACCACCACCATCACCACACACACACTAGCATCACCACCACCATCACCACACACACGCACTAGCATCACCACCACCATCACCACACACACACACTAGCATCACCACCACCATCACCACACACACACTAGCATCACTACCACCATCACCACCCACACACACTAGCATCACTACCACCATCACCACACACACACACTAGCATCACCATCACCACACACGCACTAGCACAACTACCACCATCACCACACACACACACTAGCATCACCACCACCATCACCACACACACACACACACTAGCATCACCACCATCATCACCACCATCACCACACACACTACACTGGAATATTTAAACTTTTATAACAAAATATTAATATGAATTAGATAGGAAGTTTAATGTTACTTAATCATAGACGTAGAAATAGTTTTTTTTTGTAAATATCTGAAGTTTCTTTTAATAATACACAAGTATATATGAGGTGCATTTGAAAAGAGGAATCAAGAGTAAAAAAAAGAGGGATTAAGAGGAATTGAGAGTAAAAAAGAGGGATTAAGAGGAATTGAGAGTAAAAAAGAGGGATTAAGAGGAATTGAGAGTAAAAAAGAGGGATTAAGAGGAATTGAGAGTAAAAATGAGGGATTTAAGAGGAATTGAGAGTAAAAAAGAGGGATTTAAGAGGAATTGAGAGTAAAAAAGAGGGATTAAGAGGAATTGAGAGTAAAAAAGAGGGATTAAGAGGAATTGAGAGTAAAAAAGAGGGATTAAGAGGAATTGAGAGTAAAAAAGAGGGATTAAGAGGAATTGAGAGTAAAAAAGAGGGATTAAGAGGAATTGAGAGTAAAAATGAGGGATTTAAGAGGAATTGAGAGTAAAAAAGAGGGATTTAAGAGGAATTGAGAGTAAAAAAGAGGGATTAAGAGGAATTGAGAGTAAAAATGAGGGATTTAAGAGGAATTGAGAGTAAAAAAGAGGGATTTAAGAGGAATTGAGAGTAAAAAGAGGGATTATCTACGGCAGAGTGACTCACGCCCTTGTCCTCTTTCTTTCTTCCTCTTTCTTAATCTTCCTCTTTCTTTATCTTCCTCTTTCTTTATCTTCCTCTTTCTTTATCTTCATCTTCCTCTTTCTTCATCTTCATCTTCCTCTTTCTTCATCTTCCTCTTTCTTCATCTTCCTCTTTCTTCATCTTCCTCTTTCTTCATCTTCCTCTTTCTTCATCTTCCTCTTTCTTCATCTTCCTCTTTCTTCATCTTCCTCTTTCTTCATCTTTCTTCCTCTTTCTTTATCTTCCTCTTTCTTCATCTTCCTCTTTCTTCATCTTTCTTCATCTTCCTCTTTCTTAATCTTCCTCTTTCTTTATCTTCCTCTTTCTTCATCTTCCTCTTTCTTCATCTTCCTCTTTCTTCATCTTTCTTCATCTTCCTCTTTCTTCATCTTTCTTCCTCTTTCTTTATCTTCCTCTTTCTTCATCTTCCTCTTTCTTCATCTTTCTTCATCTTCCTCTTTCTTAATCTTCCTCTTTCTTTATCTTCCTCTTTCTTCATCTTCCTCTTTCTTCATCTTTCTTCCTCTTTCTTTATCTTCCTCTTTCTTCATCTTCCTCTTTCTTCATCTTTCTTTATCTTCCTCTTTCTTTATCTTCCTCTTTCTTCATCTTCCTCTTTCTTCATCTTCCTCTTTCTTCATCTTCCTCTTTCTTCCTCTTTCTTCATCTTCCTCTTTCTTCCTCTTTCTTCATCTTCCTCTTTCTTAATCTTCCTTTCTTTGCCTTTGCTTTATATTCATCTGTTCATGTGATTCTTTTATTTACATTCTTTCATCGGTAAATGTTTACTGTAGGTGACGAGTTCTCTAGGGATTGACCAATATGTTTTTCCAGTGTATTTTTGTGTGTTTTAAACGAATGACCTTCATTTTGGGCGGAAATTGATACCTCCTCCACCCAACGATAATGGGGGGAAAATCTGGAAAAATCGGGATTTGGGTAGGGGGGAGAACACGAAAATGAGTCCTCTAACCTAACAAACCTAACCTAACCTTTGGGCCTCGTTATGTCCGAAAATAAAATAATACCCTTTTATCTCCCCTCCCTCCCTGATTTTCTCCCCTCCCTCCCTCCCTGATTTTCTCCCCTCCCTCCCTGATTTTCTCCCCTCCCTGCACCACATAGAACTTCTTCGTAATCCCATGATCATCTTCCCAACCCTGTCATAACACACACACACACACACAGTACGTCGACACACGGAACACTATACAGTACTTCTACAGTAATACTTTTTTCTCCTACTGGCTTAAAAGTTACGACGGTACATCAAAGTTGCTGTAGTTTTCAGTGAAGGTTGAGACGGTGGGTGTGGCTTAGAGTGGGAACAATATGTCTAGGAGTCGGGGTGTGGCTCAGAGTGGGAACAATACGTCTAGGAGTCATGGTGGGTGTGGCTCAGAGTGGGAACAATATGTCTAGGAGTCAGGGGGATGAGGCTCAGGGTGGGAACAATATGTCTAGGAGTCAGGGGGTGTGGCTCAGGGTGGGAACAATATGTCTAGGAGTCATGAGGGTGTGGCTCAGGGTGGGAACAATACGTCTAGGAGTCAGGGGGTGTGGCTCAGGGTGGGAACAATACGTCTAGGAGTCAGGGGTGTGTGGCTCAGAGTGGGAACAATACGTCAAGGAGTCATGGTGGTTGTGGCTCAGAGTGGGAACAATATGTCTAGGAGTCAGGGGGGGGTGTGGCTCAGAGTGGGAACAATATGTCTAGGAGTCGGGGGGTGTGGCTCAGGGTGGGAACAATACGTCTAGGAGTCATGGTGTGTGGCTCAGGGTGGGAACAATACGTCTAGGAACCATGGTGTGTGGCTCAGAGTGGGAACAATATGTCTAGGAGTCATGGTGGTGTGGCTCAGGGTGGGAACAATACGTCTAGGAGTCATGGTTGTGTGGCTCAGGGCGGGAACAATACGTCTAGTAGTCATGGTGTGTGGCTCAGGGTGGGAACAATACGTCTAGGAGTCATGGTGGGTGTGGCTCAGGGTGGGATCAATACGCCTAGTAGTCATGGTGTGTGGCTCAGAGTGGGAACAATACGTCTAGGAGTCATGGTGGTTGTGGCTCAGGGTGGGAACAATATGTCTAGGAGTCATGGTGTGTGGCTCGGTGGGAACAATACGTCTAGGACTCATGGTGTGTGGCTCAGGGTGGGAACAATACGTCTAGGAGTCATGGTGTGGGGCTCAGGGTGGGAACAATACGTCTAGGAGTCATGGTGTGTGGCTCAGGGTGGGAACAATACGTCTAGGAGTCATGGTGTGTGGCTCGGTGGGAACAATACGTCTAGGACTCATGGTGTGTGGCTCAGGGTGGGAACAATACGTCTAGGAGTCATGGTGTGTGGCTCAGGGTTAGGTTAGGTTGGATTGAGTTGGGCTAATGGTCACTTTAATAGCCACGCGTCTCAGCCTCAACAACCGGGGTTTAGGCACCTGTAAGGCTCTACCAAACACTCCTTAAAGTGAAGCAGAGTGGGAACAGCGCTCGACTCCTCTTATAGGGTCCATTGGTTCACGCCCGGGGCACCCTTAGTCCACCTTAATGTGACTGGGTTCCTAAACCTCGCCTAGCCTAGCTTAACCTAACCAAGGCAGAGCCAAGATTGGTTAGTCATACAACACCTGTAACTCGTTTAATACCACCATAAAGTAAGAGTGTAAACCCGGACCATTAATCTCTTCAGTTGTAACTCGGACTTCACCCGTGATGGTCAAGACTTTAAAGGTCTCCCGTCATCTGAAACACTGAGGGTGTTTCAGGTGCTTCTCTTAAGTTCTCCTAAACTTTAGGTCACTCAAGGGACAACACCGCCAGATCATTAAGTTCACCTGGAGTGTCTCCCACTTGCACCGTGTGTGGATAAGGAAAGTTTTGGTCCATTTTCAGCAGGTGGGCAACATGTTACATCCTTCAACACGTCGCTCAACACATTTATTCAAGCTACGCCAGACGAACATTTGCCTACTTTCAGCCTAGTGGTAATATTTTAGTATACGAGCATTCGGGTAGTAACTATGCCCAGTCGAGTTCGTGTAAACCGTGGCACAGTAAACTTGTGGATGGTTGGGCGTGGTGGCCCCACCCCGTCCTCAATTAGGTTGGTGCAAAATTGCGGGGCTTGAGGCCGGCAGAGGCAAGTCTGGTCAATTGACAGTGTTGTTGTCTTCCGGCCACAAGGGACTCGTGTTAGGTTTCTGTAATAGTGGATCGAAGGCTTCACATTATTTACAGTATTGGTTCTATGTGATACTTCCAGTTATTGACTATTTTATCCAGTTTGTTTATTTACGTGTGGTGTAAATTAAACCTGGACTTTGTTAGTTCATTATTTTAAAAGTTTGTCAATTTAATATCAAGGGGAAACAAGTTAAGAGCCTTTGTCACCTGTGTACCTTTTGATATCTTTCCTAAAACACTTCGGCCCAATATAAATATTCCTCTTCACACCTTTATCACCTAATAAACGTATCTCACACCTTTATCACCTAATAAACGTATCTCCCTAACGCTCAACCCTCGCAGGTATACATAGATGGCTGTGAGGCGTACACAAGCCACTCTCACACGGCACACAAACCCTTTAAATGTAAACACAGCACCATGTAACAGGTGAACGCAGCACCATGTAACAGGTGAACACAGCACCATATAACAGGTGAACACAGCACCATGTAACAGGTGAAAACACCCTTCTTGGCAGAAGTACACACAACACTCGTAGCGGACATAGGCGCACACCCGTAATACTCGTAAGTAGTCTCGTAGTACACACACACACACACACGAGAGAAACCGCCCACACACGAGTCGGCGTCTCGCGTGAGAGGCGGTAGTGGCGGCAGTGCATGGCGACGCTGTGGTTGCCCGTCCGGATCATCTTCAGTGTAAGAGCGACAGTTCTAGAGGATGGAGGGTTTGGTTGGCTCTCTCACTTCGGAATCTTTAGGCTGTGTTGGTAAGCCCTGACATAGTGCCACGTCCTCGGTGATGTATGGGCCGAGGGAGGGGTCATAGTATCCCTCGCTTGGTGGTATTCAGTTGTGTTGACTGCTTATAAAGTTCAGGTGCCTAAGTTGACAAGCATACAAGTGTTGAGACAGTGTTACCTTGTGCCGTGTATGCTTGCATGGTCGGTTAGATAATCATGAGCTGGTACGGATGCTTCCTTGTGGATTGTTCGGTCAGGAATGCAGGTGCAGTGAATCAACTTCCTTTGTAAGTGCACAGATTTTGAACTGGGACAAGAGTAATATGGATTGTTTATAAGTTGAGCCGTTAGACAATGTTATGAATGTTTTGTGATTTATACGAACCTGGAGGATGAGTGGGAGGCTCTCAGACGGAGGGTGTAGCCAAGGACTCGGCCACCTCCACGCCCATAAAACCTGTCCCATCCCGCCCCCTCCCACCCACCACCCAGCGGACGGGCATGCCAGGCGCTAGTGCCGCACCCACATTCGGTTTTACTATGCTCTTTTACCAGCAGGTTAGATGAATGCTGGAATTTCAAGGAAAACCTTTAGGAACTCGACTTAGGGGAAGAAGTTAGTAGTTTCAGGAAGGATAAAATCAGTGCCAGACCCACACAATAGGTACAGTACTTTGTTCGGTCACAACCAGTCTGCTACGGCTGTTGCCCCCACAAGCACGAAAGTCTGCAAACTGTGGAGTAAACTTGTTAATTTTCCTTTTAAAGACTGTTGATCTTACTCTAAAATTTTGTACATTTGTTGATTGGTTGAAAAAATCTATAACAAAACTACTATTAATTGGACTTAGCTTACACCTTCATTTTTTTATTCCAGTAAGTCTTAAATCATTGTCATGCCTTGTTTAAAAAGTTCTCACTAACCATCCTGTTATTTTCTGGGCCGATGATATACCACTGATGTTGTTGTGTTGCTGAAGGTTAGATCAGCCGACATCACACTATACATATGTGGCTGAACTTGGTCTTGTGTTACGTTAGTTGACAGTTTCTTTCCTCTGAATATCATAAAATAATTTTGTGTTATCTGGAAGACTTTGTTGTCGTGTGATTATACATTCTTAGTGCCACAGTAACGGATAAAAGCTTGATGCATATAATCAGGCTCACCCGTCAAGGATAATATAGAACCTGTAGTCACGTCGCATTGATGTCCGATACATTAACTCCCTGACAGCTAGCAAGATTGACGGGGGGCAGCGAGTGCTTATATTGACAACTGTAAGTAACCACAATAAGAAATGTTCTAATTTTCGAATCACGTGAAAAAACAGGCATCCCAGCATATTTCACCTGAGGATCAGACACCCTAATCTTATCCCCAGATAGCGCAAGGATATAATGGTCACGTAACATTTAACTGGGGTGTCTAAACTTCACGTGAACAGTGATTATTTATTTTAATTTAACACCATAGTTATTTTAGTGTCAGCAGTACGTGTGTGTGTGTTGTACTAGAGGCGGTAGTTTGTGAAGCTGTCTATGTTTGTGTGACGAGCAGCAGTTGAGAACACGTGGTGGCCAGGGGGCTACACACACACATATGGGGGTTACACACCTAGGGCTCTACATACCCAGGGGTCTACACACCCAGGGGTCTACACACCCTGGGGTCTACACACCCTGGGGTCTACACATACATGGGGGCTACACACCTAGGGGCTACACACATATGGGGTCAACACATACAAGGGGGCTACACACACACACACACACACATGGGGTCACACGCCGAGAAGGGCCACACGCCTAGAATGGCCACACACTAAGAAGAACAATTTTGAGCTTCGAGGAAGGAGATTCATGCAGTGGGTGGTGTAGGGGGAGGGGGTTGAGATTTGTCTTAAAGGGGAGTTGTGACTTGTGGCTACCGGCCCTCCTCCCTCCCTCCCTCCCTCCTTCCCTCCCTCCAACCACAAATTTATGCATCTCTAAATAAATTGTCGGAATTTGTATACTGGTGAATTACTTTTGAATTAATTATGTTTTGTTGTAAGAAATTTATTACCCTTTTTTTTTTAGTTTTCGTTTGACTATTTTTAGCGTCTTCTGTGACTTGAAGTTAAGGAATTTTTATAATAATTCTGCTTTATATATTATTTTATCTATATATGCTGGGTTTTGCCGTACTGAACATAGTATTTATTGATTCATGTTTCAGTTTAGTTTGTCGTAATCTTGTGACTAGTGAATCGTTACATTTAGTGCTGCGTCATGTTGGTTTCTCAGAGATTGACTCACCGCGTCAGGGCGCCGTCTTGTCATATTTCCGTTGATGTACTAATAATGATAGTAATAATAGTAATGACAATAATAATGATAGTAATAGCAGTAATAATAGTAATAAAAATCGTAATAGGAATAGCGATAACAATAATAATAATTACGATATTTACAATAATTATAATAAAATAATAACCAATAATAATAGTAGTAAAATAATAATGCAACAATAATTAACAATTATTTGTTTTGAAAGGAAAAAAAAACATTTGTTTGTTGGTGTATTTCTTGTTTACCTTCATATCACTACAAAACACACTCCAACTTGCGCACAACTCATTATTTTTGATGCGACTATCATTCATCACTGTTTAAAGCGATGGTACCTAACATATATACAGGTCAAAGGTGATATTACGGGAGTACTGAAGCATTATTCCCAACAGTGACAAGAAGCAGTGGGTACGGCCGGAAACTGTGACCACCTGGGTCTTCCCTCTCCCACCTACACCACCTGGGTCTACCATGTCCCACCTACACCCTAAATATGGGTGTTCCATTATCTTTCTTGGTTACTTAGAAAAGCTTATTCTTAGTGTGGGCTTTTCCCAGAACAGGATTAAAAGTCGACTGTTAACCAAATGTGTTTTGACAACTTTCACGAGTCATAGTAAGTTCCTGTAAATTCTCTCAAGGTATTCCCGTACATTTTAGTTTGTATTTTTTGTCATTTATCTAGAGGTCAACGAAATGGTTTTAGGAATGTTGTAGCTGTTGTCTTGCGTGTTAAGTTTTGTAATGCCCGAGTTCAGTGTGTCGATAAATATTGTGGGAATATCTGTCCAGGATGAGGAATATCAGAGGCTCGCATGGTAAATATTTCTCCCAAATGATGAAAAAGAACGTAGGTAACGATTAGGAACCCTGCAACGTTTGGTTAGGTCTTGGTCATTTGGCTACGCTAACACACCCTCCCATTGTGTATCCCGCGGTCCAGGATTAACACAAGAGGTGAGGGATGCGCACGTTACCGCTGTATGTGTAACCTTTTCTGAAGAAGTTTCTATAATTACCTGAACTTTGAAACGATCAGCCATGTTGAAACGGAAAAAAACTCTGCTTTTGGTATATGTTAATGTATGGATATCATTATTTTCTATATTAAGGTTAACAACAAATATTAACTAAAGTTTTCTCTGAGGAGTGTCCGCCAGAGGGGGACTGTGGCTCTCGTGTTGTGGGGAGGAGTTAACTATGAGAGGCTTGAAGAGTGCTGCTCAGGTGGACGTACGTGTGTGTGTGTGTGTGGTTTGTTTGTTTTTTATTTATCGTCTTTATTAGTTGTGTGTGGAGTCCACTGAGGGCATTTAACACGGTGAACTTCTACCCGATGGGATGTTTTCCAAACATCGGTAACCCTGAGCTGTACAGTACATCATGCAGTGTTGTCCCTGACTGTAAAGAAAGCCTCGTTGGTCAAGCCTAAAACGACGATGCTGTATGCCTCAATTAGTGTGGGGCTGTCAGGGAGTTAGGATGGCATAGAAAATGTCAGCGAGGGCAGTGTCAGCCAGAGGGTAGGGGAAGGGAGTGGGTAGCAGCTGTGTTGTCATGGGTCTCACGCCACCAAGAACAAGTCTGTGCTGACTTATTTTCCTGCTCCTCCCTCCCTCCCTACATTCCCTAGATTTTCCCCTTTGTCTATTATTCTGTCTTTCCAGGTGCACACCCCCCCCCCCCTTTCCTCTGCAATTCATCTTGCAGGTTAACGAGTGTGCTCCGCCTGGAGTACTGTCACCTCGTCTGGTACAAGGTAGGTAGATACCAGGTAGCCTCACGCAGGCCCATAGGAAATCACTAATTGGCAACTCTACTCTCGAGATCGCTAAGCCACGCCCCTTATGCCACTTCTTGCGTTTGTAATGTGGTATTATTATCTGTATAGATCCTTTCTCTAATCAAAATATACGAGCATAAAATGTTATTAATCAAATATACAGTTTATATTGCCATGTAAATTATACAATAAGAAAATGTTTGACGAAATTTACAATAAAACGAGAACTCTGGTCGAATTGTAAAATATTCAATACATTTCCTCCCATTTTAATTTTATTCTGTCATTCTGGCTATTCCCAGCAGTATGGTAACTGTTGCTTGACTTCATTAACTGGTTCTGACTGAAGCATCAACTGTTAGTGCAGAAAATAAGTAAACAGGTTTTATTTTACTCCAATTGATATACAAAAATATGTGTGATGGTTTAAGAGTCACCGTACACACAACCATATCATATCCTTAAGAATGTAAATAATACTCCATGTGTGAAGAATGCATTTATATATTTCACACAGGTATCGCAATAACTTTACGAGTTACTATGGATCTGGATACATTTTCATGTTATAACATTTAACAGACATAATAACTGTTTACGTTTTTCGTCTTTTTAGTACAAATACATACATACATACTATTTCTGTCATCAGAATCACATGATCGACTTTTAACTAATAACACCACCTAGACCTTGATTTTTAATTAGCACGCATAGTGACACGTATATGCTTCAACATAAGTATGGTAAAATAACCACCTTCGTGAGCTATTGTTTTCCCAAGTATGTGAAAAAGTAATAAAAGGTGTCTTGTGATCGATAATCTTTGCAGTAATAATGGGATGGTGCGTTGTCTACTGCTAAATGGGAGTGACGCTACCTGGTATCTACCTACCTTGTGCTAGGGACTGTCAGTTGATTGAAAACGTCCAAAGAGCCACCAGACTGGTGCCGGCACCTCGGCTATCCAAGAGATTAGAGCGCCGGCAATTGCCTAGCTTATACCACAGACGGGCAAGGGGGGACCTAATTGAAGTATATAAACATCTCAAAGGGCACTACTCAGTCAAGTGTCCTTACTTGGAGCTGGCTGACGTTCGTCCGTCCACAAGGGGTTGAAGAAGCCACAAGTCCAGAAAAGTGTGAGGGCAAACTTTTTCGGAGTGAGAATTGTGAACTCTTGGAACAACCTGCCAGGGAGTGTTGTGACGGCACCGAGTGTGAGCTGTTTCAAGACCAGGCTTGACCAACACTGGAGCAAGTTCAGAGACATTCAGGAGACCAAGTAGCTATAGGGTCGATCAGTGGCGAAGAGGATAAAAGTAAAAGTACTGACACTGGATAGAGCGCCCAAACGACTAGTATGCTGATAAGTGGCGGAAATAATAATAATAATTATCATGTTTTTATTAATTTTTTAGCAAGGATGTTAGGTCTTTTAATTGTATTACAGGGTAATACTGAAGATAAGTTATACAGATAGCAAAACCTAATAAGTGCTGGGATTGGCTAGAACAGCAAGACAAACTTTATAAATACTAGATTAAGGAAATTGAGGTACTTTACTCATATAATTAAGGCTTAAGGAAAAATGGTAAAAATATTAATAGTCTAAATTGAGGGTAGGAGATACAGGGGAAGAAGTAGACTAGGATGGTGTGTACCGTAGTCGCCAATCATCAGACCTTAATGGATTTATTTTTATTATTATTTTGATCCGACTCGTTTAATTAGTTGAGTAATCGTGTTCGTTATCCTAATTATCTCCAAGTTCTCGTTAGGTTTAATATAGTATTGTACAGTTTCCTGTGTCACTTTGCGCTTTAACCGTTTCCGTTGATAACTCTGATGTTTGTACTTATATTTTTAAAGTTTACAGAAGTCATTTCAATATTGTTTATGTAGTTCAATTGATTTTTATTTGATAGCATTGTGATATTTTTTCTAGTCAAACATAGTAACAACATATGGAAATTGATCACTCGCTTTGCCCGACTGACTCGTAGTTGCAGTGTACATGTAGAGATTCATCGTTGTTGTTAGGTTAATCCTTCATAACAACGTAATGTATGCCAGGCGGTACACCCTGTTGTTTGTCACTTGTGGGTGTAGCGTAAGAAGAAATATAACTCGCCACCACCAGCCGCCCGGCATGTTTGCGATCAATAGTGTTTCATCAGTTGAGCGGCTTAGCTATTTTAATTTTAATTGTAATTCTGAGAATTTGGTTTATTAATTGATATTAGGACATGGAGAGGTTTAGAGGTTTACATGAAGAAACGTATACAGTAATACAACAGACTCGGTTTTGTTTTAATCACAGGTTTCCCTACTTTACCACGAATCTGAGTACTGTCGCCATATCTGAGGGTTGGCGACCACAGTCCTCCACTCTAAACGTTCTCAGTCTGTTTTTGCCAATCCTCTTATAGTTTTGTATCTCTCTGGGGACCGAGTTAATAATTTCATCCTCGTCTCTACCTTCCCCTGGTCCTCCTACCCTAAACTTTGCCCATTAATATTTATTATCCCCTCATCACTAATTATGTGACCAAAGTATCTCCATTTTCTTTTTCTGTACATGTCAAGTATTTCTTAAAAAAAAATTAATCTTAGTACTTCATTTGTTTTCTTGTCAGTATGGCTTATTCTTAGCATTAGCCTAACACCACATTTCAAAGGCCCCCAACCTCTTTCTGGTGTCTGCTGTAAGTGTCCACGCTTCTGAGCTATACATCAGTCTTTGCCATATATACTGTAACCTTTCAGCAGCAGCCCTTTTCTTAAAATGAAGTTAATGTCCCTTTTCAATTGGTCTTTTAGATTATTAAATGCTGTTTTTACTTGCCTTATTCTTAATTCATCTTTACATCACAGCTATATGTTACGACGAATAACCCCTTAATGTCATGGCTTAGGGAAGTTGTCATTCATAGCTTTACTGATAGTGTTTAACCCTTATCATCTGTTGCTGTAAGGTAGTGCGTTAAATATTGGGCCTTTCCGTTGATCCACCCAACCATACCACGAACTTTAAATTAGTTCGTTATAAAAACAAATGATATTATGCCATGCGTATGAAAATGTAGTAGTACAGTATATTGTAAAGCCAAGCTCTAGGAAGTCTGGAAACTTACCTCGCCTTTATTTTCCGCTTATCGGTTTATCCGGTTTTGGCTTCGGAACTATAAATTGCTTTTGAGATATTGGGTTGCCCCTTGAACTTGTATTATTTGTTTAGTGATAACTGAATCAGGTTTAGAATCTGTTTATGGAGAGTGTTTGTCGCCCTCTTCTCGGCTTCGGCGCAATAACATGCAGCGCCACACTCTGATTATGGTTGGTGCTGATGTGTTTGGATATATTCCAAGAATTACAATTTTATTTTACACTTCATCTCTCTCTCTCGCTCTTAGGTGAACAATTTTTTTATTAATATTTGAGAGAAACTGCATGGGTTTCATTTGTGTGTGTTGGCGTGCGGCTGTGAGGGAATATGTTGGACCTGCGTGATAAGATTAGTGGGTAGGGTGTTGGTCATGCTCCACGCACACATCCATCATCTTACCTCTCGTGTTCTCTCTCACAAAACTCTGCCAAATCTGACTTGACCTAACCAAACCAAACCAAACCTAACTCATAATTTAGAGAGCTATTGTTACAGTCAATATAAACTGCACATGGCATAAGAGGGTACAGTACACGGTGGTAATAGGATTTGAAAAACTAATTTTCGTGGAATTTAATAAATTTTGTTTGTAAGCCTTTGCTAGCAACAGCAGATTCCTTCCGCCCATTCTTTAATCAACCTAATACTTGCTTGCATGACCTTATTGATACAGTACATGCTTTTCACGATTATTATATTATTATTATTATTATTATTGACTTGTATTTAACTTGGGGCTTTACGCAGGCCACCTTTGTGTAGCTATAATCCCACCAGTTGATAAAATTTTAACCAAACGTGCAACAAAGCTCTTACATCAGTTTACATCTCAAGTAATTACAGGTCTTTAAACAATAGAAACTTCATCAAGTGGTTTATGGGGGGGGGGGGGGGGTTAACGGGTGCACTTGTGTACCTAATAATAATAATAATAATAATAATAAACGGTTTATTAATAGAGTTGCAGTCGGTGGCTGAAAAATATACAAACTTACATTTGATTTAGACAATGATATGCGTTGAATACATTTACAGGGCTGTACAGTACATAAATCAGTATGTATACTATGCTGGCGGGTAACTGAAAAAGTATAAGGATAGTCCCAAGACAAACCTGAAAAAAAGTGCCACAATTTGCCCGCTCACCTGGGAGACCATTACTCCACACCGTAACGCTTGGAGGAGCACCACACAAGAAGGTGTCAATACTTTTGAATTAGCCCGACTGCATACCGAGGCAGACAAGCGCCAACGTCGGAAAGACGCTACCGCAGCCGTCCCTCCCGCTCTAGATGTAGCCCTCCACACGTGCAACATCTGTGGACGACTCTGCCGGTCCCATATCGGCCTCTGGAATCACCTCAGAGCTCACTAACAAGGGTGACATCCCTAATAACTCGTATTATTGTCTCACAGCTGGATGATCGTTATACTCGATTCTGAGTGACAGCAAAGTAGTAGTCATAGTCTGCTACATCCGTCCTTTCATTGGCGGGAATCTCTTATGGGGAATATTCTGGTGAGTTTTTCTACGGCTTGATTTTGTCCCAGTTTCCATTATTTTATACTTTATCCCTTATATTCGTGGGTCGTCTTCTCCGGGTGGTTCGCGAAGCATGTCTGGTCTAGAATAGTTATAGATACACAATTGCCGACATATCAGGTTTGACTTAACCCCTGAACTGATCATTCAATATGTACAGAAATCCCTTGGGGTGAATGGATCATTTTATAGTTAATATGGAATCTAGTCAGACATAATCATAATGAGCTCGGTTCAACAGTCGTTTTGAAGATTTTCTTTACAATTTTATTTTCTTAGTTGTTATCATTCATTAGCACCTTCCTCTGTGTAAGTGCAGGAAATACGCTTCCTTGGCGTGGCACACCACCCACACCTTGGCGCCCGGCCGGAGGAAGAATGGCTGGGCGCGGCTGTATTCTGCAATCTATTCATCAGATGAGATTTTTGTTACTGAAAAAAATATATTTGGAAATAGAATTAGTTGGGTTTAGTTAGTTATTTTAGTTTTTTATTAAATCAAATTGTCTTCGAAATGGTAAGCAAGGTACCTATCTGAAAAAAAAATGGTTTGACTTACAAGTTGGACAAGACATTCGGACGCGCGCCGTCTCAGCTGATATTTGTTTGTATGTCTGGGGACGTGACGTGTTGATCCTGTGCATGAACGCTGTGGTATCAACAAATATATACTGTACCTAGGAATTATCTCAAAATTTGTGGGTATATGTATTGGGATGTATTAAATGCACATTGATTATGCTATTTCGTGAGCGTTGAATACATGTTAAACGTACTTGTAGTTTTAGGAAAATCACATACCTTTAATAATGTATGGGTAAATCACCGATTATTTTTTTTTTATGGTTTTTACAGCTGCTGTGCTGTTGACTTTTGCCGGGCTTGGTCTCCCACAGTACAGTATTATATGTAATTTATTACAAAATATGGTGGTAAGTCTTAAGAATAATCCACTCCAAAAGAAATGCAGTATATAATTTTGGTCTGAATCAATAATCTGGTCCCTTCAAGATGAATCCAAGAAAAAAAAAGGCACGGAAAAAACCTAACCTAACCTACATACGTGCAATGCCATCATATATATAATGTGTTGTCAATGTGTACAAGTCATGAGACTTGTCCTGTAACTTTATTTCTGTTCACTTATAAGATACAGTATTCGGTAAAGGTGTAGATCTCTCACTTCTGAAAACTCGTCTCTTTTATGATTTTTTCAACCTATAAAGTGGTAAGCTCTCTAGAACATACAGACCACAACTGTTTCAGAAGTAAAAAATAAGTATTTACCTTAAGCCTTGATGAAGTACAGTAGTCTATTGATTCTGTAGAAATGTCTCTTTCGTGAGTAAGTGAGATACGGTAAAGGATTTATCAAATGCAGGAAAATATGCCAGAAAAGAAGACAAGAAAAAATTAAGTGCAATAAGAGACACAAGTGTTTTGGTTAGGTCTGTGGTTGGGAACATTGAAAACTAACCTAACCTAAACCTTACCTAACCCAACCCAACCCAAACTAACATAACCTAACCCCATTTGTTAGTGGTATTTAAATGAATTTATACTTTTTTCTTGTGACTGCTGCCATTCACTGACTCGTTATGGACTGTATAATTATAGACATTATTTACTGTATAATTATAGAATTCGTTTTAATAGACAGCTCTAAAAACTGATCCTAATATCATATGAAGAAGTGGTTTATACTGTGCTGTTATTAAAGAACTTGTATAAATCTTTGCACAGTTAATATTTTGGCTTTAAGTGCATATACTGTATGTTCAAAACTACTCTACGTCTATACAAGTTTCACATTTTAGAAGAAATTTTGTTTTGTGTCCAATTCTTTCAGAAAACAGTTTGTTCATTTTTCTAGAAATTTAAATTTATGAAAATTTACAAAATACTGTACTGTACTGAAAGTTGAGGATGTTGACAATACCTGTTGGCCAGATACATAATCATCTTGCAGTTAGTTGGCCGATACCTACAGTATGTTTTGTACACACGCTCTGGTGAACTCAAACCATCGATGAATAAAGCCGGATCTTAACAGCAGTGAACTACTCATCTTTCCAAACTTCATGAGTTCCTGCTAAAATCTGACCTAGTTCAATAATGGTTTTTCATTCACCCCATTATAGTCTACTGTCATATGTTTTATGTCATACAGTACTGTAAGCTGTAAGTCATGCACAACAAGGTGTTTTTGTTGCAATTTATTTTATTCTCTTACTAAGGGCAGATATTGTAGTGATTGATTTCTGTCTGCCTGTTTGCAAGTAAAAGTTTGTTCTGCAGTTGTCAATAGATTTTCTAGGAACTTGGTTATAAATGTTCATCCAGCATCTGCCTGTCCTACTTGTATGGATGTCACTGACTTTGATAACAGATCCATTACTGTATGCCCTAAAACACATTATACAGTATCTTGTTTTAACCACATTGTTAAGAATTATTGTTATAAAAAATTATTTACTATATTGTAGTGTTTTTCTTCTTCCAACAGAAGTGCTTGTTCGAAACCGCAGCATGGAAGAAGTTGTACAGAAAATCCATGAAGGTAGTACTCTATGGAAGGTTCGGGGTGTAAACAAATGGTTCCATCGGCATTTTAAAGTTGATATGGACAACATGTGCCTTGTAGGAGAATCTAAGAAATGGTGGTCCCCGGGTGGAGGTGCAGGTATGTTGCTCTTTGCACAATATGACCAGTTCATTTTTTTATGCCAAATTTAACTTAAACCACATAAATTAATTCAGTATTATTGTCCGTGTTTTTTTTATAACTTCTGCATAAATGAGGTGACTCTAGTACAATCAAGAAGTAATTAGATTGATAACTGAAGTGTCCAGAACCTGACAAGAGTAACTGGGACTAAATGCCAGAAATTATTATTTTTATCCAAACACAAACGTAACTCCTTAAGTAAATTGAAATTGTTAGTCAGCAGGCAGGTTGAGAGTTTTTACTGCTGCATTTACTTGCATGTGCATTGCAATCAGGGTTTTGTTATCAATTAAAAAGAATAAGGTAATGAACCTTATCATTTCCATTGGATCTCCTCCTGACTACTTCTACAGAGCTTGGATGCTTTAAGCAATAAACCCTACTGAGCGGAGGAAGTGTACCGTAAGTGCTTCATCAGAAATATGAACTGTGTAGGTATGATCACTAATAACAAAAAACAAGGTGAAGCTTGAGACATTAAGAAGTCAACAGGAAAGTGAGGAGATTCTCAAGAGAAAAACAGGTGATTGGAGAAACCCCATACAGTGGTGAATGTAATGTCAGTTTGACAGGGAACAATCAGCTCCCTGTAATAGTGTTCCTGTGTGTGGGTGTGGAACTTACTTGGTATGAATGCTGCCAAGCCCTAAACACAGTAATGCGCTTTTCATGTTTTAAGTTTATTTTCATAATCTTGTACAGTACAGTATATATTTAGATTCTATAGAGAACAGGGTTTTGGTTGGTTACTTGTACATGAGGGATTACTGTAACATATTAGCCTTTCTTTAGTTCTTGGGGAAAAGGAAACCCTCTCCAATTTTGGAATACAGTACAGTACAGTATTGTACCTGTTGTACTGGACACTATTTGTTGTCAGAGTAGTACTGTAATCATTCCCCCAGTTAGTCCAAAATTATAAGGTTAACTTACCTTGGAGTCATTCAGAGGATATAATAGTTAACTATGAACTGTTTTGTTCAATAGGTGCAGTGAGGTTATGACCTTCAGTCAAGTTTGGGTTACTCCTCCCCCAGTAGTGTTCATGTTCATTGTGGGATCAGTCCAGGCCCCACTCTCCTGTAACACACCCCAAATTTAACTGTTATGGTGACTAAGAACCCACCCCCCTTCCTCCTCATGGTGAGCAGGAACTGATTGGGTGATTGTGTTTTGGAAATGATGATCATGTGGAACAGAGTGCATGTGTGTAAGTGTAGCAGTGAAGACCTGGCTTCCAGCCTGACTGACAACCTCTGCCTCCAAGTACTTCTATCTTGAAGGTGCCAAAGTATTGTTGAGAAAGAGAACTCTTATGAAATTTTAGTTCATTACGCATGTCTGGGGTTGTGGAAACCTCAGTTGTCAAACATAAGACTTGTTACTATATATGAGTTGTCTGATCCATGCTTGGTTATAAAACAGGATCTCAGTATCAGTCCCTCATACTTCATGCAGTATTGGTTGAGTGGCTTCTCTAATGTTTGTTGTTGTGCTTCTACTGTATGATGACTGGTAAACTAATCATGACATTCATTGAGCTGTGATTAAAAATAAAAATTAAAAATTAAGATTTTAATTTCTTTTTTTTTTTGGAATTTAAGATAATTATAGTTGTAGGAGCTTCAGACTATACTGTACTGTACTGTACTGTCAGAGAATGTATTAGGTTGTTATAGATTATCTACTACAGTGTACACCAGTACCACACTGGACATAGGGTTAAATGTTTTACAATGTATCATTATAAAAATGGAACATTGAAGTCTGAAAATTTATATTGTAATTTGATTGAGAAGGAAGCAAATGACTCCTGATTTAGAGAGCTCACTAATCTCTAGACAGGGCTGCCTTGTTAAAACTGTGGAAATAACAGTTGAGTGCTACCCAAGCAGCAGTTTGTCTAACCATACAGTACTTTGATCTCATGAGTAAGAAAGGGCTGCTACAGTCCTGTGCTTTGATAAGGATGTTACCAATAAAATCAGAAAAGTCATTGAATTTCTGGTAAATTCCAGGGTACAGTCATCACAATGTAAATATATAGTACAGTTTCCTTAGCCATACAAAAGCAGGATCTCAGGAGAACTTCCCACTTCACATCTTGCCACTTCCATTCCACATGTGGTCAGGAAATAAGTTGTAAGCTCCCTCCTGCTCATGAAATGGTATTTTAGGACCTGATCCCTCATTTAGAATCAGTGGGTTAAACTTGTTACACAGGGACTACTCATAAACTGGGAAGCTAAGTTATTCCTTGATATAATTAATAGGAAGATAAAACTACAAGTACTGTACAGTATTTAACTTTCTTAGCTAAGGTGGTTGTGGTCAAATGAATCAAAATCTATTCCTAATTTTAAACTACAGTTGTTTAAGGAATTTAAGTACAGTAGGGTCGGGATATATTGCGAGATAAGATCCAACGATGTTTGCTATATACTAAATCGCGATACACTGTATATAATTTCATGTAATCCATGGGGAAAATGGGGTTAGGTTCTGGAAGCCCAAAAAAGTGACTAAACTTGACTTAACGAGTTCATTTTCTTGCCAAGTAAAGCACCAGTGAACACTAGACTCGGGAACAACAGGATATTTCAATGTCAATATCAATATCAAGAAACACCAGACTCGGCAGCTGATGCCACACTGCTACCCTCACTTGACAATCCCACACCTACATAAACCAACAAACCAAAAATATTAGTTATAGTATTAAATCTTTTCCATTATCTTCACTTCACTTTTCACGTCACTAGCAACCCATTTACACTCACCTTAGAAGTCGTAATATGCAGCAGAGTCGGCTGCTTACTCGTCTCTCAGAAAGACTGAGCGGGCGAGTGTGAATGCTTGGGTGAGCAGCCACGGTGGCGCCTCTGGTGAGCAAATAACGCATTTGTTTGCCATGGCGGTACATTTGAAATATTTCCAGCCCGATTTCCCTCGTGAAAAAAAAAAATTATCTCTATATATAGGAAAATTTTGGTAGTCGCGATATAAAATTTTTGTTATATAAAGTCGTGATATATCTGAACCCTACTGTACTGTATAGTACAGTACAGTAAACTGTATGTGTAAAGGAACACCCTCTTTTAGAATTAAAGAGATCAAGTTATGGTTGGAAATTTAGTTGACTCAGCAGCACCTCACAGCTATTTGTAAAACAAGATACAGTACAACACTATTCTGTATAGTGAGTAAGCTCTGTGATCATGAGCCATATACAGCACTGTACAGTATTCCCATCATTTGAGATGAAGTGAACTCTTAAATTCATCATGAGGCAACATACAGTATTTATATTTAACTATGTAAACAAAACGTTAACTGTACTATACTTAATACAGTATTTTTAATTAACTTGTTGAACAAAACCCACTAAATATTATTTTGTATCGTAAGGAGGATATTTATTCCAGCCTAATATACTAATTTTGACAGTTGAGGAGTTATATTTAAGAAAACATTATTCTTAATTTAATTTTCTGTGGAGGAGAAGTATTAGATATATTAATTTATGAAGTGCATGTTAATGGAGCTTCCAACAATTTTGTTATTACAAGGATACATGGTTACAATACACAGCATGGTGACCAGTGAACATAATGAACGATAACCTTCCTTATGCTTCTTATTGAACAACTTATTGCATTCTGTCTCCATTTCAAAATAAAGTAGTCTAGTGAAAAGTTATAATGATAGCTAAATAGATCATACTGTACTAAATATGCATGGAGATCCAGTGAAGGTTTACAAGAGAGGAGACTGTTAAGCTGGTCAACATTACTGTACAGCTGATAAACTTATTACTCAAACAATTCTGCTGCATGTAATTACTGTACTATGTGCCTTACAGTAATTGATCTTCCTGTAAGTTTACTTTTTCTATTGCCAAGAAATTAAACAAATACATCAACACTTGAATACACTAGACTGATAAGATGTACAGTATAGAGACGAATAAATGAATCACAAATTAGAGCTTAAGAAATAACTTTGTTTTAGTCCACTTAGTAACTGGATTCAAACGCGCAATCAGATAGTAAACAGTCTGTGTGTGTGTGTGTCATTTAATGCAGGAGACTTATGAGTATTATTTAAAATCTAGAGTAACTTAACAAGGTTTGTGGGAAATAATTTGGGACAAATTTATCCCAGTTTCATTATCACAGAGGCGTGGATTGGTAGAATTTGGTGGCTGGAATAGAGCGATAGAAACAATAGTGTTATGGGGTATAGAATAGTGTCACTGGGTAATGGCATGTTATAGTGATCCATGACAGTGTTGCCAACATTACAGAAACATCTCCTCCTTTATCATTTATTCCTTTGATTAGTTACTTCATTGTCACATCCCCCAGAAGTGTGACTAATATTAAATGCCAGACAACACAATGAAATATTTGCCACAATATGCAAGAGTGAAACATCCAGAAGAAAAGCAAATGTTTGTTATTGGTTTTTATAGTCTTTGAAGCTGGGTACTGAAATTAAGTCCTGTGGGAGATAACCTTAATACTCTACTGTACTGTAGTGCAGGAGGAGAAGAATTAATCATTGTGAAAAAGTTATAAAAGGATCTAAGTTCTTGAATCCTGTATTAATATATTTTTCTCATCATAATACTCTGTTAATATTTTCAGAGGACATTTTTACTCTTTTTGAAGGTGAATATATAGTTATTAATCTAGTTATTATAGCCTGTTATGTAGTTATGTTTACAGCCAGTATTAATTTTATCAAATGCCTTATCTGGGGAAATAAAGAATTTCTCTTGATATAAACTAGTGTGTAACAGTACTTGGACTACTAGTAGGGAGGTAGCAGTACAGTAGTTAGCAGTACAGTATAAGGAATAGTGGCAAGTACTTTAAGAAAGTTTAGACAGTAAGTAGAGAGGAAGATGCAGGTAGGAGTACTGTATGGCTCGGTAAATAATACAAGGTGTAGAAAAATGCATGGAACTTTACTATTTTTTTATGATTGACTCAAAGTACTGTTAAGAGTACTGTATCACCAAAGATCAACTTCATCATCAATAACCTTTTAATATCTTTCATAAAATTAGGTTTAGAAATAAAGTCGACACATTATAATACCCTTTAAGAAAGTATTTTTATTCCTTTGATAATAATATTGTATAGTGTATAAATTTTGTTCTGTTCAATCCTTTTTTTTTTAATTTATTTTCCTTTTGGTCTTTATTTCTATTGACCCTCAGAGGTATTTATTGTACCCATTACTCTCCTTAGTTGTGGATAATTAAGTAAACAATGAAAATTTGAAATAATCTTTTTATTACTAAAACTATGATGATATGGCTCCATTAGTAACCATTATCTATTTCTAATAATATTTTTGTCTCTGCTGTGTTGTAGGCAGCGATGGACCAGAGAATGCAGGTAAAGCAATTGTGAATATACACTAATGCTTGGGTAGACAGCTGTACTGTACAATACTAACCTTTAGTGACTGTAGAATAATCTCACATTAGTCTCTTGAGCTTATCAATCTCTCAACCATTTCTTCTAAGGCCTTAGATTTTTCTGATGATTTCTGAGTTTATGAAATAATGACTTTTGCTGCTGTATATAACGTGCAAGACGTGATGTGTTAAAATATTGTAGTACAGTACTACAAATGGGGCTGTTAAATTATTTGTTTTAGACAACATGAACCAACCAAATGTAACTTAATGGACAGTATTAGGATAGGTTTAGTTTGGTTAGGTTAGGTTTTGTTGGTTGGTGTTGTCTTCCCTAAAAAAAAGAAATATATATATATATACACATACATACAGCTCCTCCCTGACTTACGACGGGGTTAGGAACCGACATCCAGGTCGTAAGTCGAAATGGTCATAAGTCGGAAATGCTTAAATAATACTTAGAAAATCTAAAATGGGTGTCTCTTTTTCTTCTCAGCACCACAAAACTCTCACTTTTAAGCTTGCCAGCCATTTTAAAGTGAATTACAGATGAAAATTTTGTTTGTGTACTGACTTTGGGACTTGAAAATACGTAATTTGACCAAATTTTGGTACGACTGAGGCAGGTCGTAAGTGTGGGTGGACATAAGTCAAGTAGGCCATAAGTCGGGGATGAGCTGTATACATATATATTAGCAGTCCTGTTCATAGTGCTCTACTTTTTAACATGGATGATTTTGCTTACTGTACGATACAGTAAGTTCTTGCATGCTTATCTCAATATAATTATTTTGGTTATGGCCAAAAACTGTGTACAGTAATGGTAGTACAGTACTATAGCATATAGGACAGTGCTCTCTGTTGAGGAAGCTGTTGTTTCATGACAGAATGTAGCTTTATGACCTTTGTCAAATTTCTCCTTCAGATGCATGTAA
Source organism: Homarus gammarus (assembly GCA_958450375.1). Classification (NCBI taxonomy): domain Eukaryota; kingdom Metazoa; phylum Arthropoda; class Malacostraca; order Decapoda; family Nephropidae; genus Homarus; species Homarus gammarus. The sequence continues at coordinate 621,358 of CAUDMG010003609.1, forward strand.
AAACAATGGTATTTCATGTTAAATGATTTTTAGAACAATCAACTCGTGCAATTAAGATTTGCAATTTGGTAACTGAAGACATTTATAATTCATTGATCTTTGCAGAGATTTATTGGATCCTACTTATGATTAGTAACCATTTTAGATTTTGAATAATCCATCGGTTGCTTATTTTAAAAATTTTGTGCAGTATTTATATTGCAGTAGGTCATGTAGTCTCTCGGTAAATGTGGTTACCAACCACAGTATAATGTTGACACTTGTTTATGTAAAGGTGACAGCTGTGGTTGTTATTGCTGAAATATTCTGCAGATTTGCTTGACTGTTCCATAAATATAGTGGTTCTGTAGTGACAAATATTCATCCATAAAAATTACAAGTATAACATTAATTATGATTCCTAAAGTATGCAAAATTGGGACACAAGGGAGGAACAGGAGTAAAACCGAGACTGATGCAAGTGAGAGGGATAATATGGAAGAGTGGAAGAGGGAGAATATGGAACAAAAAATGAAAATTTTGAAGGAATGTAGAATCTTAAGATGCTGTACAGTATTGTGGAAGATTTTTAAGTTTTTGTAGCCGATGGCCTTGTGTAGCCAGGAAAAGAACCATTACAGTACTGGCATAAGTTCTGTAGTCTTCATTAAGTATTGTTTCTCCCAGCAGCTGATGGAACCAAACTTGCTGTCTTGTTAGAGAATGAATAGTTTTTCAAGACCATTGCAGCTTTATTTCAGGTCCATCACCGATTTTCCGGCACCCTTGGTTCCGAAGCCTTGCCGAATTATCCATTTTGCTGGACCAACTGAGGTCAAGTAATAATAATTCAACAATACAGTATGCCTCTGACCCACTAATTATACACCTCCTGTGTCTCTAAAGCACCATGGACTGCGAGAAATTTAAATTAAAATACCACCACTGACACCTTTCTTAGAAGCTATATCTAGGGTTAAATGTAAGCAAACTAAGCTAAAAGTTGCCCAGTAAGCTAGTCTGGTAGTCGTGGGAATTTCAAGTGCCCTCTCGTAATTTTGTCTGAACTAAACGAGGTGCCGGACCATCTGTTCCCGGAAAATTGGTGGTGTACCTGTATGAGCATTGAATCAAAAACATTTTGATGCTAATGGCTTATATATGCAAAAATCCTGTATTTCATAATTTGGGGACTAAATGGTAATAGAGTAGAACTATAGTATCCTTAATAGTTTGTCCATTCTAAATCTGGTGACGACATATTGCATACTTTAAAATTGTATTGGTAGCTGAGAGTATTTGTTGGGGTGTAGATAAAATATTTGCATGTTCTTTATCTTTCTTGAATCTGGTTTTGATGGAGGGGTTTTTCTCTTGTCATAGAGGAGGAATCATAAGTCTCTAGGGAAGCTTTTCATAATGGTTGCAGGGAAGATTTACTTTACAATTACTTATTTGCGGTCATAAATATTTAATCATTTAAGTCTACAGTACTGTGCTCCTGCAATGAATATTACAAGAGTCTTATAATCTGGATTTGCTTTAGTTCATAAGTTACCAACTGATACAAGTAACTACAGAATTATTCCACTTTGTAAACTGACGACTGTACTTACTAAACCAGAAAAGATCGGTACAATTGTCTCGTTAATCTTTGGAAATAGTCTAATCAAATTTTTTTAAATAAATTGGTCATTTCATATGTAAGTTTCTGTATATAACACATGTAATTTATTATATTGCATATTTTGTATATATATGTACTGTACAGTATATAGATATAGGATATGTGTACAGTACTAGAATATAATACATTTATATACCGTATTGAAAACATATCAGTGCCTTGGTAGCACTTTGATAGTTATAGAAAAATTTTAATTTTCATTATATAATTAATTTATCTTATTTAATGGTTTTCATTTATCATTACTCACATTCTAAGAATCGTGATACAGTATTAATATGCGACTTGATAAATTATGCAGTAGCTACAGTATTTACAAAATTAACTTTCTCACTTATTTTGATCATGTAAATTAATATTGGAAGGAAAGATAGGAACTAAAAGGATTAAGAAAGTAAAATATTTTGTTAAATAAGTTTTATGAATTTTATAAGGCCAGTATGATACTTTTCCATTATATTTTTAAATAATTAAGTGAGGTTGAATTCCATTGAAATAATGCTTAGAAAGAAGTCCTATCTAATGATTGTCTGTTGTTACAGTTCCGTTGTTAGAGATTACAGAAGTGCGTGAGGGCTGGAAGACTGATACATTCAACAAAGTCAGTAGTCACACAGAGAAGATGAAAGACAAAACAGCAGGTAAGCCTTTAACAGTTTGTGTGGTCGTCCACTTACCTCAAGTTGAGAGTAGGAATGATGGTCTTAAAATGTTCAACTGATGTTGAGAAAAAAGACAAAAAAGAATGTACAGTGGAGGTGATCCTAAAGATGCTTTGTGCTATATTGATTAATAACAATGTAATTTACTCCTTTTACTTTCATGTTTCAGATTAAATCTTCACAAATTATTCTTCTATAGAGGTTCACACTCATGGCACCTCATTAATCAAGTCACTCATGGCACCTCATTAATCAAGTCACTCATGGCACCTCATTAATCAAGACACTCATGGCACCTCATTAATCAAGTCACTCATGGCACCTCATTAATCAAGACACTCATGGCACCTCATTAATCAAGTCACTCATGGCACCTCATTAATCAAGACACTCATGGCACCTCATTAATCAAGACACTCATGGCACCTCATTAATCAAGACACTCATGGCACCTCATTAATCAAGACACTCATGGCACCTCATTAATCAAGACACTCATGGCACCTCATTAATCAAGACACTCATGGCACCTCATTAATCAAGACACTCGTGGCACCTCATTAATCAAGACACTCGTGGCACCTCATTAATCAAGACACTCGTGGCACCTCATTAATCAAGTCACTCGTGGCACCTCATTAATCAAGTCACTCGTGGCACCTCATTAATCAAGTCACTCATGGCACCTCATTAATCAAGACACTCATGGCACCTCATTAATCAAGTCCAATCTTACTTACTTTGTACAGTATTTTTAGTTTTTTTATTACATTTGTCAAGTGAAAAATTACTCTAATTGTGCTTCCATATTTTTTTCTCTTAGGAGGGGAAGAACCAGTACTGGAAGAAAGCAAATGTTTCTCAGTAATTCATGGACCTGGTGGGAGAGACGTCCTGGACTTGGTTGCAGCGACTGAGGATGAGAGGGACGCCTGGGTGTCTGGTCTGTCTCACCTCGTACAGTCGGTTAAGTCACTGCATGAAGAGAAGCAGTATGATGTGTAAGTAACATGACAGTAAAACGTTCAGATATCTAGTAAGGATTTACCACTTCGGCAAAGTATTGCAGAACGGGTTTAAAACACCAGTAAAACCTCTCTTAAGTTACTGTATACAGTATATAATTTCAGTTAGGTGCCGTCATTTTTGGGGTGTATCCAGGAAAAGGGAATGAGAGCGGTGTTGTGGCTACCTAAGGTTACTGTGGGTATTGTTCCTATCTACAGTACAGTGTATTAGTATCTCAGTTGGCTTTGAAGGATTAAGTGCTTTCAGTTCATGTTATAATTGCACCAGAAAATATTTTTTAGGTAAAGCTATTAATGTATTAGGTACATGCTGATGTTATTACACAGCTTCTTACTGTAATTAAACATTAAATAATTGTTAAAGGCTCTTTGTTGGAGCTACTACAGTGACACTGCTGTGATCTCATGACTGTTGTGCCAAACAACAAATATCGTATAGACTTTTTTTTTTTTTTTTTAGGATTTTGTGGTCAAGTTAATATTCTTTCTGGGAGTATGTTATCAGTTACACACACACCACACACACACTCACTCACTCACGTGGTTGACCTCAGTATCATACATGGGAATGCATTAACCAACCCACTTTAGAGCTGCCTCACATCCCATGGAAAAAGCTAACAAAGTAGGTGACAGACTTCCTGTGATGAAAGTTGTGTTCAGTACAGTAGTTGAGGAAAGGTTTGCAGACAGGTTACATTTTATTGAGGAGTGTTTGTACTTGGCAGAGAATGGAGGAGGAAATTTCTGCTTTGGTTTATAACAATCAAGTTTTATTGTATTTTGAAAATATTTTACACTTAGCCTAGAGTAGAATACATTAAGTGAAATTTTCATTTTAGTTTGTGTACATCAATTTTATTGTTGTGAAATTGTGAACCTATGTAATATCTGACTATTTTTTGGTTTACGCAGGTGGTTACGGAAGCAGTTTGTGGAAGCTGACAAGGACAACAATGGCTCTCTGAATTTTAATGAGTGTTGCAGTTTACTCAAGCAATTAAACATCAAAATGGATAAAACACATGCTAAGAAACTGTTTAATGTGAGTCTTAACTACAGTAGGTGATGGTTTAATGTGAGTCTTAACTACAGTAGGTGATGGTTTAATGCGAGTCTTAACTACAGTAGGTGATGGTTTAATGTGAGTCTTAACTACAGTAGGTGATGGTTTAATGTGAGTCTTAACTACAGTAGGTGATGGTTTAATGTGAGTCTAAACTACAGTAGGTGATGGTTTAATGTGAGTCTTAACTACAGTAGGTGATGGTTTAATGAGTCTTAACTACAGTAGGTGATGGTTTAATGTGAGTCTTAACTACAGTAGGTGATGGTTTAATGTGAGTCTTAACTACAGTAGGTGATGGTTTAATGTGAGTCTTAACTACAGTAGGTGATGGTTTAATGTGAGTCTTAACTACAGTAGGTGATGGTTTAATGCGAGTCTTAACTACAGTAGGTGGTGGTTTAATGTGAGTCTTAACTACAGTAGGTGGTGGTTTAATGCGAGTCTTAACTACAGTAGGTGATGGTTTATGGATAGGTAGACCAGGTTAATAATAATAATTTAAGGATCATGTCACTGTAAAGATGAAGAGTTTCTTATTCTTTTGGGGTAAATAATTTGATGATGTTTATTTCAGCAAGCTAACACAAGCAAGCAGAAAAGAGATGGGGACCAAGTACTGGAAGTTGGAGAGTTTGTGTCTTTCTACCATACACTGTTGAAGATGCCGGAAATTGAAAAGTTGTACAAAAAGTAAGGATTGAAATATATTTGTTCATAGTATTGGTGTTTAAATGTTCACACACATCAAAGAGTACATCACATGGCACTGTATAGTCTCCAGGCCAAGTGTATCTTTTGTATTTAATATATTAGTGACATAGCCTTTGATTTATTTTATTAAGACATACCAGTTTATATATTAACCCTTTAAGCTTATGGTTATTGAACATGGGTTGTGTTGTGCCAAATAACAATGTAACATCACACATTCTCTGGCCTATGGGGCTAGTTGCAGAGTGATCTGTCACCTCCAAGACCTTGACTGGTTCAACTGTATTTCTTTCATTCTCATTTGTTATTGTGAAGAATTTACTGAAACACTTGAATGTTTATACAGTAGGCTTTTGTTATTGATTTAAAGGGTGTGAAGTGTTCATCAGTGCTCTGGTATGTTTTCCATCTGTACAGTGTTGTGGGATGAAGCATCACAGCTGGGCAGTATTGTCTGGTAGGGAGCATCTTGGATTCATTTCTTTTTACTCTTACTAAAATAAATACAGTACTGTAATTGTAAATGCCTTCTGAGTGTTTAAAGGCTAATCAGACTCTTCACATTAAACTCCAACATTATAATTGGGTCAAACCTGTTGAATACAATTCCTTTTAGTATTTCAAATAAATCGTTCATAGGCAATCATACATAAATGTTTAATCCAATATATATTTACATAACAATCATAGCTATGTAATTAGTCTAATCTTAACACTTACTTAATTTGCCATATTTCTATGTTGTCACAATGATAACCAATGCAATGGACACAGTCAACCTTTGTAAACAATAAGTACAAGTTAAACTTACGTGTTGAAAGTCTCGAGAAAAACAGGTTAGGTGTTGACTCTATGATGGGGATAGCTACAGTGGCAGTGCCCTGCCCAGCGTCACATGCTCAGCCCTGGCTGGCCGCCTTTGCTGCGTCAGGCGTCTATGCACGAACAAGCTCCCCTTACTACCACCCAACACCCCAACCTCCTCTGGGTCTCTCCATCTCAATACAGGGCTGTACTCTATATACTGTATACTCATTACTGCTTGCGGTAACACTAATTTTACAAGTTACATAAACACTTAACTAAGGTCTTGTACAAGATGTATGTATAAAAAGGTCACAGGTGTGGAAATTTTTACTGTGTATCCCCGTAGACTGAGTGATTTGTAAATATTGCCTCTGGCAACTTGACACCAAGAGCATTATAGCACTTCTGGACAGTGGGCTTCTGTAATGAGTAATTGTTGAATGTGTTTATTGTCAGGTTTATGTTATGGGTTTCTCTGTAATTTATATAATCCATGATTCACTTGTATAAGTAATGGTGTTGGATTATTACCATTATTAGTACAGGGGGCCCCCCAAATTCACGGATTTTTATTTCGCGGTCCTCTATTATTCGCGGATGACACCCTGGATGTCTGTGGGTAGTTTTAAAGTTGTTGCTGGTATTTTTGTGGCTGGGACAGGGAGCCATTCGTTCTAGAGACAGTAATTTCCTCTACCTGTATTGTGTGTGTGTATATATATATATATATATATATATATATATATATATATATATATATATATATATATATATATATATATATACAAATAAATAATATTGGGTAAATTCTCTCACAAAGAATGGGAAACAAAATTATTAAATATGTGACAGTCTACCCTCAAGTTCATGGTTTATTAATAAAGTAATAAACCACGAACTTGAGGGTAGACTCACATATTTAATAATTTTGTTTCCCATTCTTTGTGAGAGAATTTACCCAATATTATTTATTTGTGTGTGTGTGTGTGTGTGTCTGTCTACACACACACATATATACAATACAGGTAAAAGAAATATTTTTTCTAAGGGCAAACACATGAAAGGGAATATACATTTAATTGTACACAAGTAAAAATGTAACCCCCCCCCCCCCCCACCCACAAATGTTATTCACGGATTTGGTGATTCGCATCCATTTTGAGAACCTAACCCCCGCGAATTTAGGGGGGGGGGGGCCCCTGTAATTAGTCTGGTGACCGTTGGATGGTTACACTTGGTTGTAGTGATTTAACTATTTCTCATAAATCACTTTAATTCTGGTGAATTGGTTCATATAAGTAAAGATTTTATTACAATTGTATTGTAACTATTAGTTTAATGAAAAAACATTTAATTTTATGAAACAACACGGAATCTGTCCAAGTAAAGTATCAACTTATTAATTTGAGTGACAACGTGTCACATAGTGATGTCATTTTTGGCAGTTTTCTCGGCGGAAGGTGGAGGCAACACCACGTTGAATGTACTCCAGAGACGATAGCTCAATTTGTTTTTATTACGTTAAACATAAGTTTATATCAATGTAACTATGACTCGGCACTGGGAGACTCTCAATAGAACTACACAGGATTCATAAACCCTTACTGTGTAGAGAAAGGTTGGTTGAGGGAAGGTAAATCTCCTGTAACAAAATTTAATCTAATTTTATGTTATATTAATAGACCAGAAATATTTTAACAGGATCAACACAAGTTATTAAAAACATTGAGTGAATGGGCTGTCTGGCAACGTAGTTTATAGTAATACAATATTTATTCAGACTCATAATTGATGGTGTTCTGAGTAAGGTATTGAATCCTTCTTTTGATGTGACCAGTACAATTACTGTACCTGTACCACACCTTGTGTAGGAAAAAAATCTCTACAAACTGTTAAAAATTTTAGAACGAAGTTTTTTATAACTTTAATTTATAATTAGACCCTTGCCTTGTGTGAGGGATAGGTTCCAAGAATTGGCAAAACCTGTAATAGCTACTTATATAATACCTTAGTGCACTAATATACAGGTATACTGTGTAGGAGAAACTTAGGTCACAATACTGTACAGTACTTACATTATATGTGGAAGTTTAAGTGGTGTACTGTACATAGGGAGACATCTGGTTACTGAAACATAGGTGGATCACTGGTGGAAGAGGGTGATGGAGTGGTGGTTGGACTGTCTTAAGGCTGTGTTCCATGGAAGGGTCGTGGTCAACAATGAATTCATTCATCATCTTTACCTGATGAAATAGTTCACCAATATTGTCCAAGCTCCAACCTTCTTGTTGTAATTCCATAATGTCTTCCTCTTCATCGGCACTTTTTACCAACTCTTCCAAATCCTCTTCTGTCCGTTCCTCTCCGTGGCCATCAATGGGCTCTTCCACGTCTTCAGCAGCCGTGTCCACAAACCCCTCACCACCCAACTGACGTGCAACACTCACAATGTCATTCACCTCCTTTACTATGGATGGAAATCCCTGAAAGTTATTCACACACTCAGGCCATAAGGTTCACCAACAACCATTCACTCTCTCTGGTTTGAGTTCACTGAACACTTCGCTGATGTTGGTAATGCAGTCCACAATGCTGTACTCCTTCCAACACTTGCTAACATCAAGGTCAGGGTCTTCATCCATGGCACTACGGATACGACCGAAAGAGCAGCGTGTATAATATGCCTTGAAGGTGTGTATTACACCCTGATCGAGAGGCTGGATAAGAGCAGTGGTGTTAGGGGGTAGGAACACCACCTCTACACCTGGATGGCTAAACTTTCTGGGTGGCCTGGTGCATTGTTTATCAATAATAACACTTTGAATTCCATCTTCTCGGAAGCAAGGTATTTTTTCACTTCCGGGACGAAGCAATTATGGAACCGGTCCAGGAATGCTTGGACGGTTACCCAAGCCTTTTTGTTGGACTGGCAAAAGGTTCTTGTTTTTACCCTTGAAAGCCCAAGGGTTTGCTGAGTGGTAAAGCGAGCCAGGCAAGCCACATTGCCACAGAAGATGAACGTCCCTGTCCCTGACTGCCTTGCGGCACGCCTCTCCTGCTTGTTTATGTAGGTTCTACCAGGCATTTTCTTCCTGTATAAACCAGATTCATCAGCATTAAGCACTCACTCTGGTCTGTAGCCTTTCTCTTTTATTGTTTTCTTCTACTTGGTGGGAATTACATCTGTGGCTGTGTGGTCAGCTGATGCGGCCTTCGCAGTCTGCTTCACATTATGGAGTGAGAATCTTTTTCTTAAATTTCTTGAACCAACCTTTACTGGCACTAAAAGTTGGTTCAGTCATGGCACTAGCCCCTTCACCACCCGTTGACTCGTAAAAATGAGCATAAAGACTTTTAGCCTTTTCACCAATCACGGTGCTGTCGATCGGAACATTTTTGTGGTGCCGGTCCTCAGTCCAAGTGTTCAGTGCTCTCTCAGTTTTCATAATGTTCTTGTCACGAACAACTTGCACCACTTTAGCACTTGCAGGAACATTCGCTTGAATAGAATCACAAATTACTTGTTCATTCTTTCTAATGTACCGCACTGTGGGTTCGTTCACACTAAACAACCGACCAACCAGTGCAGCACTCGTCCCCATTTTTAACTTGTCTAATAATTAAATGTTCTTTGCCAGGGCCATCACTGACTTTTACCTTTTATGTGTCAGTCCACTAGCATCACTAGCACTGACACTAGGCAGTCTTTTCGGGGCCATTTTCACAAAGAAACACAAAAGTTTTGAGAGTATGACACAGGATGCTGAGTCAGGGGTACTGGGTAAGGGAGATGCTGCAGGCGTGTGGGGTAACTTGTTGCACTGAAGGACAAGGCTAGCCATCAGCTGCTTACTGCGAATCATCGAAATCACGAATCTTAAACCCGGTAATGGGATTTGTCTATTGTACCCGTTACAGGTAGAGGTTAATAACATATCATAGCTGTTTTTGTTCAGGTAAATACAGTAGAACATCGATTTAAAGCGATTTAATTTAAGGTGATTGATTAAAAACGACACCCACAATTAAAGACAATGTTTTAATTTAAAGCGAATCTTTCCTATTTTGCGTGAGTCAACCTAGCGCATCTTATTTTAAAATTCGCGCCTAATGTTTCTCTGGGCACGCTACACTGTCCTAAGGGCAAAGCTGTACTGTACTAAATGATGACTAAAATTTTTGTCAAGTGCAAACTATCGCATGATTATATTCAAATTAATCACTACCTTATAAGAATTCCAGCAATGTAAATTATGTTCTCCCCGTTCACTTCTGTGACATTTTATAAAAAAAAAACATAAAACTGAATCTAAAGGACATTAATAAACAAATAAATACTTCACTAGACCCTCGAACATGTCACTGTCACTCCTCTCCTCCCAGCCAGGGTGTGGTGGTTATACAGTAGGCTTACAGTTTTTATCTTGTATAATATCACCGACTAAAGTTAGGAGAATATAATTTGCATTGCTGGAATCCTTGCAAGACAGCCAATAATTTGAATATAATCGTCATATATTTTGCGCAAGAAATAAAAATTTTAGCCCTTTGAAATAAAATTAATTAGAACATGTCAGCTCAGTGACATTTTGTAAGAGAAAACTTAAAGTGGCTCTTAAGGACAGATAAATAAATAAGCACTAGACCTTGACATCAACTGTCAAAACATATCACCTCCACCTCCCCCCCCCCCCCCCCCCAATCTTCCCATCAGCTGATCGCTAGTAAACAGCCCATTTCACGTCTCATAATTTTAGCTGTGTTGATTTATGAGGGTTTGTTTTAACATAATACTACAAAAACAATGTTTTGTTTATTCTAGGAGATGGGCTGAGGTGCATCTGGGTTGACTCAGTCTTTTTAGTATTTTGTGTTAACCTCAAGTACCAAACTAAATTATTCCATTGAAACAACACTTCGATTTAGTGTGAATTCAGTTTAAAGCGACCTCTCTTGGAACGTATCTCGTGTTATATCGACGTTCTACTGTAGTTAAGCTCTTGTACAAGATATTTGAACGCAATCTTGTAGTACAGCCATCTCTAGATTTACACGATACTGTAGTTACGTTCTTGAGAATGGCCGTGTAAATCAAAAACATATAAATCAAACTTAATTATCCCATAAGAAATAAAGGAAATGGCAGAGGTTAAGGGAAATGCTCCCTAAACACTGTAATTTGTATCTATTTCCTTCAAGGTTTTATTTACAATAATATGATAACTACAATAATAATATAATGATACCAATAATAATATAATAATAATAATAAAATAATAGAAGCAAACCTAATAATACAGTAGCAAGAAAATAGATTTTAAATGAAACTTAGTGCTAACATTTATGTTGAGTGATGGCTGGCTGGTGAGAGAACGAGTGGTGGTGTTACTTGGGGAGGGAGTCAGATGACAGCAGGTGATGGGTGAGGAGTAGTAGGAGCTTGTGAGATGGCAGGTGTGGTGGTTCAGGTGATGTTACTTTTCCTTTTTCGTAAAGTTGGAGAGCAATGTGGTACTGAACTAAGCTGCCTGGCACAATGGCGCTCTTTTCGAAACCGTTCTATTGAAAAAAACTTCTTGTTATTTTATAAATGGGTATTAATATAATACTAGTGTTTATTTAAAAACGTGTAAATTACACTCGTGCAAATCAAGAGGTGACTGTAATGTATTTTGAAAATGCTGAAGGATCAACACAACAATGAGTTATTCCTAAATATTTGTAGCTGGGTGGACTGTGTGAGGCAAGGAGGGCTGGCAACTGTTTGGCTCAGTCACAGCCTGGACTAGTGAATGGGTTAATATTAGATAGCACTTGGGTGTGTTATTGATGAGTAGCATTGATGTACAGTACGTTGTTATTGACGGAGAGCGTGTGTTGTTGACAGATATGTACAGTACGTTGTTATTGACGGAGAGCATGTGTTGTTGACAGATATGTACAGTACGTTGTTATTGACGGAGAGCATGTGTTGTTGACAGATATGTACAGTACGTTGTTATTGACGGAGAGTATATGTTGACAGATATGCAAGTGAGAAATCTCAGCTGATGAGTGCGGACCAACTGTGTGCCTTCCTGCAAAAAGAACAAGGCCTTCCCAACTATGATGCTAACCAAGCCACCACACTCATCAATGAATTTGAAATCAGTGATCTCAAAGACCAAGGATATATGACCCAAGATGGTGAGTTGTGGTTATTGGATATTTATATGGGTGTAATGTCAGGGCTTACTCACCATCACCTTGCTAGTTTATTAACCAAATATGAATCTTTCTTTTGCAGTTTTCATTTTTATTGGACAGTAATTTTCACTTAGTATTTTGTAAAATTGCCAAATATAAAATTAAACTGTAGTTTGCTCTCAATTGTTACTTGCATAATACTCAGCCTTCACTTATGTCAACTTTTATAATCAGAATCACTGCATGTGTGATGCTCCTCAAACCTTGGCTACACTACACAGACAAAGCAATGTTGTGTCAACTCAACTTTGTGATGATAAAGTATTATCACAAACATGACATCTCTGAGATGGTTTTGGGACATAGTCCAGGGGCCTGGAGTGGCATTATAAAATGTCTGTGTCAAACTTGAAGAAAGTGATCCACTTGTGTAGCTGCAGCAGCCGTGCCTGGACATACCATATTGTACGTGGTATTTGTCGACCATCTGGTGTGTGGCCTTATTGAAGTCCAAGAGAATGGTTTCTTGCCTGATTTTAACACAAACCTGTAATAGACATTCAATACTAACATAACAGTCATAGATTTGAATAACTTTATGTACCAACAAACACTTTCATACACATTCAATTCAACAGATTTATCAACAATTTGCAATTTCTTGATATACCTGTATTCAAGAGCACTTACTGGCTGTCTTATTGTTACAGCAACACCCTGTCTTGCCAGTGTGAATCATGATCCCTTCAGGCAAGGTACTAAGCATATGAATCTCTCTTATCTTTCCATTTGAAACCCAATAATGTATTCTTTTGGCACGGCAAGACACTATTTCACTCCCTTTTTCTTCACTGCTGTTAATGGTGTGTGTTCCTCTTTCCATTCCACAACCACTTGTATTCTCACTAGTGAGTAACCAAGCAACTTTGAACTGGCATACCAGTTATCAACAAATAACACACAGCGTTTTCCAAGATATGGTGACAGTGGTATGCTATATTATGCAATGTATCCTTGGCACACAAAATTACTGAACACCACAGTTCCTACTGTACTGTACTATATACTAATGTACTGTACTATATACTACTGTCCTGTACTATATACAGTCAACCCTCACTTTACGCGGTTAATGTAGCCCACAGGGTACCGCGGAAAGTGAGAAACGCGTAAAGTGAATAACATAACATATGGGATTACATGAAATAGAGACCAGCTGACCCCCAAACTCCACTTTTTCCAACACAATACCTATGTTCTAGTAAAAATAACATCTTAATTTTATGATGGTACATGCACACAATTAATGTCCATTCAAGTAATGGACTCAACTCCCTCCTCCTCTTCTCACACTACACTGGCTGGCTCTTCCCTCTCTGAGAAATTTTGGGGGGAAAACCAGGTATAGTAATAAATAATACCTCAAACTAAAGTTAGGATAATATAATTGACATTGCTGGATTCCTTGTAAGACCAGGAATATTTTGAATATAAATGTCATATATTTTGCACAAAAGATAACATATTTACTCAGAGTAAACATTATATCTAAAATTTGTATGTCTAATGCAAAATCTATGATGTTTATATTCAAAATGATCATCAAACTGTAAGAGTTCCAGCAATGTAAATTATATTCTGGCCGGGTAATTTGTATGAATTTTGAGCTAAAACAAATATCTTCAGTTAATAAGAAAAAAAATATTCTTCACTACACTATCTGTCAATCAAAGTACCCCACCTTGCCTCCCCCCCTCTTCCAACCGTCAGATGGTCGGTCCATCCCAACCCTCCCCCCCACTCCTCCCTTCAAGAGAAAGGTTGGGTGAAAAAACTAGATTTTAACATTTCGTATTAAATAATACCTCAGATTAAAGTTAGGATAATGTAATTGACATTGCTGGATTCCTTGTAAAATCAGGAATATTTTGAATATATATATATATCTTGATAAAATCACACGGGAAAATGGAAACAACGGAGTACCTTAGCTTTCGTCTTTATTCAAGACATCTTCAGAGGCAACTGGATTACATGGACAGAGAGAGGCTTAAATATACAGGGTGAGCTAAAAACATGAGGTCAGGTCAAAATTATGACATCCACTAATCCCCACACCAACACACACGTAGAGGAGCTTAAGAGAAGGGTGGTGACGTGACTAGTCAAGTCAGGTCAGAAAAAAGGGGACCCACAAAATAACTATCATACATCTAGATCAAAGGTTTTTAAAGCATTTTTAACCTTGGGCCACTGACAAATAAATTTATGTAACATATTATCAGTTTTGAACTGACCATCACTAAGGTTTATTGATTTTAATTCCTTAATCAAACTAGCTTCAACAAGAAGTCTTTCTGTGACACAAGATGATTTGAAAACTTCTAAGCTTTTTTCCCAAGCAATGGGGTGATTATTATTCCTAACATGAACGAACAAGGCACTGCTTTCAGATGCAGTTCTAATATTATACTTATGTTGTTTGATTCTGAGCTGCAGTGTTTTTCCTGTCTGACCTACATAATTACAATTACATTTGCTACATGGAATACAATAAACACTACCATTTACATTCAAACTTGGGCTATTCCTTATTAACATATTAGTAATGGTTGAGTCATACTTGAAAACAACATTAATATTTAGAAGCTTGAGGGACCGAACTAACGGGACAAATTCATTACGATAGGGCAGAGTCAAAATATTCTTAAGTGTAGGAACTATAAACAGTGACCCATTTGAATTTTTAGACAAACTTAATAATATTGTCCCCAGTATCACGTTCAAAATTGAAAGAGAAATAAATGAATCCCTTCCATTTCTTGATATGCTTATCATGAGAAATGGCCAAAACTATAAATTCAAGGTATATAGAAAGCCCACACAGGTAGACAGTTTCATTCACTTTTTATCGAATCACCTTGAGTCTACCAAAATGTCAGTTTTTTCTGTTATGTTCTTAAGATGTCTGCGTATTTGTGACTCTGAATTTATTGACGATGAATTGAAACACATTCGTTCTATTGCACATAAACTTGGGTACCCTTCTGTGTTTGTTGATCGTTGTTTTAATAGGGCTAAAAAATCCTTTCATTCCTCTCAAACCAGACAAGTTCCAACACTTAAGAATATTTTGACTCTGCCCTATCGTAATGAATTTGTCCCGTTAGTTCGGTCCCTCAAGCTTCTAAATATTAATGTTGTTTTCAAGTATGACTCAACCATTACTAATATGTTAATAAGGAATAGCCCAAGTTTGAATGTAAATGGTAGTGTTTATTGTATTCCATGTAGCAAATGTAATTGCAATTATGTAGGTCAGACAGGAAAAACACTGCAGCTCAGAATCAAACAACATAAGTATAATATTAGAACTGCATCTGAAAGCAGTGCCTTGTTCGTTCATGTTAGGAATAATAATCACCCCATTGCTTGGGAAAAAAGCTTAGAAGTTTTCAAATCATCTTGTGTCACAGAAAGACTTCTTGTTGAAGCTAGTTTGATTAAGGAATTAAAATCAATAAACCTTAGTGATGGTCAGTTCAAAACTGATAATATGTTATATAAATTTATTTGTCAGTGGCCCAAGGTTAAAAATGCTTTAAAAACCTTTGATCTAGATGTATGATAGTTATTTTGTGGGTCCCCTTTTTTCTGACCTGACTTGACTAGTCACGTCACCACCCTTCTCTTAAGCTCCTCTACGTGTGTGTTGGTGTGGGGATTAGTGGATGTCATCATTTTGACCTGACCTCATGTTTTTAGGTCACCCTGTATATTTAAGCCTCTCTCTGTCCATGTAATCCAGTTGCCTCTGAATATGTCTTGAATAAAGACGAAAGCTAAGGTACTCCGTTGTTTCCATTTTCCCGTGTGATTATATCAAGATTTATCTTATCCACGTTTTCATTGTGGATTTTCATAAAATATATATATATATATATATATATGTATATATATATATATGTATATGTATATATATATATATGTATATATATATATATATATATATATATATATATATATATATATATATATATATATATATATATATATATATAATTTGCATTGCTAGAATCATTGCAAGACCGCAAATAACTTGAATGTAAACGCCTTATGTTTTGCTCGGGAGATAAAAAATTTTTGCTCTTTGTAATAAAATCCTTAAATTAGAACTAAAATTTGTATGTCTGATGTGAGCTATAGCATGTTTATATTAAAATTAATCACCATCTTATAAGAATTCCAGCAATGTTAATTATATTCTCCCATGTCAGTTCAGTGACATTTAATAAGAGAAAAACTTAGTCACTCTTAAGGACAGATAAATAAATAAGCACTAGACCTTGACATCAACTGTCAAACATATCACCTCCACCTCCCCCCCCCCCCCCCCCAATCTTTCCATCAGCTGATCGCTAGTAAACAGTCCATTTCACATCCCATAATTTTAGCTGTGTTGATCTATGAGGGTTTGTTTTAACATAATACTACAAAAACAATGTTTTGTTTATTCTAGGAGATGGGCTGAGGTGCATCTGGGTAGACTGTCACGCCCGTACTATTAAACAACCTCTTCCCTTCAATAGGGTCGTCATGTTTCAACCTGACTCATTTAGTTTAAGACCCAGGTTGAAACACGACGACCCTATTGAAGAGAAGAGCTTGTTTAATAATACGGGGGTCAGTCTTTTGTGTTTCTCTCAAGTACCAAACTAAATCATTCCATTTAAAGAACACTTCCATTTGGTGCAAATTCAGTTTAAAGCGACCTCTCTTGGAATGTATCTCGTGTTATACCGACGTTCTACTGTATCATATTTCTTGGGCCAATGTGTCATGATGTATAACCCCGTAAAGGTGCACGATAATCTTTCAGTGAGTGGACACAATAAAAGATGGATACCGGTATTGGACTGGTTGAATTGACAATGAATCAAAACAGTACCTGTGTGATCCTGTGAGTGGAGGCTACAAACAGGACCTGGGGCAGACTGCTTCAGGGTCAGGGTTTGGGTCTTCACATTACAGTGTTGGAATAAGTTAATGGGAATAAACTTTGAGGAAACAATGTCAGTGCAAGGGCAGATCCAGGGAGGGGTTCTGGGGGTCTGGACCCCCCACCCCCTCTTTTTTCACCCAAAAATTCCAGTACTTTTTCTTTAATGCAGTATTGTACTCAGGCATTTTTGTATAGTAAAAGTATTTACAATTGACTTCAGAATATCTCCTAATATCAAGTGTGCATGGCTTCAAAATGCCCTTGATATTGGTCAGATTTCAAAAATCTTCCGAGAGCTTACAGCACCCCCCCCTCCCTCCCCCTCCCCAGCTGGGTAGGTCTCTGCGCTCGCCATGTTCCCCCACCCACAACTTCTTGGGACCCCCCCTCTTGATATTCCTGGATCTGCCCCTGCAGTATGTCACTTCAATTGGTAAGTGATCAACTAAAGATAAAATCAACTATGATTTAGAGTATTGTTTAAGTAACCCAACGCTGTGCTACATCACAACACTAATCCTTATCCTATAGACACAAATATAACATATAATGATTGTACCTAACATAATATAACACACTTCACCCATATAATGATTGTACCTAACATAATATAACACACTTCACCCATATAATGATTGTACCTAACATAATATAACATACATCACCCATATAATGATTGTACCTAACATAATATAACATACATCACCCATATAATGATTGTACCTAACATAATATAGCATACATCACCCATATAATGATTGTACCTAGCATAATATAACATACATCACCCATATAATGATTGTACCTAACATAATATAACATACTTCACCCATATAATGATTGTACCTAACATAATATCTAGAGCAGCACAATAATATATTTAAACCAAAACATGAATACTGTAAATGTTCCCCCACACATGATGTTTCTGCCTCCCGGCTGTATCTGCCTGACCCCACGCCCTCAACTATACACAATAGCATGGAACTTAATATGGCATTTCCATAATATTAGTCTTTACCAGTTTTTAATCACCTTTGATGATCTTGCATTACATAAATATATCAACATAAGAACCATTAATATTATAAATCAACACATCAGAAATGTTAACATTAAACCCAACCACTAAATTGTGCACACATACCAATACACGTTAAAGTAGTCACACAATTACATGTAACAACAGTAATGTTTTCATGACTGAGCCTGACATCTCTAGTTCATCGTCACGTACACTCGCCCACAAAAGTCCTGTCATCTCTCCTGCTGTTCCATGAACCCTGGGATTCAAACTCGTGAACCCAAATCGGGAAACGCCGATGCAATATTCTGTCCATAAAATGATTTGGATTTGCAAGTCCGAATCTCAAGGTTATTGGTTCAGGAGGAGAGGCAACACAACTCTTGTGGATGACTGTACATTCTCCGTTTCATTACCAGTACAGTGTATTGTGTTCTATGAAATCCATAATGTAGCCAAATTTTACATGAGGCAAGAATAATTTCACACCATACCAATGCCTCTTACTGGGTGTACAGTATATTATCTAAATTGGTTAAAGTATTTTCCCCTGTTAATTATATTTTTTTTGGATCATTTAATTCAGTGGCAGACAGGAATAAGGGTAGATTGTTCCCTCAGTATTAGTTGTAAACTAAATAAATATTGTATTACATTAAATGGTAACCTTGAGGTCATGAAAATATTGCAAATTTAAATGTATTATGTGTGGTGTTTATAAAAGGCGTGTTCCTTGTACTTTAATGGCTCCCAGAATTCAGTGTTTTATCTGCTGTACTGGACTGGACTGTATTTTCATGTTGGTCCACAAAACAATTAGCATTTGTTAATGCAGAAAATATATGGTAATAATTTAGAATAATTTTCACTTCTCTAGGATTCTACCACATGCTGCTGTCTGATATGTTTGATATTTTCAACCATGAGCATCAGAGTCATGTGCACATGGACATGACTCAACCACTGTCACATTACTACATCTCCTCCTCCCATAACACGTAAGTACTGTAACGGGATGAGTTTTTCGTCAACAACAAGAGTTTGTTTCCTTTCTGGGGTGAGACATGGTCAAAATATGTTGACTGTCGTATACTGTACAGTACTTTATTTTTTAAATGTTATTTAACACAAGTTATCAAATGTGCTTAGTAATAAATTACAATTAAGTCTTCAGGTTAAGTTGATAATTTCATTATTTTCTCTTGTATTTTGGAGTCCCAGTATTTGCTTACTCTGGTGATTAAATGTGACAATTTCATTATATTTTAGCACAAGAGAACATAATTTTGTTTGGCTTCAAGGTTGAACTCCATCCTTGGTTTTGAAAATGTTTACCTTATAATTCACTCATTGCTGCATTGTTTGACTTTTTGTACAAATTTATTGTTGTCTTCTGTACAATGTGTTTGCACTTAGATTGTTTATTATTGGTCAATTGATGCAAAAAGCTTTTTGTTCTAAAACCTTTGATGTATATGTCAGGTACTTGACTGGACACCAACTGGCTGGAGAAAGTAGTGTTGAAGGCTACATAAGTGCACTTAAACGAGGCTGTCGGCTCCTGGAGTGTGAGTACAGTACAGTACCAGTTATTATCTTGTACAGTACACCATGACGCACCTCAATAACTTGTGTAAAATATTCTTGGAACATTATGATGATGGAACAACTTGTGTTGCTACAATCACTCTAAATGTGCATCCACCTTCCTTTATTTGTACTGTAATCTCCCACCAATATTCACCTGACATTATTTTGTGTTCAGGTGTTGCATCTTGTACTCAACTGGTAGCCTTCTGTTTCTGGTGAATTAATTGATACAGTATTTGTTTCAACGTATCATTTACCAATTATGTTCTGCACATTTACCGGTACAGTAGTTAATAATAATTTTTTCTAATAAACCGGTTATAATATTTCCATTTCATAAATGATTTGGCATCTAGTGACTTTTGTGAACTTTGGTTTAGAGTTTTGATATTTTCAGAATTAAGATCTTTATGAACAGTTAATGTTCACAATTTATGAATTTACTGAAAAAGTTTCTTTTCTACAGTGGATGTATGGGATGGTGACGATGGAGAACCGATTATATACCACGGCCACACGTTAACCTCTAAAATCACTCTTGCTGATGTGCTACGGGATGGTATCAAGGC
Organism: Homarus gammarus; assembly: GCA_958450375.1. Classification (NCBI taxonomy): domain Eukaryota; kingdom Metazoa; phylum Arthropoda; class Malacostraca; order Decapoda; family Nephropidae; genus Homarus; species Homarus gammarus. The sequence continues at coordinate 641,672 of CAUDMG010003609.1, forward strand.
TTATGCTTTTGAGGTCTCGCCATACCCAGTCATCCTCTCTATTGAGAACCATCTTGGTGTAGAACAGCAGAAGGTCATGGTGAACCTCATGAAGGATATCCTTGGAGGTAGGTCTGTAATTTACTTTGATTTTATAAGCATTGTACAGTACTTCCCAGATAAAGTACACTCTTTGTTGATTATAATGCAAGCAAATAAAGTTGTTGCTCTCCATATCTCCTCTCATAAAGTACATGAGAATATTTCTCTTAATCTTAAAGGAAATTTTGTTTTTAGCTGCTTCTGTCAGTTTTTTTTAATACCAGTTGTTGGAGACTGTCTCACTTGTTCAAACAACTTTTTGACAAGCCTTCAGTGATGCAGCTTAAGACCAATTGTTGGTCAACTGTGTTATCATTAGGCGTGGTTTACCAATATAAATTCTTCTCCTTTGCCAGACATGCTTGCAACAGACCAAGCACCAGCAGACATAACAAGTGTACCATCTCCAGAGGAACTTAAAAATAAAATCATCATTAGAGGGAAAAAACCTCAAGGTAAGATATTTATTTTTTGCTGCTTAACCGAACCTAACCTAACCTAACCTAACCTAACCTGAATACACTTTTCCATGTTCATATCTTTGGAAAACTTTTTGCTCAGTTCTTTACCAGATGACAACTTATACAGCTCGGGAGAAGTTTTGTTCCTTATTCTTTTCCTCGGTACAGTATGATCGTCTTTGAAGATTTACGTGATGGAATTCTAAATGAAACTTACTGACTTAATGCTGTTAGCTTTAGTGCATTGTAATTAGTTCCCTTCAACTGAATTAGTCTTTGCTCCCTTGTCAAAAATCTTTAGCTGTTTTATGCGACAAACATTGATACAGGTTCACAATCCCTTATTCGAAACCCTTGGGACCAGATGTGTTTCGGAATTCGGAATTTTTCGGATTTCAGAACGGTAGTACGGCACATATACCTTATATAGTATTATGGTAGCACCCTAGTGGGGTCTGTGGCAACACTCCTTCAGCAAACACATGAATGTTTCTGCAGCCAACCTTCCGAATGTTCACACTCGCCTTCAATGTTCAGTTCCTCATGGTATATTTTAGCTTGTTTCATGGCCATCAAACCAGTCAGTGGCATACGTTCACTTTTTCATTGTCGAATCCACTCAATCATCACACGGTCAAGATCTTCATTTTTTGCCCTAAGTAATGTTTTCCTACTTTTCATTAGTTTATGGTCATCACTGTCAGTGTAAAACTTCAACAACTTGTCTTTCTGTTTCTTTAAGTGATATACGTTGGTAGTTCCCACACCATATTCTTCAGTAAGACGCCACACCACGGTCAACCTTCTGTAATAACTCCACTTTCTGTGCTATTGATAATAAGAGATGCTTCCTTCTCTTCTCAAAGTTACCCATAGGGTTATCTGAAGCTCTTTCACAGTGAAATTAAACTTAAAATCACAAAATCACAAAAAATATCTGAGCAGCAGCAGCAGCAGACGGAATTGCAGATGAGGGATTGTGGACCTGTATTAAGGTACAGTAGAAGAATAGTTAGTCTCATATTGGGTTGTGAAAATCCTAGTTGGCAAATTTTTTGCTTAGCCACACCCCTTTGTTCCTCTAACTTGTACTACATGTGTGCCAGTATGCATTATTGAGATCATTTTTCAGATTCCAAATTTACGGGTAGAAATGTAATAATTCTATAATTTGGACTTTTTATTTCATAAATATATAAGATATAATATGTGTTGTCAAATGTACATTATACTTTATGATATTTTTACAACTTTGGTGGCTGTGTTAATGTAAGCTGTGCCTGCCTCAATTAAACTCAAAAATCAATTTGTGGTGTGGAGTAAATCACAGACTTTTAACTGCCACCTCAATGTAGAGTTGTCATGTCTCCTCCCACCCCTACCCTCCCATGTTCCTTCTTCCTTCCCTGCCAAATTCTTTTCATCCACAATGTTACATACAACAAGCCAAACACTGATAAGCTGATAGTCGCAAAGTGAAAATTAGAAATGAAAAACTAGGAGTGTTGGTGGTGCAGTACAGCGGTAACACTTGTATCTCGCACCTTTGATTCCTGGGTTCAAGTCTTTGACAGAGATGGGAAGGGTGTTATAGAGTGTGACCTTGACAAACATCTCAGGGTTCCTCCGGATGCTCCAGTTAACTTCTGTACGGACACCGAACAATAATGAAGTAGCAAAAAACCAGTTGCCCGAAAGGCTATTAACTGATAATTTGTGAAATGGTACAATAAAAGTTAAGACATTTCAAATGGCTTTGTTATAATTCCTATGTTATTTGCCAGGTAGTGAAGTGGAGTCAGATGATGATGATGATGATGATCAAGATACCATTGATTATATTGACAGTGATGATGGTGCTGCACAAACCAAAAAGGTAAGATTTGGATAATTATTGTACTGTACTGTTCTGTACTGTAATTTTTTTGCCATTTGTTCATATGACAGATGGCAATATTGTAGAATTATTTGTATTAAGTATTGTATAATTCCTCTAAGTCTTGCTTGACTGGAACATTTCCAATTAATCTTTTGTTTAAATGTTACGAGACAGACAAAATACAGTTATACACAAAGGTTAAATACTTTTAACAAGATTGGACTTAACATGATGTAGGTGTTATATAGAACACCATATTTTATATAATACATATACCAATAATATAATCACTTGTTTCTGCAGCTGGCATGCTACTATTATAAGGTATACTATGTACTGTAATAATATAATCACTTGTTTCTGCAGCTGGCATGCTACTATTATAAGGTATACTATGTACTGTACTACTAAGCACACATCCTCATAGCGAATGTTAGTAAAGACGCTTGATGTAGTTTTTGTGCATCGTGTAGTAACTTGTGTGCAGTAATCTGAATTGAAGTTTCACCATATGTTCAGTTATGGGTGTCAAGAACTTTGTCATACAACCTTTGAAAGATATTCCAGTAGTGCAGATTGTAGTTCAAGACAGTGAGAACAATGTTGACTCTCCTGACTCCCAGTAACTTTAGTGCTCCAGGTTCACCCTGTAAATGCCTTTGTTTCTTATCACTTGACTAGGATTTCTTCACTCCTCACCTTAAGACATTCTACCGCTCTTTTAGAAGCTCTATGAGGGCTAGGCAAAACTCCACAAAGAAGCGCAGTGTATCACAGCAACCAGAGCAGGTAGTATATGACTACCCCTGTTACGGCCTGTATGACATGCTTGCTTGGAACAAATCCGTGGTTTAGTTTTGTATTGATTTTTTTTCTACTTTATTTGTCCCTTAATCTGTTTTGTCATAAACCTGTTAGAACTTGTTTGTAGCTTAGTGCAAAGGTTAGCTTATAGAAGACTACAGTATTTGTGATCATTTCTCTCATTTTAAAAGAATGATAAGAAAAAAACTCACTGAAATCTATTTATCATTAAAGAATGTAAATCATAAATATTTACATTCAGTGATGTGTGTGTTTCTTGCATGAGTAGAATTGGTTCTCTTCTGCTCTTGTTGGTGTCATGATTCAGTTTGTTGTTGCCTCATTAAGTTCAGTGTTGGTCAATACTTTTCCTAACTGTTGGGTTTTATATACAGTAAGTGATTTTAATGTTTCTAGGTACTGTACAAGTATTATTGTTTAAGATTGTTCTTATTACTCATCTTCATATATGACAAATTAGTACAGTACTGTAACCATGAAGTTATGTTTGAAGAATTAAGTGTCGGTGTTGCTACTTGAACCGTTGTGATCCTGTAGTGCAGTTTACAGGTTCTCTAACACACCCGAGGATATTTTCATCTGGAGATACAGTACAGAGAGGAGAACAAGATGAAAAAAAAGCATTACTAATAAGTACAGTAAGGAACACAGGATATACAGAATACCCTCCCAATATTGGACTAATTCTTGCAAGCCTGTCTGATATTGGGAGGATTCTGTTAATGAGAATATCCAGCGTGGATTTATCTGTTATTGGGAGGGTTTACTGTATTAATTGCTGAATACTCGCAATTTAGCGGAAAGCTTATGTTTTTTCCGTTATTATTTGCTCAATTTAGTGAACTACGGGGGGGGGGGGGGGGGGGGGGTGTTACATTTTTACTTGTGCACTAAGAAATGTATAGTCCCTTTGTGTTTGCCCTTAAGACAATTATTTCTTTTACCTGTATTGTTTATATGTGTGTGTGTGTGTGTAGACACACATAAAACACATACAAATAAATAATAATGGGAAAATACTCTCACAAATAATCAGAAACAAATTGATTAAATATGTGACGGTCTACCCTCAAGTCCATGCTTTATTAATAAAGCATGGACTTGAGGGTAGACTGACATTTGTAATCAATTTGTTATAGATTATTTATGAGAGTATTTTCCCATTATTATTTATTTGTATGTGTTTTATGTGCGTCTACACACACACACACACACACATATACAATACAGGTAAAGGAAATTACTGTCTCTAGAACGAATGGCTCCCTGTCCCAGCCACGAAAATGCCAACAACTTTAAAACTCTCCGCAGACATTGTTGGGCGAGATAGTAGTGACTAGTAGCGATGTTAGTTAGCCAATAGACAAACTGAAGCCTAATAAGTCACCTGGTCCCCGTGAGATATTTGCCAGAGTATTAAAGGAATGTAAGCAAGAGCTTAGTATGCCCTTAGCAAAGTTATTTAACATGTCCTTAAAAACAGGTGTAGTACCAGAATCCTGGAGGATAGCGAATGCAATACCGATTTTCAAGAAGGGGGGGATAGATCACTATCCTCTAACTACCTTCCAATCAGTTTAACATCAATTGTATGCAAATTACTGGAAGCAATAATTTCAAACTATTTGAAATCACCTGGAGAATTACAAGTTGATCAATGATTCCCAACATGGCTTCACAAGTGGGCGTTCATGTCTAACTAATCTGTTTACATTCTTTTCATCTGTTTTCAAATCAGTGGATGACAAGTATGACTATGATGTGGTATATCTTGACTCTCGCAAAGCCTTTGACAGTCCCCCCGCGAAAGACTAATACGAAAAGTGGAGGCTCATGGCATTGGAGGAGATATTCTAAAATGGATTAGGGCATGGTTACAGGACAGGAAACACCGAGTGAGCATTAACGGCACTAAAGCTGATTGGAGTAACGTCACTAGTGGAGTACCCCTGGGCTCAGTACTTGGACCATTAATACTTGTTGTATACATAAACAACATACAGTAAGATCTTGTATTTCGCGAGTAATATAGACTGGAAAAATTGCTCCAATTCAAATTCGCCAAATGCAAATACAGTGGTCCCTCGGTAAACGAACACAATTTGTTCCACAGTCGTTCGTTAACCGAATCCATTGTTTCAATGGGATATTGGGTAATTGGTTCCAGCTCACAGAAAAGTACATACAAAGTATAAACAAAATGCAGTAAAGTTCACTTACTTTGAGGTGTGTATGTAGAAGGTTCCTGGTTGATGATGATGATGGGAATTAGAAGTGGGGGTGGAGGAGAAGGGAGAAGAGAAGGAAGTGGGGGTGGAAGAGAAGGAAGAGGAGGAAGTGGGGGTGGAGGAGAAGGGAGAAGAGAAGGAAGTGGGGTGGAGGAGAAGGGAGAAGAGAAGGAAGTGGGGGTGGAGGAGAAATCACCTTTCTTTGGACCCATGTTTGATGCAGTAATTTCACCAATAAAATTTTAAGTTCACTTGGGGTAATTAAAGATTATTTTATTTAAATCAACACTGCACTGCGCTATATATTATCTTTATGTTAAAAAATTTCAGAATTGCCAATAATTTTAATGTGAAAATGCAAAAATATTCAAGACGCCAACAATATCGATGTTCACTCCACTGTCAACAAAGCCAAACTGACGCCTGGTGGGTGAGTCAAGTGGCTGATGGGTGCACAAAAAACTAGTTCCCTGTACTGCATATATAATCAATATGTTAACTAAATTTTAAAATGACTAATAATTTTAATATAAAAAATGCAAAAATATTCAAAGCACAGCCTTCTTGATATTTACTCCACTGGAAATGAATGTAAACATAGAACAGATTATTGTATTGGCAGACTAGCCCAGCAGCTGATGCTCACAACAAAACGTGTTTGTCGTAAGGATTTCGTTAACCGAATTGAAGATCCTTATGCGAGGTAATTCGTTAACCGAAATTTCGTTATTCGAACTGTTCGTTAACCGAGGGACCACTGTACATAAACTAATGGGAAAAATAGCAATATAGACTCGTCACTCTACATCAACCTCTGATTTTTCCCATTTATAACCTCCAAATGATACAAATTCTGCCTTTATTGACCTGATTGTTCTTTCCGGAACTAGTTTTTAGGCCTTCCTCAAGTAACTTAATCACACGCTGCTTATCCTGCATCTAGTACTTGGCAAACTGAGCTCCCTTATGATAGTCCCACTTCTCCTTTTCCTTATTTGGCCACTTAGGTCGGTCTGTCCCACCCCCACCAGTAGGACCCCCAGTAGAGGTAGAGGCCATTATCTTGACTCAACAGGTGGTAGCACAACCCACACAATAACAGCCCGGGCGGTCTCTAGGATAGAGCAGGCTACAACGCAATAGTTGCGTTCTTGTAAACCTCTTTTACGTTCACCACCGGCAACTCAATCGCCAGAACGCTTCTTGGAAACATTCTTCTTCCCTTGTCTTCCCGTATTCATCGCTAACACAACAAAATTGGAGAAAACAGCAAAAATCACGGAGTAATTGACAGAAACCGCGCTATTCAACTGGTCACGTGATGTAAACAGAGAGCGCTGGTGTAAACATTTATTAGTCCTCACTGCGAAACATTCTTTTTACTTATTCTTTTCATACAATATTTATGGGTATCGGATAAATTTGCAAAAACAAAACAAATTTACAGAGTACCCTCTCAAAAAACACTTCTCAAACAAAAAAGATACGATTCAATTGAACATGTGATGTCGAATGTGAACTGTAAACATTGCATAACCCCGCGCCATGCTTAAAACGTTGGGGATGGAGTCGCGCTATAGCCAACATTCGTATGCAAAAGTTTGCGTTTTACAAACATCGTTCCCCTATTCATCAATCACGTTACAACCAATTCGCATTGACAAAACACGTGTTGTAGCAGAAATGACTGACTGATATGAGGACTGTGACGTCATTCAAGATGGTGGCCAGCATATTTTATGCCAAATATAAGACTTGGTTACATTAGGTATTGCTCGCGAAATTCAAAAACCCGAAATGAAATTGCGCGAAGTATGTGATCTTACTGTAGGTATAGGCGTATACAGCAACATAATTAAATTTACTGATGACACGAAAATAGGGCGTGTAATTAAATCCGACGAGAACTCCGCAAAACTACAGGAAGATCTAAAAAAAAAAAATTTAGTCTGAAAAATGGCTGATGAAATTTAATGTGGACAAATGTAAAGTACTTAGTCTAGGAGATGTAAACAGAGAAATCAGATAACCGATGAACAACGATATTATAGAGAAATCCAACTGAGAAAGATTTAGGAGTAATGATAAGTAGGAATCTTAAACCAAGTAAACTGTGTATTTGCTCGAAATAAGGCTAACAAAGTACAGTACTTGGGTTCATACAAAGGAGTGTTAGTTACAAGACTAGCGAGGTTATCCTAAAACTATATCTTGTGAGGACCTCACTTGGATTACGCAGTTCAGTTCTGGTCACCATACTACAGAATGGATATAGAATCTCTAGAAAGAATTCAGAGGCGAATTAACTGATATATAATTGCTCAACAGGGCTACTTTTGTACTTAGACAACTGATCAATGAATAAACCAGGGCACATGGAGACTCATTATACACTAGTGATGTCACGAAGCTTCGCAACTGCAACCACCATGCATAAATTATCGCAGCCTGTACTAAGTCAATTACTAGATATTTTATGTCGAGTGCAAACAATGGGATGTTTATGCTAGAATTAATTGCCGTCTTGCAAGGATTCCGGCAATGCAAGTTATATTCTGCTAAGTTAAGTGTGATATTTTATAAGTCAACCACTTTAAACTCCCTGCCTTTTATAATCGTGAGTCCCTGACCCCCCATCCTGGCTGTCCACCCTCCTACCAGCCTGCGTAGGTGATAATGATTAATGGGGTGAAGGTTGTTTTAGGCTTTAAAGTTCTTCTCTTATAAAATGTCACAGACTTGGCTTAGCAGAATATAACTTGCATTGCTGGAATTCTTGCAAGTTAGCAAATAATTTGGGTATAAACATCTATAGTTTGCACAAGAGATAAAGATTTATATGTTTAGTATAGTACATTTGAGTACAAAGTGAGTGCAGTAAAGTGTTGCTCAAAATTTTTTTTTCCATAGAGAAAAATCTGTATAACTAGCCCCAGTGGTCAGGATATTATGGTATCGAAAGTTACAGATATTTCAAATAAATTCTTTGTTTAGTTCTGTACATAGAGACTGGTAGAAACTGACCGTGAACCCCAAGAGGTTTGTCTGCTTCTGTCATTCTTACTGGGCAAAATACTGTTTATTTGTTATTTATTCATTTGAGCTTATTAATACCAGTACCCTTCATATAAAGTAAAATACTTATTTCTGCCTTATTATTCAGCTTGTTGTTTAAGGATGTCGTATTGGAAACGTCCAGTAGAGAATTTATCAAGGATCATTATGGTATCAAATTCATCTCCTTATGACAATTAGCAACGCTTGAGTGAGGAAGGAGGGGGGAAAGTGATCGTGCGACTCTTCCCCAAAAAAGGTTTGCCTATCACCATCTCCAGCCATCCATGTGACTGCTTCCTCACTCCATATTTTAAAATGTTATGTAACATAATGATGAGGGGATAAACTTTGCTCATTTATACTTATCACAATCTCCCTAAAAATACTTTAGGTTTGTCTTTATTCACCCAAGAAAGGCTGACCTGACATTCCATCCCTGTAAATTCAGTTGCCTTTGAAGATGTCTTTAATAGAGACGAAAGCTAAGGAGCTCTAGTGTATACTTAGTTGACTGAGAGGTAGCAGTGAACAACACACACGGTGGCGGCAGGACACAGACTGAATGGCGGAAAGGTCGACTTACCTTAAATTTTAATTTAAGGAACGGGTGGCTCAAATTAGTTGGTTAAATCGAGAAAATACTGTACTTTGAGAAGTCCGTTATTGGAAGGGTTTACTGTACGGTATAGTATAATGTTTATCATATTTGATTCATATTAGTTTTCATAAGGAATTTCTTTAATTCCTTTTTGTTTATTTTAGTTTTGAAGTGTGTAGCATAAAGTCTTTTCTTTTATTGTGATTATTATGTATACAGTGAACCCTCGAAGGTCGGGACCCAGTAAATCCGGATTTCGGAAGATTCGGACAGAAAAAATGGGGTTCTATGAAGCATTCCCAAAACAGAGCAAAGAATATTGTATGCCCGTGGGCGCTGGTTAACCTGTCGGTTGCGGTGGACACAGGTGCCAGAGGAGGTGGGAAACAGTTGACAATTGTTGTTTGTGGGAATATTATTTCATTCACTCTATTAATGATACAGTGGGGTATGCTATAACAAACGGATCCTACTACGAATATTCCTATAACGAACGGTTTTACCTATAAAATTGAGAATGCTATAACGAACGAAACTCCTACAACGAACAGTATTTAAAAAAAAAAAAAAAAAAAATTATTTTATTTTTTTTTTTTTTTACTAATTTGTTTTTTTATTACAAATATTAATGATATTCTTTATTTCAAAGGTTTAGATGTATATTTATGCACTTTTTTACAATTTTTCCAATTTTATATTATATTTTTCAGTGTTAAGTGGTTGTATTTGGGGGCCTGGAACGGATTAATCCTATAACGAACGAATGCTATAACGAACAAGGCTCTAGAACCAATTAGATTCGTTATAGCATACCCCACTGTACAATGTTTCTTATTATGTTATTATAGGTAAATGATGGTTTATTTAATTTGTTTATCACTGTGCCCGTCACCGTTTTCAAATCGGACTACAAGATAGGTATTTCTCCCATATGTACTTCAATGATAAGCCTGGCAACGGGTGCTGGTTAGGGGAGTGACCACCTGTCATCTGCTCTCCCTCCCTGTCGTATTTCACTGGATTTACTGTTATTATTGGTGTTTACTGATATCATAGTGATTAATCATGGCATTGTAGCCAGGTTAGCTCATCACTGTAACCACCAGGCTACTGGGCCAAGCTGTGAGGTGTTACAGATGTTTTTCAACTCGTATTTTTGGGCAGATATATTTGTAACTTTCTTAATTTATTTTTACTCATTTACTTGTACAGTCATTTCTGCTACAACACGATAGTTGTGTTCTTGTGAAACCTCGTGCTATAGAAATTCACGCAATAAAAATAACAGGGCTTATGGAGAAAATGGGGTTAGGTGCAGATTACTCGAAATTGAAACGAATATAGTAGTTAGCCTAACACATCGAGCTTCTCTTAAGTGTTATAGCCTTTCTTTTACGTTCACCACTAGCTATTCGATCACCAGAACTCTTCTTGGAAAGATTCTTCTTCCCTTGTCTTTCCATATTTGTGGCTAACACAACAAAATTGGAGAAAATAGCAAAAATCACTGACACTTCACAGAGTAATCGACAGAATTCGCGCTATTTAACTGATCACGTGATGTAAACAGAGAGCGTTGGTGTAAACCTTTATTAGTTCGCACTGCGAAACATTCGTTTTACTTATTTTTCATACAGTATTTATGGGTAGCATAAATTTGACCCCCCCCCCCCCCCCCCAAAAAAAAAAAAAAAAAAAAAAAAAAAAACGAAATTTACAGTCTCTCTCAAAAAACACTTCACAAACAAAAGACACAAATCATTTGAACATGTGATGTCGAACGTGAACTGTAAACATTGCATAACCCCGCGCCACACTACACTTAAAACGTCGAGGATGGAATCGTGTTATAGCCTACATTCATATGCAAAAGTTCGCGTTTTACATACAGCTTTCCTCTATTCATCAATTGCATTACGACCAATTTGCGTTGACAAAACACGAGTTGTAGCAGAAATGACTGTACTTGCCATCCTAAATACATTTTATGATAAAAGTAAAAGAAATAATTGTCCTAAGGGCAAACCTGTACTCAAATGTACTGAGTTAATTACTAAAAGTTTTATGTCCAGTGCAAACAATGTGATGTTTATATTAAAATTAATTGCTGTCTTGCAAGAATTCCAGCATTTTATAAGCTAAAACTTAAACTTCTCCTATTTGACTGATAACTGCACACTTGGTAATCTCCCTGCCAAACACCTCACCTCACCTGTCCTCCCAGCCAGGGTGAGGGTAGTTTTAGGCTTAACTTATATAATGTCACTCTAGACTTAGCAGAATGTAACTTGCATTGCTGGAATCCTTGCAAGACCACAATTAATTTTAATATAAACATCACACAGTTTGCACAAGAGATAAAATCTTTTGTCCTCTAGTGTAGTACATTTGAGTACAAATGAGTACAGTAATATACTGCTTAAAATTATGGCTTTTTCACAGAAAAAGGTTTGTATAACTAACCCCAGTGGTGAAGATATTATGTACTCTATTTCTGGTGTTATTTATATTATTTTTTGTTTTATTCATTTAGTACATTTGGACAATTGACTTTTTGAGACAGGTGGTCCCCCTTTTAGTCTGGATCATTGGGGGTTCACTGTATTGTTGCTTTGGCATAATTAGGCTGTTCGCAGATCTAAATAATACAATACTGCACAGTATAAATCAGTGACATAAGATTTGGAACATTTATAAATCCTGAACCTTTACAAGTATTCCAATTAAAAACTTTCCATACTTTATCATCAAAATACACACAAGAAAACTTTTAGTTTTAATTTTTAACAGGTGTTGAGTTTTTCCAAAACTTCTAAAAAATAAAAATAAATCACTATTTTATCTTCTGTATGTAAGTGTTCAATTTAAGTCACAAAACTATAGCAAAAAATGTCCAGAAATGCCAACCAAACCTTAATGAGAGGATCCTGGTGGTTACGTGCGATTCTTCGGCTGTAACGTCTTGGTGTTTTAGTCATCTTAAGTTGTATTTGCTTCACATGATGCTGAAGAAGACAAGGTGAGGGCATATTAATGTAATTAACTGGCATGGGTCATGATGTAAGTCTGTTCCTATAAACAATGGTGTAAACTGTACATTAGGAGTTACCATGTCAAGTTTTCTTGGTTCATTTATTGTCAATATTTCATGACTTAAGTCTTATTAATGTTATATGTCTCGACAGAATTTTAAGTCAATGCATGTAAGTTTGGTCCCAGTGGCACATTGTATTCTGAATAGATATGATGCAGATATTGAAATATTTAATCAGAGTTGCAGTCATTGTCTGGGCTTGCCTCAGGTGTGGTGTTGTCCAGAAATATTCAAAGAGGCTGCATTTTGGGTCCCTTGGCCCTACCAAAACATTATTACTTTCCCCACTCAGGGGCATTGAGCAAAGTGTTTCTTGTGCTACATATGTCACCTAATTACAGTCGGCAGTGTGCGAGTTAATTAGTCCCAAGTTTCAACGTGGTGCACTGAATATATTTGAAAATGTCATGAAATATCAGTTTCTATTACTAATATGCTATGTGATGTTAACAAAAATTAAATACAGTGCAGTATACAGTATGAAAGAAGATTTTAAAAGTAAATCTCCATAAACCTGGACAGTTCTGTGTCCAGTAACACAAACTTGGAAGAAAGAAGCAGAAGTAAATATAAAACCCATTGTGCTTTATAATCAACATTAATTATACCCTGTATATATATGACGATATATTGAGGAACATCAAGTTTGAGAAACTATATATTTTGGTGTAAAGTTGGAAGTCATGACCAAATTGCAGCTATGTAAAATAATTTGCAATAACTTTTCAAATCCTTGCAGTGCAGTACAAGCAAATGTATTTTTTATTCTAGCAAAGTGCAGGACTTCATGTGGAGCTTGACCCTTTGTGTGCTGAATATAATTGTGTGACACTAGCCAAATAAACTCTAAAAAGTGGTGTCTCCTCAGTGAAGGGGTTAGTAGAGATGGTTCATTAGCCCCTGGTGTATGGGGGTCCTCCTGTGGTAAAGGGTTAGTAGAGATGGTTCATTAACCCCTGGTGTATGGGGGTCCTCCTGTGGTAAAGGGTTAGTAGAGATGGTTCATTAGCCCCTGGTGTATGGGGGTCCTCCTGTGGTAAAGGGTTAGTAGAGATGGTTCATTAACCCCTGGTGTATGGGGGTCCTCCTGTGGTAAAGGGTTAGTAGAGATAGTTCATTAGCCCCTGGTGTATGGGGGTCCTCCTGTGGTAAAGGGTTAGTAGAGATGGTTCATTAGCCCCTGGTGTATGGGGGTCCTCCTGTGGTAAAGGGTTAGTAGAGATAGTTCATTAACCCCTGGTGTATGGGGGTCCTCCTGTGGTAAAGGGTTAGTAGAGATGGTTCATTAACCCCTGGTGTATGGGGGTCCTCCTGTGGTAAAGGGTTAGTAGAGATGGTTCATTAGCCCCTGGTGTATGGGGGTCCTCCTGTGGTAAAGGGTTAGTAGAGATGGTTCATTAACCCCTGGTGTATGGGGGTCCTCCTGTGGTAAAGGGTTAGTAGAGATGGTTCATTAGCCCCTGGTGTATGGGGGTCCTCCTGTGGTAAAGGGTTAGTAGAGATGGTTCATTAGCCCCTGGTGTATGGGGGTCCTCCTGTGGTAAAGGGTTAGTAGAGATGGTTCATTAACCCCTGGTGTATGGGGGTCCTCCTGTGGTAAAGGGTTAGTAGAGATGGTTCATTAACCCTGGTGTATGGGGGTCCTCCTGTGGTAAAGGGTTAGTAGAGATGGTTCATTAGCCCCTGGTGTATGGGGGTCCTCCTGTGGTAAAGGGTTAGTAGAGATGGTTCATTAGCCCCTGGTGTATGGGGGTCCTCCTGTGGTAAAGGGTTAGTAGAGATGGTTCATTAACCCCTGGTGTATGGGGGTCCTCCTGTGGTAAAGGGTTAGTAGAGATGGTTCATTAGCCCCTGGTGTATGGGGGTCCTCCTGTGGTAAAGGGTTAGTAGAGATGGTTCATTAACCCCTGGTGTATGGGGGTCCTCCTGTGGTAAAGGGTTAGTAGAGATGGTTCATTAGCCCCTGGTGTATGGGGGTCCTCCTGTGGTAAAGGGTTAGTAGAGATGGTTCATTACCCCTGGTGTATGGGGGTCCTCCTGTGGTAAAGGGTTAGTAGAGATGGTTCATTAGCCCCTGGTGTATGGGGGTCCTCCTGTGGTAAAGGGTTAGTAGAGATGGTTCATTAGCCCCTGGTGTATGGGGGTCCTCCTGTGGTAAAGGGTTAGTAGAGATGGTTCATTAGCCCCTGGTGTATGGGGGTCCTCCTGTGGTAAAGGGTTAGTAGAGATGGTTCATTAGCCCCTGGTGTATGGGGGTCCTCCTGTGGTAAAGGGTTAGTAGAGATGGTTCATTAGCCCCTGGTGTATGGGGGTCCTCCTGTGGTAAAGGGTTAGTAGAGATGGTTCATTAACCCCTGGTGTATGGGGGTCCTCCTGTGGTAAAGGGTTAGTAGAGATGGTTCATTAGCCCCTGGTGTATGGGGGTCCTCCTGTGGTAAAGGGTTAGTAGAGATGGTTCATTAACCCCTGGTGTATGGGGGTCCTCCTGTGGTAAAGGGTTAGTAGAGATGGTTCATTAGCCCCTGGTGTATGGGGGTCCTCCTGTGGTAAAGGGTTAGTAGAGATGGTTCATTAGCCCCTGGTGTATGGGGGTCCTCCTGTGGTAAAGGGTTAGTAGAGATGGTTCATTAACCCCTGGTGTATGGGGGTCCTCCTGTGGTAAAGGGTTAGTAGAGATGGTTCATTAGCCCCTGGTGTATGGGGGTCCTCCTGTGGTAAAGGGTTAGTAGAGATGGTTCATTAACCCCTGGTGTATGGGGGTCCTCCTGTGGTAAAGGGTTAGTAGAGATGGTTCATTAGCCCCTGGTGTATGGGGGTCCTCCTGTGGTAAAGGGTTAGTAGAGATGGTTCATTAGCCCCTGGTGTATGGGGGTCCTCCTGTGGTAAAGGGTTAGTAGAGATGGTTCATTAACCCCTGGTGTATGGGGGTCCTCCTGTGGTAAAGGGTTAGTAGAGATGGTTCATTAACCCCTGGTGTATGGGGGTCCTCCTGTGGTAAAGGGTTAGTAGAGATGGTTCATTACCCCTGGTGTATGGGGGTCCTCCTGTGGTAAAGGGTTAGTAGAGATGGTTCATTAGCCCCTGGTGTATGGGGGTCCTCCTGTGGTAAAGGGTTAGTAGAGATGGTTCATTACCCCTGGTGTATGGGGGTCCTCCTGTGGTAAAGGGTTAGTAGAGATGGTTCATTAGCCCCTGGTGTATGGGGGTCCTCCTGTGGTAAAGGGTTAGTAGAGATGGTTCATTAGCCCCTGGTGTATGGGGGTCCTCCTGTGGTAAAGGGTTAGTAGAGATGGTTCATTACCCCTGGTGTATGGGGGTCCTCCTGTGGTAAAGGGTTAGTAGAGATGGTTCATTAGCCCCTGGTGTATGGGGGTCCTCCTGTGGTAAAGGGTTAGTAGAGATGGTTCATTAACCCCTGGTGTATGGGGGTCCTCCTGTGGTAAAGGGTTAGTAGAGATGGTTCATTAGCCCCTGGTGTATGGGGGTCCTCCTGTGGTAAAGGGTTAGTAGAGATGGTTCATTAGCCCCTGGTGTATGGGGGTCCTCCTGTGGTAAAGGGTTAGTAGAGATGGTTCATTAGCCCCTGGTGTATGGGGGTCCTCCTGTGGTAAAGGGTTAGTAGAGATGGTTCATTAGCCCCTGGTGTATGGGGGTCCTCCTGTGGTAAAGGGTTAGTAGAGATGGTTCATTAACCCCTGGTGTATGGGGGTCCTCCTGTGGTAAAGGGTTAGTAGAGATGGTTCATTAGCCCCTGGTGTATGGGGGTCCTCCTGTGGTAAAGGGTTAGTAGAGATGGTTCATTAACCCCTGGTGTATGGGGGTCCTCCTGTGGTAAAGGGTTAGTAGAGATGGTTCATTAGCCCCTGGTGTATGGGGGTCCTCCTGTGGTAAAGGGTTAGTAGAGATGGTTCATTAGCCCCTGGTGTATGGGGGTCCTCCTGTGGTAAAGGGTTAGTAGAGATGGTTCATTAACCCCTGGTGTATGGGGGTCCTCCTGTGGTAAAGGGTTAGTAGAGATGGTTCATTAGCCCCTGGTGTATGGGGGTCCTCCTGTGGTAAAGGGTTAGTAGAGATGGTTCATTAGCCCCTGGTGTATGGGGGTCCTCCTGTGGTAAAGGGTTAGTAGAGATGGTTCATTACCCCTGGTGTATGGGGGTCCTCCTGTGGTAAAGGGTTAGTAGAGATGGTTCATTAGCCCCTGGTGTATGGGGGTCCTCCTGTGGTAAAGGGTTAGTAGAGATGGTTCATTAGCCCCTGGTGTATGGGGGTCCTCCTGTGGTAAAGGGTTAGTAGAGATGGTTCATTAGCCCCTGGTGTATGGGGGTCCTCCTGTGGTAAAGGGTTAGTAGAGATGGTTCATTAACCCCTGGTGTATGGGGGTCCTCCTGTGGTAAAGGGTTAGTAGAGATGGTTCATTAGCCCCTGGTGTATGGGGGTCCTCCTGTGGTAAAGGGTTAGTAGAGATGGTTCATTAGCCCCTGGTGTATGGGGGTCCTCCTGTGGTAAAGGGTTAGTAGAGATGGTTCATTAGCCCCTGGTGTATGGGGGTCCTCCTGTGGTAAAGGGTTAGTAGAGATGGTTCATTAGCCCCTGGTGTATGGGGGTCCTCCTGTGGTAAAGGGTTAGTAGAGATGGTTCATTAACCCCTGGTGTATGGGGGTCCTCCTGTGGTAAAGGGTTAGTAGAGATGGTTCATTAGCCCCTGGTGTATGGGGGTCCTCCTGTGGTAAAGGGTTAGTAGAGATGGTTCATTACCCCTGGTGTATGGGGGTCCTCCTGTGGTAAAGGGTTAGTAGAGATGGTTCATTAGCCCCTGGTGTATGGGGGTCCTCCTGTGGTAAAGGGTTAGTAGAGATGGTTCATTAGCCCCTGGTGTATGGGGGTCCTCCTGTGGTAAAGGGTTAGTAGAGATGGTTCATTAGCCCCTGGTGTATGGGGGTCCTCCTGTGGTAAAGGGTTAGTAGAGATGGTTCATTAACCCCTGGTGTATGGGGGTCCTCCTGTGGTAAAGGGTTAGTAGAGATGGTTCATTAGCCCCTGGTGTATGGGGGTCCTCCTGTGGTAAAGGGTTAGTAGAGATGGTTCATTAGCCCCTGGTGTATGGGGGTCCTCCTGTGGTAAAGGGTTAGTAGAGATGGTTCATTACCCCTGGTGTATGGGGGTCCTCCTGTGGTAAAGGGTTTGTAGAGATGGTTCATTACCCCTGGTGTATGGGGGTCCTCCTGTGGTAAAGGGTTAGTAGAGATGGTTCATTAGCCCCTGGTGTATGGGGGTCCTCCTGTGGTAAAGGGTTAGTAGAGATGGTTCATTAGCCCCTGGTGTATGGGGGTCCTCCTGTGGTAAAGGGTTAGTAGAGATGGTTCATTAACCCCTGGTGTATGGGGGTCCTCCTGTGGTAAAGGGTTAGTAGAGATGGTTCATTAGCCCCTGGTGTATGGGGGTCCTCCTGTGGTAAAGGGTTAGTAGAGATGGTTCATTAACCCCTGGTGTATGGGGGTCCTCCTGTGGTAAAGGGTTAGTAGAGATGGTTCATTAGCCCCTGGTGTATGGGGGTCCTCCTGTGGTAAAGGGTTAGTAGAGATGGTTCATTAGCCCCTGGTGTATGGGGGTCCTCCTGTGGTAAAGGGTTAGTAGAGATGGTTCATTAGCCCCTGGTGTATGGGGGTCCTCCTGTGGTAAAGGGTTAGTAGAGATGGTTCATTAGCCCCTGGTGTATGGGGGTCCTCCTGTGGTAAAGGGTTAGTAGAGATGGTTCATTAACCCCTGGTGTATGGGGGTCCTCCTGTGGTAAAGGGTTAGTAGAGATGGTTCATTAGCCCCTGGTGTATGGGGGTCCTCCTGTGGTAAAGGGTTAGTAGAGATGGTTCATTAGCCCCTGGTGTATGGGGGTCCTCCTGTGGTAAAGGGTTAGTAGAGATGGTTCATTAACCCCTGGTGTATGGGGGTCCTCCTGTGGTAAAGGGTTAGTAGAGATGGTTCATTAACCCCTGGTGTATGGGGGTCCTCCTGTGGTAAAGGGTTAGTAGAGATGGTTCATTAGCCCCTGGTGTATGGGGGTCCTCCTGTGGTAAAGGGTTAGTAGAGATGGTTCATTAACCCCTGGTGTATGGGGGTCCTCCTGTGGTAAAGGGTTAGTAGAGATGGTTCATTAACCCCTGGTGTATGGGGGTCCTCCTGTGGTAAAGGGTTAGTAGAGATGGTTCATTAACCCCTGGTGTATGGGGGTCCTCCTGTGGTAAAGGGTTAGTAGAGATGGTTCATTAACCCCTGGTGTATGGGGGTCCTCCTGTGGTAAAGGGTTAGTAGAGATAGTTCATTAACCCCTGGTGTATGGGGGTCCTTCTGTGATGGTCTGGCATTGGACAAATAAAATATTAAATGTCATCCCTGTAGTGAAGTGGTTAATAACGGAAAACATAAATACCTGTACACTGTATGTACTGTACTTGGTAAATAATGGTGTCCTAGCACCTTGTATAAGGAAAAGGATTAAGGTGTCATGGATCAGTACAATACACAGGGACAGTAGTACAGAGCCAACCCAACTGTGGGAGACATACAGTGAGTCATACCACTGGATATAAAGATAAAAGATGGCTCCTACAGTTCTACAAGACACTTGTACATCTCAACCTGGGCTACTTTATACAAGCATGGACACCACACCTACAAGAACACATGACATCACTAGAAAGTGCAATGCAGTGAGACCAGAATTATTTTTGAAATATATCATCTTGATTGTTCATGTAGGATGAGGACTTCAGGGTGGACAGCCTTAAAACAAGACATGACAAGGTGGACCTCTTAGACGAATTCAAAATTCTGAAAAGGGTGGAATCATTAAACCCAAATGTCTGCAGGAGTGAAGCGCTACACACACAATTGGTTGTAGTTTCACTTGCGTAATGAATACAGCACAAGGAAGAATTTCTTCACACACACATTGATAAGCCAGTGGAAGAGTCTACTGGCAAAAGTGGTGGAAACTAGAACAGTAATGGACTTTACTTTTGTAATTTAATTTATCATTTCACCAGTTAAGAACTTAATAACTATTTGGGCTATCACTTTTTTTATGAACTTTATTGTCCAGTGTTAAGACTGGAGGAAACTTACGATGTTTGGTAGTACAGTATCACACTGGATAACACTACCCACGTCTGCCCCGGGCCAAGACTTGAACCCAGGACACATTTATGAGACATAGGCGTGTTACCACAGTACAGGTAGTCGTCGACTTACGACCTAGATTGGTTACGGCCGCCCGGTCGTAAGTTGATCTGGCCGTAAGTCGGCCTATGTTATAATTACCTTACGTATATTATAATGTGTAATGATAATATAATCATCTTTAAGTCATATTTTATCAACATTTTCTTTGTTCATTATTGTTTCGGTCGTCAGGTTTAAGTAAATCACTGCATACTACAGTACAATTGGTTTATTATTTACACAACATACCAAAAAAAAAAATACAGGTGCAAAACATATAAAACATTTTAGTTGCAAAACATACAAACACATACAAACATACAAAAAACATCTTATTGGCCGCTGGTGCTTGGCTGTGGATCGTCGATGTCGTCAGCTGGGGCAGCCTTTGGGGTAGCCGGAGGAGTTGTTTTTTTCATGAACATGGTGAGCTTTGTCTGAATTGTTCGTTTCTTCTTCTCCTCGTAAATTTCTTGATACGGACGAAACGAATTGCGTGCCATCCGCTCAATCCTTGCAAATCGTTCGATGTTTGGGTCCATTCCTTCAAAATGGGCAAGAAGTTTATTCAGTAGAGATAAACCTTCTGATAATCCCTTAGTGGCAGGTTGAGGAGTAGATGAAGACAGTTTCCTCTTGGTAGACATCTTGGGGGGGGGTGGTGGTTCAAGAAAAATTTCCAAGACAAAAGAAAGGCACAAGGCAAACAGACACGGAGGGAAGTGTGCTGTACCAGCGAGCGTGTTTGTAATTGAGCGCGGGGATGCGCGCGGCTCCAGCTCCCGGCAGCGCCAGGAGGCTGGGGCCAAAACTGTCGTACCGCCGGTCATAAAGTCGAACAGACGTAAGTCGCATAGGTCGTAAGTCGACGACTACCTGTACAGGTAGTTCTGCTATAACGCGATAATTGTGTTCTTGTAAAATATCGTGTTATAGAAAATCGCGTAATAGAAATAACAGGGCTTATGGAGAAAATAGGGTTAGGTGCAGATTACTTGAAATCGAAAAAATTTAGTAGTTAGCCTAACACAAAGGATAGCACAGTCTAAATAAATGTTGCATTCATATCTAATAATGAAATCATACAGTAAATGTACCACTTTACTGGATGGGGGAGAAGGGTGATTTTGAGGTTGATAAAATCGAGCTTCTCTTCAAGTGTTATATCCTTTCTTTTACGATCATCACCGGGAATTCTATCACCAGAACGCTTCTTGTTGATATTCTTCTTTACTATATTCACAGTTAATACAGTGGGGTATGCTATAACGAACGGATCCTACTACGAATATTCCTATAACGAACGGTTTTACCTATAAAATTGAGAATGCTATAACGAACGAAACTCCTACAACGAACATAATTTAAATTTTTTTTTTTCTAATTTATTGTTTTATTATTAAAAAAAATATTCTTTATTTCAGGGGTTTAGATGCATATTTATGCACTTTTTTACAATTTTTACAATTTTATATTATATTTTTCAGTGTTAAGTGGTTGTATTTGGGGGCCTGGAACGGATTAATCCTATAACAAACAAGGTTCTAGAACCAATTAGATTCGTTATAGCATACCCCACTGTACCACAAAATTGGAGAAATAGTAAGCAAAAATCGCGTTATAGCAAACAAGCGTTCGCGTTATACAAATATCGTTCCTAATTCATAAATCGCATTAGAGCAAATTCGCATTATCAAAACACGCGTTATAGCAGAACTCACTGTACCACCAACGCTCCTCGGTAACCCAAGACGGACTACCAACAGGGAGGTACCCAACACGGGCCACCCATCTCTCATCCCTGACGAGGCCACAATTAAGTATGGTGGCCATTGGGTAAATTTATTAGGTATAAACTATAATATTTATCATAGATGAAACAGTCTGCCAAACCATATTTCTCACCATAACCCAACAGATAATGGGAAGTAATAATTAAGACAATGAAGAGGACATCAAAAACTAACTCAAGATTGCTGGTAGTAAGATGACTGCTGTAATGTTTGAATACATAGTAGTGTACCATTAATAAATATATTACTAGAGTGCCACAATGTATACCACTCAATGGTAACAACTTCAATAGGAAAATTGATGAACTATTAGGTGAAAAAAAATACAAATATGAAAGGATGATATGATTCATATCTAAAAGTAAGAATGTACTACACATTGGCTGAAGCAGAAGGTCCTTGATATGACGCAACACTTGAGCAGGGCCCCTGTTAAGTCATCATCATGGAGGAGACCGTGGTAAAACTACCAAACATTAACTAAATTCCACTAAAAAGGGATTCACGTCTTATACTCTTGATAGAAGTTAAGTGAAGGCAACTATACTGTGCTGTGCTGTGCTGCAGTTGTCATGTGAGGGATTCAAGATACCTGTACTATATGTTTCTTGCAAACACTGAATGCCTACATCATGATGATAGGAATTGTATTATCATTTGTTTTCTTCTCGTAATTTCTGATATTATGAATATCGGCATAATGATTATATTTTACCTCCCATATAATAATATAATCTTCACTTGACTTGGATGTATATTTTTATCTCCCCACAATGCCAAACCTCAAACTTATCAGTAGAAACCCTGACTGATGTACAGTATCAGTTTTATTTATGAAGACTTGCCTGCTCTCCAACTTGCCAGTCAATGTCTTGATTAGGTCTTATATTGTAAATACTCCTATCTTTTTTTGTAATATTTTCATTGAAGTTCAAAATAGATGATTTTAGCACCATCTGTCCTTATTTTGCAATTTGGTCGGGCATTGACGCATTCCTCGGGTTTATTTATTGATTCGATTTTATATTCTCAAATATTTGGCAACTTTTTCCCCTACACAACTGATTAATGCACAAACCAGGGTATATGCAGATGCATAATAATGTACACTACATTATTACTTATTAAATGATGATAAATACACTACAGTACTGTACAGTAAGCCATCGTCCTACGCCGGGGTTAGGTTCCTCGAAAACGGCTTCTTAGGGGAATCCGTGTATGAGGAACTTGATGTTTAATGAGATTAATAAGAATAGGGGAACGCCACAGCATAAATTCTCATTGGTTGACTCGCAGAACGTGTGGCTGGCTGCGTGTATGACGTGACGCCACATCGAGAGGGAGAGCAGCCACAATGTTATATACAAGTGATATCTCCATTAGCTGGAACAATTGGTGCAGAACACTTCCGTGAATGAGAGCTTTCCGTTATGTCTCGTATTACTGACCTTCTGATGAAATGTCAGGTCAGCCTTTCTTGGGTGGGGGATTAGTGGGTCTCATGACCTGAAGATGTCTTGAATAAACAGGAAACCTAAAGTATTTTTTGAGAGATTGTGATAAGTAATAAGTATAAATGAGCAAAGTTGTATCCCTTCAACAATACATCACATAACATTTTAATATATGGAGAGAGGAAGTTGTGGGTGATTAGAGAGATGGAGTGGAAAGGAGTGTTGCCAAGCACAGGTGTGTGTTGCCAAGCACTCCTCAACAACTGATATTTAACTCGGTCACACACACAATTTGTCACGCCTTATGTCTGCCGTCTTAAATCTCTTGTTAGGGGTATGTGAGTGGTGTTGGAGTGAGTGGGTGTGTGTGTAAGGAGGGTCCCCCCAAAAAAATACTTTAACTTACATTTTTATTCAAGACCTTTTCAGAAAATTCTCTCTATTTTCAACCGCGGAATTTTTTTTCCTAAAGCATGAAGTTTTTGGAAAATTCCGGCTTTGGGAATGATTTTCCGAGCAAATGTCAATTCGGGCTACCGGAGATTTTACTGTATTGGGATTATTGTACTTGTGGGGTTTTTACTGTATCGTTCCCACAGTAGTTGTTGTTAGATACAACTACTGTAGATAAAATGAATTATTATTTGAAGTGACATTTTAGATAAGTTAATGGATATTTTAATCACTACTTACACTTGATTATATGTCTGAGTATTTTTATCTCCTGAACCAACACAAGAGACAATGGCTGTATTCATTGGTATCATAGACTGTATTGATGTTTCTTAATCAAGGTATTCAAAGTAATATCAATACAAACTCGGCAGATTTATATTATATTTTTGCCTCCCAGGCCCCAATGTGTATCAGTGACCTGTACACAGGTGGGCTAATCCATAATAAAAAAAAGTGGCTCACATGCAAGAACATGTAAACAATGTGCACTAGGGTCGGGATATATCGAGAGATTGGGTCCAACAATGTTCGCTATACAGTATACTAAATTGCGATACATAATTACAGTCTCTCCTCGACTTACGACGGGGTTCCGTCCCGACGACCAGGTCGCAAGTCGAAAAGGCGAAAATAATACATAGAAATTCTAAAATGGGCGTCTCTTTTTCTTCTCAGCACCACGAGAACTCTCACTTTTATGCTTGCCAGCCATTTTAAAGGGAATTACAAAAAAAAAAAATGTCATTACACAGCGCGATCACTAATGTCGGGACTCAAAAATACGTAATGTGAAAAACATTTTATACGACCACGGCCGTCGTATGTCTGAGTTGTCGCAAGTCGAGGAGAGACTGTACATGTAATCCATGGGGAAAATAGGGTTTGGTTCTGGAGGCCCAAAAAAGTGACTAAACTTGACTTAACGAGTTCATTTTCTTATTAACTAAAGCACCAGTGAACACTAGACTCGGGAACAACAGGATATTTCAATGTCAATATCAAGGAACACCAGACTCGGCAGCTGATGCCACACTGCCACCCTCACTTGACAATCCCACACCTACATAAACCAACAAACCAAAAATATTAGTTACAGTATTAAATCTTTTCCATTATCTTCACTTCACTTTTCACGTCATTAGCAACCCATTTACACTCGCCTTAGAGGTCGTAATATGCAGCAGAGTCGGCTGCTTACTCGTCTCTCAGAAAGACTGAGCGGGCGAGTGTGAATGCGTGAGTGAGCAGCCACGGTGGTGCCTCTGGTGAGCATATAACGCATTTGTTTGTCATGGCGGTACATTTGAAATATTTCCTGCACGATTTCCCTCGCGAAATGAAAAAAAATTATTGCTATATACAGGAAAATTTCAATAATTTTGGTAGCCGCGATATAATTTTTTTTTTTTATATATAAAGTCGCGATGTATCCCGACCCTACTGTACAGTAATTCCCCTTTCAATGCACATTCACTCACCATCTTTCATTATTAAGCAGTTTCTATAGTTAGGGACACTCCTCAAACAGCTCGCCATTTTTGTCACTATATCATGGTCGTACCCTCTAGTAAGTTATTCTTGTGATCAACTCTAGTGCAACTCTATATATACATACACCAAAGTAAGTGAGAATTGAGTTGTTAGTGACAAAAGTAAACCTGTGGCTAAGAGACAGAAGTGTACATAGACATCTGAAGAACAGTGAACCAAAACAAGTGAAATTAAACGAGCCATGGATGGTTGCAGT
This sequence comes from Homarus gammarus, assembly GCA_958450375.1. Lineage (NCBI taxonomy): Eukaryota > Metazoa > Arthropoda > Malacostraca > Decapoda > Nephropidae > Homarus > Homarus gammarus. The sequence goes on from CAUDMG010003609.1 coordinate 666,563, forward strand.
ATTTTAAGTGGAGGTATAATCCCCTTAACAGGAAAGTGATCAATGAGGCTGATGTTCCCATGCAATCCTGACCAGCATTATTGAAGAAAAAAGAATGAAATTCTTTTTTATATTTACAATATTTTATTTTACAATGTCAGAAGATGGATGCATGCAACCATACTGCAGTACCTGTATTTACATAATTATATTTTAATGCCATTTATACTGATATGCATTTAAGAAGTGAGTGAGAGAGGCCAGTCAGACTCATTTTCTGTTGTTTATTATGAGCGTAGACAACAAAAGGTTCAGGCTTGAACCTCCAGCTTTTACTTCATATCTTATGAGGACAATATTACATTCGCTAGATAAATTTTTACTTAAAACGGTCTTTTTCAGGTGTGCATCTACTGCATTAAACAAGGAATTACTGTACAACAAAGTCAGTAGGTCCATAATTCCTGACAGTAATGGATTATGAAACTTGTCAGAGATCTTGTGATATACTGTACAGTATCCACAAACAAGTTTGGTTAGAATTAATTCCTGTTTGTTCAAGTTATCTTATTCACCAACTCCTGGACTCAAAAATGAAGAGCATGTACTGTAGTGATGTCATGGTTGTCAGATTTCAAAGCTCTTCAGTTGTCAGGAAGTCTCAACTGTGCGGTTGTATGGTTTAACTTTAAACTTGGATTAATGCTGTAACCTGTGTGAACTTATCTTCCTATGATTTTTCCCAGTGAAAATGCCAAATTTTTTAGCAACATATTATGTACTCTACTTTAGTGTACAATTTGTACTTGAATGTACTAAGATAAAGGACTAAAATTTTTATCTCTTGTGCAAACTATAGGATGTTTATACTCAAATTAATCACATCTTGCAAGGATTCCAGCAATGCAAGTTATATTCTGTTAAGTTTGTGACATTTCATAAGAGAAAACGTTAAGCCTAAAACATATTCATCCTGTAAAATCCTGATCACTGCCATCTTGCCTCCCCTGCTGGCTGGGAGGAGGGAGGTGGGGTGTTCACAGCCGGCAAGAGAGATTAGTTGTCAGTGGAGGGGGAGGGGTGGTGCAGGTCAGGGACTCAGGATTATACAAGACAGGGAATTAAAGTTTTTCTCTTAAAAATGTCACAGGCTTGAATTAGCAGAATATAACTTGCATTGCTGGATTCCTTGCAAGATGTGATTAATTTGAGCATAAACATGCCATTGTTTGCACTAGACCAAAAGACATTAAAGTACAATAATGTTTTGTCCCAAATTATGGCTTTTTATTGGGGAAAACAATAGGTTTTTGTTCATCAGATTGTCCAATGCTACTTTTTTACATTCCATGTGTGAAAGTCACAAATGGTCTCCTGTAATTAAGCAAGTTACTCAAGATTTATCACTGTAAAGATCTAAAATCATTGTTCACTGTGTCTCTTATTGTAGCATATTGTACATAAAGGCAACACGAGTTGGAGGGCCCAACTGCCCAATGAATTTCTCACTTCTCGACCCTTGTTTGTGATTGTTTCACAACCGTGCAACAACAACAACAACAACAACAACGTGGGTTCGTGCAGTTGTTTCGCTTGTGGCAGTTGTGATAATTTATGTGGTTGTGAAGTTTGGTGGCACCATTACTGTACTGTACCCCTCCCAGGACAACAGGGGACAACATAAGTTGATTTAGTTTGTGACATTCTTAGTGTACGTGAACACACCATCAAGCAGAGTCTTTGTATGTATACTGTACTTATTTTTTATTGAGAGCAAAATGTAACTTAAATTGTTTGTTAACGTGTGTGTGTGTGTGTGTGTGTGTGTTTAGAAACATAATGTGTATACAGTATTGTACGGCATAAGTATGTTTGTGTGTTGCCCATCTTTTTTACTTGAGTGTTCCTCTTACAGATAAAAGGTTGAGACTCAGGTTGCTTACACAATACTGTACAGCACCTAATGTAGTTCACAGAAAAAAAATAGAAAAAAGCCAAAATATTGCATTAGTCTTTGTCAGGAATTTTGAATATAATTGAGAACAAGAAATTTGAAGATTTCCTTTGCATTAATCCCATTATTAATATAAATGTTTTATTAATAAATAAAACCATCACTATCAAATTTTGTTCTCGGTACTGTACCTTATGTGAAGCTTAGTTATGTTAGTACAGTGGTCCCTCGGTTAACGAACACAATTCGTTCCACAGAGTCGTTCGTTAACTGAAACCATTGTTTCAATGGGATATTGGGTAATTGGTTCCAGCTCACAGAAAAGTATATACAAAGTAAAGCCAAAAATGCATAAAGTCAGAAACACTCCTAAAATTCCCCTAAATCGCCCTTAAATCACTATATATATCGTACATATACACTAGAACTCTAAAGTCACTAGTGTAATGTGATACAGGTGATTAATTTTTGTCTTATGCAAAATATATGACGTTTATATTCAAGTTATTCGCTGTCTTGGAAGGATTCCAGCAATGCAAATTATAATCTAACTTTAGTCTGAGATATTATATAAGATAAAAACTGTAAGCCTAAAACCCTGGCTGGGCAGAGGGAGGGAGGGAGGGAGGTGAGGTGAGGTGATATGTTTGACAGTTGGAGCCCAAGGTCTCACGTGTGTTTATTTATCAGTTCTTAAGAGACTAAGCTTCTCTCTTATAAAATGCCTGTGAAATGTCCTGGGTGAATATATTTTACATTGCTGGAATTCTTATAAGATAGTGATTAATTTGAATGTAAACATGCCATAGTTTGCACTGAACTAAAATTTTAGTAATCATTTTGTACATTATTTTGATTACATGTACAGTTCAGCTTTGCCCTTAGGACAGTGTGTGCACGTAAATGAGTTTCAATAAATGAATAAAGTTACATATATGAGCCAAAAATAGTTGAAAACTTTATGTAGACAGAGCTTGGATGGCTAAATATTAGAATGACCAATAATTTTAATATGAAAAATGCACAAATATCAAAGAGCACAATTTTCTTGATGTTTACTCCACTGGAAACAAATGTAAACATAGAACAGATTACTGAATTACTGAATTGGCAGACTAGCCCATCAGCTGATGCTCACAACAAAACGTGATGTTCGTAAGGGTTTTGTTAATCAAATTTTTGTTTGTTAACCGAATTGAAGATTCTTATGGAAGGGAATTCGTTAACCGAGGATCGCTGTATTAGGATAAGCTTAAATTTTGGAAATTTTATAAACAACAAATAAACTTAGAATAGAATTGTATTATTTGTCCTGATTTAATTAAAAATAAAAAAAATATTTCGCTACAGTTAAGTTATATTCATTGTGCTCATTCCATTTTTTTTCACTTGCAGAAGCCACACAAACCTCTCGCCCCAGAGTTAAGAGAAGTAGTCAATGTTTGTGAGGGAAAGAAATTTACAACTTTTCTTGATGCCTTTGAAACTTGTAAGTAAACATTTGAATATTTTTTTGTGTATTTTATAGCAAAATGTCTCCAGGTCTGATGGAAAAGTTCTGTTGAGAATCTAGTCAGGATGCTGGTACAGGTCAGACCTCTCCTCCCTGGTCTGGCAGCACCTGTGGTCCACCACCAGTTTTTCTTATGTTTCCTGTATGTATTTCCTAGTACCAGTACCTTGTATTTTATAGCAACACTGATACATTATGTTATGAGGCTTATGTATTGTATACAGGTTGGGTATCCTTTATCCAAAATGCTTGGGGCCTTTAGGGTCTCGGATTTGGGATATTTTCAGATTTTGGAATACAGTGCCTCTATCCTGTATACAGAACCTGCATAATGGATACTTCACCCAGCAGGGATGGGGCCCAAGTCTATGCACAAAATTCATATATATTTCATTTACAGCATATGGATACATACTGTATATTTTGCAGGTAGTTTTATGAAATATAATTGAATCATTTTGGGTATAAAATATATAATAAGATGTACAGTACTGTACACTAAAGACCCAGAAAGGTAAGCAATCACTGTCTGTTTAGCATCGCCATGACGCCTGACTCTGAGGTGCTAAACAGCCTGTGTCTTACCTTTATTCATTACACATACTGTACATACTTACCCGAGTAAAAATTATGAAACGGTAAGTCCTCGCTCAAGGTCGTCCCGCTTAACGTTGTTTCGGTACTATGTCGCTAAACTTTAGAGACCAAAAATTAGTTCAACGTCCCGGTGATTCGATACTACGTCGTTTTGCGTCATCACGGACCACTTTCTACGGTGCATCACCCGCTCGTCTGGCCACGCTACGCGCTCTCGGCTCGGCGCACTGCCCTCACTCGCGGAACGTCACAGCGATGCCGAGCCAGTCTCTGTTATGACTTCACATCATTTGTGTGTGTTGAAGTGCTTTTGCTCTAAAACTGTACTATAACCATTCAAAATGGCTTCCAAGCACCCATCAAGTGCTACTGATGCTAGTGAAGTGAAGAGGCAACGTAAGACCATTACCCTGGTTACAAAATTGGATGTATTTACCCGATTTGAAAAAGGGAACGTGCCGCGGACATAGCCACTGTGCTTGGTCTAACCCCCACAGTGGTGTGTACTATCCGGAGCAACGCTGACAAGATTAAGGTTAGTGCTGGAAGTGGTTGTTTTCTGAGTGCAACTAAGATGACTTGTACTAGAAGCACTGTGATAGAGAAGGTGGAAAAGATGCTGGCAATGTGGATGGAGGACCAGAATCAACGCACTGCGCCTGTGAGCCTTATGGTTATCCAACATAAGACCAGATCCTTGTTTGACGACTTAAAGGCAGCAAAGGGTGAAGGATCGAAGGAAGAGACCTTTACGGCCAGCCGAGGATGGTTTCAACGATTTAAGCGTTGGTATAACTTCCACAACATAGAGATGACTGGTGAATCTGCCAGTTCAGATAAGGTTGTTGCCGAGACATTCCTTCCAACAACGGAGGAGGAGCAAACAGCGGCGGAGAAACCCCAATCAGAGGAGGAGGCAGCCGCAGAGTCTCAGTGACTCGCCATAAATAAGCAAGTTATTTTCTGTGGTATTCTAAAATATGACTAACAACAATCTCACATATAATAATTGGTGTTCTAAAAGTCGAGCAAGGTTCACACATTATACCAGTAGAAATATACTGTGCAATAGGAAAGGAGATACTTAACTTACGATTGCCAGCCCAATACTGCCATCACCCGGCTCTTGGGAGGTAAAATTGAGCGAGCAGAGGCGGGCGAAAATTATGTCCCAAACAAAAGACATTCACGTTGCGAATCTGCAACCAACTATTGGACTCTCGCTCGTAACAGCGAGTACCAATACAAACTTAGTACTGTAGTTCTATAAACTATTTTCTATAGAAATGCCATTGATTTTCTGTATATGTAATGTATTTCACGGGTCAAAGGGAGGCTGGGGAACGTAACTCCCATATTTTATCGATTTCTTATGGGGAAAATTGATCCGCTTAACGTTTTTCGCATAACGTCACGGTTTCAGGAACGTAACCCCGACGTTAAGTGAGGACGCCCTGTACTGTATATGCCATATTCAGTATATTAGCTACCATAAATATAATGAAATAGACTCGGATATCAGAGCATTTTGAACTCGAGTGTAGTTCGAGTAGGAGGGTTGAACAATATACAACTAGTATTTTTGAGGGTTTAGAAGTGGTGTATTTCCATGGATCATTTACAGTGAATGATAACTACCAGGTAGACCTACCAAGCTCCTTCATCCTGGCCTTACCTGCCATACCCCTAGAGTCTTTCTTTATGTTGTTGCATCAAGAGCAGAACCTCATTCATTAACAGTACTGTACAGTATATGCCACTTTAAATCTATAAATACTTGACACAAATGAAGATTTATAGATAACTTTTTTTTTCACATTTGCATCTGTTAACATTGCTGGTGGCATTGTAGCCAAGTTAGACTTGTCACTGTGACCGCAAGGCTACTGGGCCAAGCTATGAGTTGTTAAGGTTGTTTTTCATTTTGTATTCTCGGGTAGATATAAGTAACTTTCTTCATTTATTCTTACTCGGGTAACTGAACACGCCATCCTACATACATATTGTGAAAAAAGGTAAAAGAAATAACCTGTATTTGTCCTTAGGGCAAACACATAAAGGGAATACAGAATATACATTTCTTTGCACACGAGTTAGCTGGCTCAGTGAGGGAGCGGGAGGAGGGCGTGGTGTGTGGGGGGATCGTTGCTAGGGAGTTGGCGGAGGTAGCGTCCCTGCTGGTCTGCGTTGCTATGGTGAACCAGGGAGTGTATGCAAATGGTGATTGTGTTAAACCTTCATTTGGCTTTTTATTTACTGGATTGGTAATAGTATTATTTTTTTTGTAACTTATTTATTGGTATTATTTTTATATATTCCTCACATTTACTGGTACAGGTACTTTATTATTATTTCAAGAAAACTATGGCTATAGAAGGAAAATATACAAATTATCTTTAATGAATACTTCCTGCTGAAATTGGGGTGCATCTTATATGCCATAAAATAGGGTATATTATTTGTTTTGTATGGGCAGCGTTGTGATTTAACCTAACCTATCCTATGGAATTAACACTATTTGACTTGCCAACAAATCGACTTGCAATCAGGGTCCAGGAACATATCCCTGTCATAAGTCTGGGACTGCCTCCGTTGTTTTGTTTGTTTTTTCATTGGTGTTGGGAGATTGATTATACTGTATAGTGGCCACCAGTGAAAGTGTGTGTGTCTATAACATGATCTTTTCCACATCTTTATTTCCCTGTGGCAGTTCGTCATCTTTACTGTTGTCCTTCACTGTACAAACATTCACTCTACCAATATTCACTTAAACAAATACTGTATTCTATTCTTACACCTCTTTCTTAAATACAAAAGCTAATCCTACTTATACAGTATGAATACAGTGGTCCCTCGGTTAACGAGCACAATTCGTTCCAGAAGGTTACTCGTTAACCGAAAAGTTCGTTAACCGAAACCATTGCTTCAATGGGTTTTTGGGTAATTGGTTCCAGCTCACCGAAAATTACATACAAACTAAAAATAAATGCAGTAAAGTACACTTACTTTGAGGTGTGTATGTAGAAGGCTCCTGGTTGATGATGATGATGGGAATTAGAATGGGGGTGGAGAAGGGAGAAGAGAAGGCATTGGGGTGGAAGAGAAGTCACCCCATGGCGCCATTTCACCCATAAAATTTTAGTTCTCTTGGTGTAATTCAAGATTATTTTCTTTAAATCAACATTGTACTGCATTATATAGTGTCAATATGTATAATATATTTCAAAATGACCAATAATTTGCTTGGAAACACAGGAAAAAAGCATTTAGTTGGAGAGTCTCAAGCAAGATGTTACCTCCACTGAAAAGACAAGAGACTGATGCCTGTATGGTGTGTTGACAGGCTGTTTGGCGCGCAAAAAACTAGCTTCCTATACTTCAATTATGTTCGATAATTTTTAAAATGACAAAAAAATTTAATATAAAACTTTTAAAATTATTGAATAGTACAACCTTCTTGATATTTACTAAAATTGTAAGGAATTTAAGCCCTAAAACCGATTACTGTTTTGGCGGACTAATACTGCAGCTGGTGGGCAGCCAAATGCAGGCGGAAACATGTTGGGAAAAATTCGTAAGGAATTCGTTAACCGAGGGTTTGCTTGTTAACCGAAGTGAAGAATCTTATGGAAGGTAATTCTTCAACTGAGGCGCTCGTTAACCGAGGGATCACTGTATGGTCACTTAGGGTAATGTACCGAATTTATATTTTATAAATTTTTAATGTGCTAATTACTAAATTACATTAGTTAGTTATTAAATTAAAGTTTTCACCATTTTTTATTTTTTTATATTGGAGTTTTCTTATCGGTGGGAACCGAACCTTATTTTTCCCATATTTTATGTTATTTGATATACAAATACTGTACTTGCTTCAAGAATGGTTTTCAGTGAACTTCACAGTCCATTCATATAGTAAGGGATGTCTGTACTGTGTTGATTTTCCTGTTTGCCTTTCTCACATACACTCTTGCCACTTAATCATTCCATGTTAAAGCGTACTAATTTTATTGATTTTTCATGTTTTATCTATTTTCAGATAAGTGTGTTCACACCCCATCAATAGGAGAGACAAAGGCAAAAGGTTTATTTGAGAGCAGCCCTGATGACTTTATAAAATTTACAGAGAGAAATGTTACCAAGATTTACCCCCTTGGCACCCGGGCGGATTCGTCTAATCTAAAATCTTACCCATTCTGGAGCGTAGGATGTCAAATAGGTTAGTACAGTATTTCGGAGATTATATAAGGTTTTGTTGTGTTCATAATGGATATTTGCTGTTGGTGACTTTGTCTTAATTTATAGCATGGCACAATTACTGAATGATTGCCAAGAGTAAATGGAGAATAGTTTATGAATTTAAAAAAACTTACTTGTGTATAACAAGCTGAAAAGAAGTTAATTCTTTGTGAGTTGAGAATTGTTTATAGTATTACCTCTCTATACCAAAATAAATAGTGAGTAGCCATTCTTATGTCTATCAGTGCGGGCTCTTATGGGGGTGAGTTTTGTTGTAGTGGCGGACTACGGTAGGTGGGCGGGGGACTGTAGCTGAGTGGTGATAATGTCTGCAGTGTTGATGTAATAGATCATATCATTAGTTGTATGGAAGTCCTAATTCTTGAGATTTGTTGTCATTTTATTAATGTTCCTTTCACTAACTCACTAAGGAGGTTTGCTGGCTTATCGGGGATTGATAAACAACTTGAATCAGACGTGAATTTCCTCATTCTTATAAAAGTACAGTACTGTAATATGTGTGTAAGTGTGACCAGAGGAAGATATTGTGATGCAGTATTGAGGGGTCATCATGCAGTCAGTACACATAGCCAATTGAACCTACATGTTTCTGGGTTAAATATATTCTTACGGTTGTGTGACTGACTGGCATGTTAATGTTGAATGAAAACCTCTCGAAAAATTTGAGACGTTGTCCGCAAATCTTTCCGAATTATATTGTTCATAAAAAGATTAAAGAATATATTCGATTTCTTTTAATCTATTTATTTGATGATACTGTTGATAATGGGATGAAAGAATATATTTAAAATCTTTTAATATTTATTTTTTCCATAGTGGCATTGAATATGCAAACAGAAGATAAGGCCAACTTTTACAATGATGCAGTCTTTTCTACTAACGGCAAATGTGGCTATGTTCTGAAACCAGATATTCTTCTTAAAAAAGAACCCTATAGTCCAACGGAACTTTCAGACAGGTAAGCTGTGTAAATAGAGGCATCTTTGGTTATATTTTATGGACTTGTAACTTCCAGAATACTGCAATTGAAAACATGATTGCTTAATTGTACAGTATATTACATTATTTGGTGTTTGAAGAATGTAGAATTTCTGCAATTTGTATATTAAAGTTCAAATACATTAGCTGAAGGGCGCTACAAAAATAATAGTATGGTATATTTGTCTGTTGTTTGAAGCACTGTACAGTACTATAACATTTTTGCAGGTACACGAAAATAGTGCGAGTGACAGTGTTGAGTGGGCAGCACCTGCCTAACTCAGTTAAGAAGGGTGACATTGTTGATCCTTACGTGCAAGTCAAAGTAAGAGGTCATCCTCTAGACAAACAGAAGCAGCGCTCAAAAGTTGTGAAAAACAATGGTAAGAAATGCCTGGTGTGAATTGTCTCTTGGTAGTGGTAAGGAAAACTAAGAAAGTAACGTGTTTCATCAATCCTGGGGCCTCCCCTGACCCTCCTCACTACCCTCCTGCCTCCCCTGACCCTCCTCACTACCCTCCTGCCTCCCCTGACCCTCCTCACTACCCTCCTGCCTCCCCTGACCCTCCTCACTACCCTCCTGACCCTCCTCACTACCCTCCTGACCCTCCTCACTACCCTCCTGACCCTCCTCACTACCCTCCTGACCCTCCTCACTACCCTCCTGACCCTCCTCACTACCCTCCTGACCCTCCTCACTACCCTCCTGACCCTCCTCACTACCCTCCTGACCCTCCTCACTACCCTCCTGACCTCCCCTGACCCTCCTCACTACCCTCCTGCCTCCCCTGTCACTACCCTCCTGCCTCCCCTGACCCTCCTCACTACCCTCCTGCCTCCCCTGACCCTCCTCACTACCCTCCTGCCTCCCCTGACCCTCCTCACTACCCTCCTGCCTCCCCTGCCTCCTCACTACCCTCCTGCCTCCCTTGACCCTCCTCACTACCCTCCTGCCTCCCCTGACCCTCCTGCCTCCCTTGACCCTCCTCACTACCCTCCTGCCTCCCCTGACCCTCCTCACTACCCTCCTGCCTCCCCTGACCCTCCTCACTACCCTCCTGCCTCCCCTGACCCTCCTCACTACCCTCCTGCCTCCCCTGACCCTCCTCACTACCCTCCAGCCTCCCCTGACCCTCCTCACTACCCTCCTGCCTCCCCTGACCCTCCTCACTACCCTCCAGCCTCCCCTGACCCTCCTCACTACCCTCCAGCCTCCCCTGACCCTCCTCACTACCCTCCTGCCTCCCCTGACCCTCCTCACTACCCTCCTGCCTCCCCTGACCCTCCTCACTACCCTCCTGCCTCCCCTGACCCTCCTCACTACCCTCCTGCCTCCCCTGACCCTCCTCACTACCCTCCTGCCTCCCCTGACCCTCCTCACTACCCTCCTGCCTCCCCTCTCACATCACAATATACCACTAATGTTATTTTTAATATTATTGGTTCTATATCTATGTTGTCCTTAGATTAGATGACATTAAGCAGGACAGGATTATTAATATTATCGCCCTAATATTATTGTGTACCTTTTTTCAGGCTTTAACCCAGTGTGGAATGAAACCTTAGAACTGAGCATCAAGGTGCCCCAGGTGTCCTTAGTATACTTTTCGTTGAGAGATGAGAGCTCCTTGGCCCGTGATCCTGTTCTTGGCCTATGCTGCATTCCCTTTAGATCACTCTCAACAGGTAAGTGTTCTGTCTTTTTCTCAGATGTTTTATTTGCTTGGTTGAGAACCTTTTATTATTTAACTTTTTTTTACCACCAAATAAAGTCATATGAATTTAAATATTGATTACATTCTATTCATTCTTGCAGGTTATCGATTTGTCCACTTTACTGAAATGGGAGGCAAGTCCCTAGCACCTGCAGCTCTATTCGTTCACATTGACATCAGTGATAAGTGAAATAAGACGAACCCAAATGAGTTAGGAAGCTAAGGCAATAAATTCAGAATTAATGTGTTAATTGAAAACGTTCAATAAATTTGTGATTGAATAGTGCTTCTAATAATAGAGGTATTTTGAAGTAACCTGTGATCTTTCAAATACATTATTTATAAAATAAAAAAAATTTAAAAGTCAATATTCATTTGATATTATTTGCTGTTTATGTCTGTTTATATAAACCATGAGTTTGTAGAACAAACAAATTTGTTGCTAATGTTATTTTATAAATTTCTAAGTGATTTGATGTACACACCAAGACCACAAACTTGTCGTCCAAAGTAGATTAGGACTGCATAAAGAATTGTAGGTTGATAAGAAAATTAACATTCTTGGTGTTATTTGAACCATAAGTAATGCCATGATGAAAGAGAAACACAATAAACACATCATAAATATGCAGTGACTAATATAAAAATGGTAGTACAGTACAGTATGTATTATAGAATGCACTTAACTTGTGGTGGTAACAGCTGTCAGGTCTGTAGGCACATTACAGTGATAAAAGTAAGTCACTAGACATGCAAAAAAAAGCCGATGCCGATGTAACGTCATACACAATAAATGCTACTGTGAATTGTGTATAATATCTTAAATAAAAGTTACCCTTCGATTTTTTCTTAATAATGTCTGATTTCATATAAATACACAAGTCTTGCAGCTTTGTCCTAAACTTTCTGTCTAGACTTGGGATGTACAGTTTATATATAGTCAACAAAAGACAAGTTAATAAAATTATTAAGTCTTTTTGGAAATACCAATGTTGTAAGTTGCAGTAAAGTATCAAGAAGAAATAGCTACAATGCTGAACAAATCATTTCAGCTTGGTTACTTATTCTGTACTTGTACTGTATACTTGATTGAAATCCATATTAACAATTTAAATACAGTACTGTATATCAGTAAAACAAATTATATTCCCCTTATACTTATTAAATTTTTTGTGTAATTGAATATTTTTGGAGTTGATAAAGAGTATTGTACAGATATTGAGAAAGAGAATTGTCAGTATAAAATATCTAACTAAGCCTTTTGAACAAAAATTGTTTTGGTGTTTTGTTCAAAGTGATTAGTAATATGAAGATAAAGATTTAATAAATTGTGTTAATAGTTATTTATTTAACAATCTTGGTTATTTATTACTGACTACCAAACAATTTTGTTATATATTGAAAAATGTTCCCTTTGATTTGAAGACTTTTCTGCAGATTTGTCTTGATTGATAAAATAAGTTAATTGGTCCAATAAACTTTTTTTTAAAGTTGTTAAAGACCTTGAAACATTTATCAACTATTTAACCTTTGTACTGTTGTTAGTATGTTATGTTGTTGTATGAGGTGATCATGAACCTGTCAGTTCATCATTTACTTGATATATTTCTGTATCAGTTTAAAGTGCTCTTAAATATATTAAGTACATCTTAGGTCTTGGAATGTTATTTGAGGCTCATGTTCTTAAAACATCAAATATTTCCCCCAAGGGTAGCACCTGCAATGGTGAGTCAACCAAACCTTTGGTAGTGCGAGGTCTTAGTCACTTGACACTTAGCATGAGAAGTACTGTACTGTACAGTATTTACAATAGAATGAGACCATACTGTACTTGCAGTCCCACTAATTCTATCAGTATAACCAAATATTTAATGTTCCATGTCATACATAATCAAATCATAATGCATTACTTTACAATTATAGTACATTAATGAGATCTTAGTAATATATTATCAAAGTATAATTGCTGGCATTTATAAATTTTACCACATAAGTGAATGATGATGTTACTTGGAAGAATAGTTTAGTGCTCTCTGTTTTGCAATTTTCTTAAGAGGGAGTTTATAGGTATTTCTCACCCCTGGTCATATTGTTTTCTTCAGTCATAGACCACTGATACACATTAAAACATCGTCTACAGCAGATCCTTAATAGGGAGTTAGGTTCATTTTTAGGATCTTCTTAAGTAAATTGTATTCTCCAACAAAATTTAACTTCTTTTAAGGAAACATATGTTCTGGTACCCCAATAATACTTAATACCATCTAAATTATTATTTTAATCAAGAAATAAAAACTTTAAAGCTCATCTATTATCCAACACTGCTATAGCATTTGTGTCTAATTGGCATTACTGTATGTTCCTTACTGTCCTCTGTGTGCTGCTTTTTTTTTTTTTGACCAGCAGCTCTGTATTGCACCTAATTATGGTGTAACTGACAACTATCAAAACTCCATGTACTATATAGTGATGTAGTTGTTTATGAAACATTGTGGAAAAATTATGTATGCTGGTTTGGTTTGGCCATCAAATAAGTTCACAAATAATTCATTGCCTTCTGTCAGAAATAAAAAAAAATCAATTACAAATAATGTAGGTATTGTAGCTTTGACAGATGTAAACCAAGAGGAATGTGTGACAAGGGGAGCAGGAATGAAATACTGTATGTGAAAAATAGAGAACCGGGAAAAAATAGAATCTCGGACCTGATTAATAATTACTTTGAGCATGCTTCAGCCCAAAGAAAAACAGTTTATGGAATGACAAATGCTTCTACTTGCCACAACCAATTAACACGCTGTTTATGGGTAAAAATACAAACTTTACATTGAGAATATACAGGTACTGTATCTGCCATATTAAAAAAAAATATTTCTAAAACTTGTTAGGTAATCATTCTTTTAATTCCAGCTTTTAAAGAGTAAATACTTTCTTCTTTTTTCAAAATTTTTGCTTTTGATATTTTTAAATGTTTTACCTCGTATTTTCTTAAGTTTTGCATTTATTTTCACCAACTATAAAGTATTTCGACCTCAGACTAACTAATAATAATGTTCTTGGTTTTTGTCCACTTAATGAATGATTCATATATAAACAGCTCATTCTCATTTTTTTTCTTTATGTAGTTTTTTATTTTAGTCTCCATAAATCATTAGGTAGCACTTTCATGATCAGCAAATTACACATGGACTGCAGCTCAATCATACATGACTCGCATCTCCTTAGTATTTGAAATAATATGGATTTAACTCCTCTCATGAGTGATGCCACCAGTAAAATTTTATAGATATATTTTCATTTATTGTTCATGTACAGTATTTCAACTTAAGATATATTTAATTGTGTACAACAAAAAGTGTTACAAACCCTTTTTATCTGTTCCTTTTGATGATGGTTAAGGTACTGTCAAATCAATTTATTTGTTATATCCGATTTAAAGAACATATTTTTTCTTGAAGGCAGAGCAACAAAGTGATGAATTTGTTATGGGTGTGTGCTTCCAATACTTTAGTTGTTATGGGCAGGAGTTGTATATAGTTGAAAGAATTGTATTTGGTGCATCTTTTCAAAGTCTAAGTTCCTGAGACTTAGACCCCTTTCTGTGGTTTGGCAGCATTTTCAGGGTGTTATCTGTGATGGGCTCATTACTGCTAACTCGAGTCAAATTAGGACTAAGTCTTCTTGGTGCAATGTTACCTTAACATCTGCATGCATTATCCTCCCACTTTAACAAAGTTTTGGATCTGATTGTATCAAGGAAAATTCTTATCTTAGGATTAATGCTTAGTGGTATACAGGTAATGTGTTCTACTTTGTTAAATATTCTGACAGTTTACATCACATGTTTTTTCACCAGTACAGATGTCGTGACATCACTAAGAATGCGAGTAGATAAGGGTTAAAATACACATTAAAGGAGATAAAGTTAACTTTTGAGTTCATGTGTATAAAAGTGAGCCTTTTCTCATACCAAAAACCTCTTAGTAACTGATGATGAGCATTTTTTCCCCCTAACTTTTGCCTCAAAGGAGAAAATGATTATACATAAAAGTAGCAGCAACATGAGTACAGCACAGAACACAGAAGACAAATGATGTGAGACTTATGAAGCTGTGGGGGTACAGTGTACAGTTGTGGAAATGTGTCCCCTCCCCCGTGGTAACCCGTGTCTCCAAACGGCACCGTCGCAGTGGTAGTATCACTATTTATGAATGAAGTCTTGTAACGACAGATGTGATTGGTGGATAGGTTTGCTATAGGTCATATAGGCTGGCGATTTGGAGACAGGTTACCACGGTGCGCAGGAACACATTTCCGCAACTGTTCAAGTGAATACATTACTCGCTTTTTGTCCTAGGGTTACTGGGTTCCACCCAGAAAACCTTCAGTCCACCCAGTCATGAATAGGTTCCTAATTTCAGTTAACTACATAAAGGCAGTTGTGTTCAGTGCTAACCATATAAGCCTTGTGTGTGGAGGCTTGGTATACAGCAAGCTGTTTCTGCACTGCCCCTTACAGGCCGTCAGGCCTATGAAACCCACTTTCACTGTAGCTGTGAAAAAATTAATCGGATATTAGTTTGCCATCAGAAGACGGCTGAATAAAATTGTAAGTAATAACTGTTAGGGATTATAGATTACAGTTATTGGTTGTGAGAGCTAATTATTGGGAGTTTTTAGTAGTGTAATGTAGAGATAACCTATCACATGTCAGATTTAGGATTACCTGTATTTCTATTCCTTGATTGGAATTCACCTATACAATATATTTTTTATATGCATTTTGTCACTGTTGAGTAGTGCGCATATACCAATTATTTAACAAGATTATCAGTATTGGCTGGTGTTGTTTCACAAGTAGTGATAAGAGTAGAGTTGTTGCTATTCTGGACTAAAAGCTTTTTTTTATACATTTGGCATAACTTTAAGATCTACAATTGTGTTATGTGTTCAGTATAGTGTAGCCTTAACACACTGAAATATATTTTAAAATATTTAAGGTACACAGATGTGCTATTATAAAGACTGGCAAATTATTTTCCGTAAAGAGCTGATATTATTTTTTTTGCAATTTAGGCATACATGTTCATCACCAATGAAGTTGATTGTTTAGAGAATATAATGCTAAGTAATTTACTGTAACTGAAATATTTATAATTCAAGGTGACAGTAAAAGTTAGAATATCAATATTGAACTAGAATTTATACATTAACAGATCTTGGGTTTCTTCATTATTGAAGCAATCTGTATGTTTAGATTTATAGTTTGTAAGGGACAGTGTGGACTTGGACTGGAATTTTTTTGTACTATTTAATAAACCACGAAATAAATTTCTGTGCATTTTATACACATCAGTAATCTCAAGGAGTGAAACACAAATCATATGGGTTACAAAATGTTTTTGTATTCCTAAAGTAGTTTGACACTTTTATATTTCGTGGATGAAACGACAATAGTTATTAGAATTTCTTTTGTCTCTGGTAGTACAGAACTGTCTTAAATTTTGAGTTTTAATAAGCATTCTTGAAGTGTGAATAAAATGTATTTTAACCTGTATTACTTAATTTTCGTTTGTACATTAAGGTTATCTTCCAATCATAATTAACAATGATTTATAAATGAAAATTTATATTTTCCAGTCAAGTCTGTAATTCCAGCCCTGTGATTTTATACATACATGTATGATTGAAGCAACTTGGTTATGACTGAATTGCCTATGTTTTCTATTTAGTGCATAAACTAATGGGATATTGTTGAGGCACTGCAAGTGCTTATGATTTTATTGATTTGGTCAGATTTGATTGTTTAAAAAAAAAATTGCTTTATTTAGCACATGTTCAATACAAAACTGATAGAGGATAGTGGTGCTTAATGTTCAGTGGTCTTTAGAGAACCATTACCAACACTGCTTCTGCTGTGATCTGCATATAATGTGGCAATAATAACTTTTCTTTTGTAGTTAATGAAGTTTACACAAACAAGTTGGTGAATCATTACAGAATTAAAGAGTGATTTGTATTATTACTACAGAATTATAAATGTTAATGTTTTGTTTACAATTTCGGATATAATTTATAGTTATAAGCTTTGCCTACTTCTAATATTAAGGATTATGTTACATAAAGGTGCTTTTGTAAAAAAAAAATTGTTTTTGTCCTTGGTGTACTGAACTGATATGCCCTTTTCATCTTTTCCTTTTACCCTTGGCTTTTTTCTTTCTACCACGTTTTTTGGAAGCTGCATTGGGAGATGTCTTGGACTCTGTCTTCTTTAGAGAAGCTCTGTAAAGAAATAAAACCATACTTGAAATATCTGATATTAAAGATACACTGACAGCAGCACATCTTTTAAAACTGACCCTACTACCTCTCATATAAAACCCAAATAAGATTCTGTGCCATGTCTACACTGTGATACATATAACCGCCTTCATGCTGCATAAAATTAAGTACAGGTAGTTCTGCTATAACGCGATAGTTGTGTTCTTGTAAAACATCGTGTTATAGAAATTTGCGTAATAGAAATAACAGGGCTTGTGGAGAAAATTGGGTTAGGTGCAGATTACTCCAAATCGAAAAAAAATTCGTAGTTAGCCTAACACAAAGGATAGCACAGTCTAAATAAATGTTACATTCATATCTAATAATGAAATCATACAGTAAATGTTACACTTTACCTGGAAAAAATATGAATATAACTTGATGGGGGAGAAGGTTGATGTTGAGGAGTCATGAAACATCAAGCTTTTCTTCAAGTGTTATAGCCTTTCTTTTACGATCAGCCACCGGAAATGCAATCATCAGAACACTTCCCAGAGATATTCTTCTTTTCCATAGTCACAAAATTGGAGAAACGGTAATCAGAATTATGAGGACGCTTAAAAACTTCACATGTTTCAAACTGAACGTGTGGAATAAACAGAGCGAGCGGGTCGAAAACGCTATGTATTTTGTTTTTCTCTTATTTAAAATTTTACAATTTACATATACTGTACAGGTATACATAAATATTACAAATTATTTCTGCAATTGTTCACAAACAAAACACGTAAATCAATTGAACATGTGATGTCGAACGTGAACTGTAAACACTGCATAAACCGGCGCCAAGCCACAACACTGTACAGTACACTTTAAACGCTACGTATTTAGTTTTTCTCTCTTATTTAAATTTTTACAATTTACATAATGTATATATATAATATATATATAATATATATGTATATATATATATATTGTAATTTACATATTCATATTATGCTACAGCGCCCACAAAACATGAGAAACGTTTGAGTCCCCCACTAGTGATGTCCGTTCTCTATCCACTTCAGGATGTCTTAGTCCTCCGTTTTCTTTTTGTGTACTCGCTCAGGGACTCTTGCCCCTACTGTTAGATCGTCACCCCAATGTAAAAGTGGTCTTCCTTCCTCCCAACACTACGTCTATATTACAGCCCATGGACCAAGAGTTAATCTGTAATGTAAAAGCTGCATTCTCTACGAAAAAATTCAAACTCCTGAACGACTACACCAACACCAGGGAAGAGTTGCGCAACCTGAGTGACACCACCACCGATAGCAAGAGCGAAGAAGATGAGGATCAACAGTTGGCGCAGCAAAAAATACTGTTCAAACAATTCTGGAGAGTATTTAACATCAAGAAAGCTGTGGACTTCTTGGTGGAGTCATGGAATCAGCTGTCTATTGCTACAATTCGTCACGCATGGAGACGTGTTGCATGGAATACCAGGTGAGAGGAGGAGTCAATCTGTGACTGGTGAGGTTCAGACTGTTGCAGTAGCAGTGGACCTTGCCAGAGAAGCTGCGCAGACTGTTACAGTTCCAGGCTTCTCCGAGACCACCAACGACGACATCCTGGAGGTGATAAGGGATCCTGATGTGACTACCGACGAGATGGTAGATGATGATGATGATGACGACGACGTCAGTGAAGAGGCAGGTGGTGCGTCATCCCAAGAACAACAACACTTATTCCATAGTAATGTTAGGGGTGCCATCGAGTGTATCGAGAAAGCCAAGCTCCTCCTTTCCGATGACCCTGACGTAAACAGGTATGAAATCTTCACTACCCAGCTGTTGCAGACTATGGAGCCCTACATCAAGGTGTATCACGACAACATCAACACCAGCCGTCAGCAAAGCATAACAGATTTCTTCGCCCGCAACCCACCACAGCCAGCCCAAGCCAGTGATAGTGACAGTGAAGATGACTTTGAGGGATTTGTCAGGGAAGCCCTGACAACTGTAAGTGACAGTGATGGTGATTCACCTGAGGGCCAGTAATCTGCCCTATGCCTCGGAACCAGCCTCCATCCCCGTATGCCAACCCATCTCTTATACTAACGTAAGTGTTCCACATAACTTTTAGTTTTCCTAACCTAACCTTTATTTTTCCTATGTTAACCTCTATTTTTCCTAACCTAACCTCTTCTATATTACTTGTTTTTTCATACCATCATAAAGTTAAGATAAATTTTTTACTACAACAAAGTTGTGTGTCGTCAAAAAGTGGAGTTTGGGGGTCGGCCCGGACTCTATTTCAATTAATCCCATATGTTATGTTATTCACTTTACGCGTTCCTCACTTTCCGCGGGACCCTGCGGGTTACATTAACCGCGTAAAGTGAGGGTTGACTGTAATATAAAACTATAAAATGAGAAAAAAACAAAGAACATGGGTGGGTGGAAAGTGAGGTGAATATGTGGTGGAGCCTGTGGCCTTTAGCCGCCTGATGACTGAGGAGCCTTCCCTCCCTCCATCCCCAACCCTCCTTCCCTCAATGTGACGTCACATTCACACATCACTTATATAGAAGTTTGGTGTTAATAAATCAATTGTTTAACTTTAAAAACGTTTATTAAGTGTGCATATGGAATAATAGGGAATCTTTTCCGCATAAAATGGATTGTGGGTATATAAATAGGGTCGTCGAATAAACGCAAATTCGCATGGAGAATGCGCATAAAGCGAGGGTCAGTGTACTAAAATACTGTATAATTTTGGTACATTACCTTATGGGAGAGAAGTCTAGGCTCACCACCACAAGGAGATTGGCTGCGCATTTATCCCCAAGATGGCTGCACCTGGCACGTAATTTGAAATTTTGCCCGGACCCAAATTCGTGTAAGCGGGGGAAACTTTCATATATAAAAAAAAGTGGTTTCAATTTATAAAGTTTATATAATGAGGGATACCTGTACCTGGATTAGTTTGTAAGAAAAGAACACTAACTTGGACCCTCGAGGAGTAGTAGGTGCTGGGGCTGGTCTCTTTCTTGGTGGTTGTAGTTGCTGTTTCACGAGGTCTCCCATTTTTCCTTGCTCTGCCAGCATAGCCAGGAATGTGATGATGAACTGATCATAATTATGAGTTCTCCTGCTATCATCAATCTGGTGAAAATCACATCATTAACAGCTTGTCAGTACAGGGGCCAAATGATAATTATGTTCTGTATTTCTATCTATGACTAGAAGCAAAAAAGTTTATACAATCCTTTGACTGGTGGGTACATAACCCAGCCCCCTCCCCCTTAAATAAATATCATGGAAGTGAGGAGTACTCCTCCCTGACTTATAATGTCAAGCACTCAGTGCTGCTCAATACTGTGAATCCCTACATTTACCAGCCACACTTCAAGGGTTAACCTCTAGTGAGTAATTAGGTATGAAGTCCTATCACAATGAAATACCTCACCTGTCACTTGCCAAAATAAGCTAGGTCATATGCATAACAGTACATCTATACTGTACATTATATTCATATGTAAAACAATTATTACCTTGTAACGTTTCCGTTTATCAAGTTCATCCTTGAGCAGGTTTTCACATGTAGTTATTTCTGTTCCAAGAACATTGATGAGTGTAAGGAGGTCTGTGGGTGCAAATTTTCCATCTTCTAAGGATTGTCCATATTCTGAATCCCACTCACTTTTATCTAGTAAAGAAAGGAGAGAAGTACAGCAAATTACTGTTTAACACATTCCATATGTACAGTCAGCAAAAAGGGTATCTAGACCCTGTGGTCTGGTGCAATAACTACAGAGGCACTGACGTAACAGATAGGATGGTATCCAACTACAGTACAGGGTATAGATAATCCTTTCTTGTACAGTCCTCTGTGATAAAAGTATCAAATATTATAACTGCAAATAATATTTAGAATGACATTAAGCATTCATGTGTAATGTATTACTTTAATGATGAAAAAACATCATTGTATATCTGTGTTACATGGTAGGAGGATTGTTGTAAACCTCAAAAAGAGATGCTAGTTGAAAAATATGGTAAATGGAAGAAAACATTTAAGCTCTATTCACACTATAGGGACGGTCACGGTCCAGTCATGCTCCATTTACAGTCGAGTCAAATATCATTACACGCATGTTAATGACGGTGTCCACACTTGCAGTCACGGTCAAGTCAAGGTTAGCTCATGCTCAAGTGACGATCCGTTGAAAGATATTTTGACTGTACCGTGAGCGTCCCTTCCCATGCCGGACCGCCAGTGTGGATTGAAGACGTGCTCGCTCTAGTCTTGCTTTAACCGTCACTGAGTTTGGTCGTGTATTCTTTGGTTCAGTTTTGTGAAACATGGATCCAAAGAAGAGGAAATCATGCAAGTGGGATTATGGGAAAGGTAGGTTTGTATAAAGAAAACAATAAAGACTTGCATTTAGTACATATTAAACAAAATATAGCCTTTACAAATTAGTAATGCACAAACGATTTCTTCGCTTCTATTCAGATGAATTGTTTATTGAATTAGTGAAAATTATGGCGGAGTTGTATGACTTGAGTTCTCCATGATATAGTGATAATATGGCAAAACGAAGAAGCTGGGAGGAAATAAGCAGTCAGCATTCCTCATTGGCAATATCAGCACTGTCAATAATATTTTTTCCCTGAAGAAATATTACAAACATGTAAAAATGTTGGGTAAATCAAAGACAAACCCGTATACAGTAAGTCCTCTCTTAACGTCGTCCCGCTTAACGTTGTTTCGGTACTACATCGCTGAACTTTAGAGACCAAAAATTCGTTTAACGTCCCGGTGATCCGATACTACGTCGTTTTGCGTCGTTACGGACTACTTTCTATGGTGCATCACCCGCTCTTGTCTGGCCTCGCTACGCTCTCTCGGCTCGGCCCGCAGCCCTCACTCGCGGAACATAACAGTGTCCCCAAGCGAAGCCGAGCCAGTCTCTGTTATGACTTCACATCATTTGTGTGTGTTGAAGTGCTTTTGCTCTAAAACTGTACTATAACCATTAAAAATGGCTTCCAAGCACCCATCAAGTGCTACTGATGCTAGTGTAGTGAAGAAGCAATGTAAGACCATTACCTTGGCTACGAAAATGGATGTATTAACCCGATTTGAAAAAGGGGAACGTGCTGTGGACATAGCCACTGTGCTTTGTCTAACCCCCACAACGGTGCGTACTATCCGGACCAACGCTGACAAGATTAAGGTTAGTGCTGGAAGTGGTTCTTCTCTGAGTGCAACTAAGACGACTCGTACTAGAAGCACTGTGATAGAGAAGGTGAAAAAGATGCTGCAATATGGATGGAGGACCAGAATCAACGCACTGCGCCTGTGAGCCTTATGGTTATCCAGCATAAGGCCAAATCCTTGTTTGACGACTTAAAGACAGAAGAGGGTGAAGGATCGAAGGAAGAGACCTTTACGGCCGGCCGAGGATGGTTTCAACGAGTTAAGCGTCGGTATAACTTCCACAATATTAAGATGACTGGTGAAGCTGCCAGTTCTGATACAGTTGTTGCCAAAACATTCCCGCCAGAATTCAAACGGATTATCTAGGAAGGAGGCTACTCATCGAAGCAAGTCTTCAATGCCTGAGAGGACCTACAGTATATCTCCAAGGAGGAGAAAAGAGCGGCAGGTTTTAAAGCGGCAATAGACCGCTTGACGCTGCTGCTTGGCGCGAACGCTGCCGGTGACTTCAAGCTGAAGCCAATGCTGATTTTTCACACTGCCAACCCACGGGCCTTGAAAGGTTACTCTAAGGATCACCTTCCTGTGATCTACAAGGCAAATAAGAAGGCATGGATAACCGGCGCCATATTTAGCCAGTGGGTAAACGTGTATACTGTCCCTGCAGTGAAGGAATATTGTGCCAAGGAGAACCTAGACTTCAAAATTCTTCTGATCGTTGACAATACTCCAGCTCATCCTCCCAATCTCGACGACTTACATGACAGTGTAAAAGTTGTATTCCTGCCTCCCAACACAACAGCATTGATGCAGCCTATGAACCAAGACGTCATCGCCACATTCAAGGTGTATTATTTATGCAGTATCATGGCCCAGCTGCTTGAGGCTACAGACGGAGAAAATAAACCTACGATCCGAGAATATTGGTGAGGCTTCAACATTCTTCATGCAATTGACAACATTGGCAAGGCATAGGAAGAGGTTTCAGAAAGTTGCCTGAATGGTGTGTGGCATAAATTGTGGCCCGAGTGCGTCAACAGTTTTACGGGATCACGGACTTAGTCCCAGCAGTGAATAGGGATATCCTCAGCTTGGCTAGACAGGCAGGCTTTGATGAGCTGGAATCAGAGGATATTGAGCAAGTCCTGGCATCCCATACAGAAGAGTTCACCAATGAGGATCTGCAACAACTAACCGAACACAGTCCTGTTGAAGACGACGACGATGAAGAAGAACCTCAACGAACGCTAACTACCAAGAGGCTGGCAGAATCGTTCAACATGTTCTAGCAAGGCTATGCAAATCCTTGTAGATGACAACCCAAACAGAATGTAGCTGAAAGGTTCAACGCAGCATTGATGAAAGTCTTGGTTGTTACACTGAGATCCATAAGGAGAAGAATGAGAGTAGCACCAAGCAGTAACACTGGATTAATTTTTTCGTCGCGGGATGGCAGAAGGAGCTTCTTCACAACAGTCGGCAGCCAAGGAGGAGCAACCAGCGGCGGAGGAACCCCAGTCAGAGGAGGAGGAGGAGGCGCAGAGTCTCAGTGACTCACCACTCTCCTCCTCGGCTCCCACCTCCTCCTCCTCCGCTGCTTCACTACCCACCACACACTCGCTCTACCACCTCCACCCATCGGTGAGTATCAATACAAACTTAGTAGTTGTATATGTATGCATTATTTTCTATAGAAATGGCAATGATTTTCTGTACATGAAATGTATTTCATGGGGCAAAGGGAGGCCGGGGAACATAACTCACGTATTTTATCTATTTCTTATGGGGAAAATTGATCCACTTAATGTTGTTTCGTAAAACGTCGCGTTTTCAGAAACATAAACCCAACGTCAAGCGAGGACTTACTGTACGGTGTTTTATCGTACCTCCCAACCTTGCTGTTTCAGTGATTGGCCTTATACCCAAATTCAATAATTCAATTAAATTTGTATCTCACCTACGACATACTGCCAGCTTTTGTCTTGGAGTGATGGCTTCTCTAAAGGTTGTGTTTTCCTTACGTCATTCCTCTTCTATTTTTGACAAAATCATCTCAAAAGTGCCAATGTTCAAATGAAAGTACTGAAAGAATTTACTTTCATCATCAATCAAATGAGGCTAGAGTGTATGTAACTCCCCCTCACTCTTCCTATCTTACAACATCGGATGAACCCAAAATTTCTTCCTTTTCCAATTTTGTTCTTTTCTTTCTTCTTCCTCCTCGTCTAATGCAATTGCGATCATTGCCAACTCTGATGAAGAGAATTCGCACATCTTCCCATGAGACTACCCGTGACCGGAGCGAGACCGTCCCTTAACTGGACCGTGACCGTCCCTATAGTGTGAATAGAACCTTAGAAACTAAGACTAAAATAAGCTGTGAATATATGGTATGTTTACATTAAGTTTGTACCTTAAGATACCATTAATTTTATTCATCTGTTAATGACAATAGCTGTTAATAGAATATCATATTTAGCTTAAGAGGAATGAAAACATTTTCTCTGTTACTTAGAAGACGACCATGAAGCAGTATTGGTGGTCTAGGGTCGCAAGATACCAATATGAAGTTGAAGTTTTATTGTCCACAAGCACCCACACAAGATGGAAAGTAGGAACATCAAGGCCAAAACCTCAAAGGTAACACAAGGTACAAGGGTCTACATAATGCTCAGGTGACTCACTGATAATTCAACAGCATTATGACAATGGGGCAGCTATATTTCTATCATTAATATCAGTATCAATGAAATACCAAGATTATGTTGGATTATAACTAAGACGTTTGTGTTTTGAGAGATGAGCTTGAGAATTTCACCATAGGTACAGTCCACACCACTTATAAGCCACACAGACTGGCTGCCTCAAAATTCCTATCCAACAACTTGGCTGGGTCCATCCCTCCCTAAACACACAAACCAGACAATTAATCAGTGGTCAGCCAAGGTGTAAAGTCAACGCCTACCACCAAACACGTTAGTATGGAAAGGTTCTACAAACTGAAAGAAATGTAACTAGGTATAAAAATAGCCCCCCCCCCCCCTCTCTCTCCCAAATACCAGTGTAAACAACAGCAATTTATCCCACCTTTTAAAAAATTATTACTTGGTCCTAAAAGTACTATAACTATTTCAAGTAACTCTACAGCTTACCATGCTGAAGTAACCAGTAAGCAAGAATGAATGTTGAACAACAAACTCGTCTTGATCTAATACTTACATTTTGTATTATAGTCTATGTCCTTCATTTCATTACTCTCTTGCCTAATGTTGATTTCTGACCCCAATCCACTTGATTCATAGCTTTCAGAACTAAAGGCTTGGTTATTACAGCTGTCCAAGAGGTCTAATGACATTGGATCTGCTTTGATGTCGCCCTCTGAAAAACAAAGAATATCAGAAATGACTAAACTCAAATTTTCAATGCATTTTAAAAAAATTACAGATTTTAAAAAGAAACAATAATACCAACCAACTATAAATATGGATATGCTCATCAAAAATTTCCTGCATGGTAACACATCCAGGCTAAACTTGCACACACCGTACTCTTAGTTCTATATTCCCACCATATCTGTAGAGTTACCCTTGCACTTAACATCCCCTGTCAAATTCTTCATGATCACTCCTACGTAAGCTAACTACAGTATCATGCAACATTTTGTAAGGAGAACTAGTGTAATTTCCTCCAAAATACTTAATCATTGTACATTTAAGTAGACCTCTTTTACCAAGGATGACAGTCATATTCCATATTAGAGAGCACATGGTTGTCAACTGTTCATCAGGTAAAGCTGAACCTAGCTTTCAGCATAAGTCTGAGCTTCACTGAGGAAGTTTGGACAATGTTGTGATGAATCATATAATGGTAAGATTGAGACAAGGGAGGTGTCTAGATCATCAATGCTCAGTGATGATGAGGCTGTTAACCCTTTGGCCCCGGGTGACATTCCAGAACACGCGCCTTTTCCCGCCACTGTTTAAATGCCCAGCGCAGGTTATCAGGTTCCAGTGTGACTATTTGCCTGTCACGCCACACCTCGGCCACAGGGAAGCTTCCTGAACATAATTACCTACTTTTGTTTGTTTCATTTTCATTGTTTGTCCATTTTATCATGTTGTATCAAAGTAATATTGCTAAAAGTAGTGTAGTTGTATTGTAGTGTAGTATTACTGTAAAATAATGCTGTGATTATGTTATAAATGTATTTATTTGTGGAATTATTATTATTTTATGTATTCTAAATGAATTATTTATAGCAAATAAGTATTAAGATTAGTAAATATACACATAACTGGCCACCTCTGACACAGAGGCGAGCTAAAAATAGCTGCTAAGTGCCGAGGGACCACGAGCGTCAGCTGTCAAACCAACACTGTCTCCTTATCTCCCTCCCCCTCCTCCCTCCCTCTGCGCAACCAGAGAAGTTTCTAGAGGGTCAATATATAGTTTTTGTTACTTATTTTTTTTTTTTATAATTTTAAAAGGTTAAAATAATTTTTGGAGAAGTTAATTTTTCTCAATTTACCCGCAAGTGGGGGGGAGCAATTGCCACCAGCAACCCTAACCTGGGGCTTAAGGGTTAAAATCTTAAATCAAACCATATAATGTCACAACTGTTACTAAATATTACCAAGTAACTACTGCAGGTACATCACCAATTTTCCGGCACCCTTGGTTCCAAAGCCTTGCCGGATTATCCGTTTTGCCGGACCAACTGAAGTCAGGTAATAATAATTCAACAATACGCCTCTGACCCACTAATTATACACCTCCCGTGTCTCTAAAGCACCATGGACTTCTAGAAACTCAAATTAAATGTGAAAAAGTCATAATTTTGAGCAACATTACTGTACACACTTTGTACTCCAAATGTACTACAAGTACACTAGACAAAAAAAAATTATCTCTTGTGCAAACTATGTGATGTTTATACTCAAATTAATCACTATCTTACAAGGATTCCAGCAATGCAAGTTATATTCTACTAAGTCTAGTCAGCTACATTTTATAAGATAAAAACTTTAAGCCTAAAACTACCTTCACCCCAAGCTGGGAGGAAAGTTAAGTGCCCCCTCATAGTTTTGTCTGAACTAAAGGAGGTGCCGGACCATCAGTTCCCATAAAATCGGTGGTGTATGTATACCAGGTAGCTACTGTATGTATTTCATTTAAGAGGAATTAATAGAACACACCTTAGAGGGACCCAATAATCAATGCATATAAGACCCTCCTGAAGAAATGACAATGTCTGTTGTTATAAAATTAAGCAAAAACTAATATTTTCTTCAATACAAGAATGAGAAGTGAGTAACACTGACCAAACAGAGGCGACTCATCACGAGAGCTCAGTGGTGTGTGGGGATCTTCCTCACTGGTAAACTTATTGAAATTTCCCTCTTCAAACTCCAGCCTCTTAGCAACTGTGTGCAGTGATTCTGTAACTGTGGTAGGGAGATCTCCACGGTTTGGGGTGTCAAATGATCCTAGAAACAAAATTTTATTTAGCATTATTTTATAAAAGAGTACAGTATATTATCTATTGCCCCTAGTAAATAATCAGACAGGCAAAAAATAAATTTACAGTACAGGTAGACACAATATCTTTTCCATGAGACTTTAGCTCAAGCTTAGAGCTAAGTAAAGCTAGTACAGCACAGTGTTAACACAACGTTATGAGCAAAGTCTTGTTTTGATGGGTTCCTACACTACATTAACCATTACCAATAAAATATGACTTTGAAAATAACAGGAAAACATAAATCAAGTTAATTTTTTGCTTAAGGCTTGTGGGAATTTATGAAAGAGCAGCCACCCAATATAAGTTTTGGTTAAATTACTTTTAAACTGTACATTTCACATTACAGTACTGAATTTACATATAAGACACTACAGTATATACTGTAGTGGACACTGTAACCAAGAATCCACACAAAATAAATTTGTTATATATATTTGGGTGGAATTTTAATTTAGACACATATTGCCCTAATACCTTTACCCCAAACATGTCTTCAGGCAAAATTTCAGTTCCTCATCTCAGTATTCAGGGGTCCCGCATTTTGTGAGCAGTGAGGATGAACTGCTCTCTGAAGAGGAAGATCTTAAGAGCATAAATGGCCTTTGCCATCCATCTGGCTTGGTGGAAGGCCCCAGGTGCACTGATCTTCACACCTCCCTCTGGAATTTCCCCCAAAAAGGTGTATGACAATAAGTTCCTTGTAATCGTCCCTGAGGTGAGCTAGAATTTTTATGACTAAAATAACTCAACATTTTGCGGGACCCCCAAACATCATACAATTTTCTTCAAATTTTATACAAAGCTTCACTAGTGTACATGAAGTGCAACGAGGGCACTATGTGCTCGCTTGGTTCAGACAACTTTCAAATTTTCACCCTGTAATTTGGACCACCCAAATATACGTACAGTGATTTTAATGCTTGACAAATTTAAAACTTTATCAGAATTCCCAAGGGCAAGTTTCCTTCCCATATCACAAATTTTTGGGTCATAATTTCAAAATTCCGTAACCCGGATTTCCGCATCGTGAATTCACGAACACTGAATATAAGACCTTATGAAAAAAATTGGGTATGGTACCATGGCTGCCAAGATTATCATATTTGTCATAATATTTTAGGCGAGAAATGATAAATGTTTCATAGATGGTGTTGATATTTACATGGAGTAAGTTTTTTGTAATATAAACTCATAAATTTAAAAAAAATAATTGTGTTCTCTACGTATAATTCAAGTCTGGGTGTGTAAATAAACACGTAAATACGTACTTGCCATAGAAATCATTCAAGATATTATAGTCTACCCTAGTAAAACCATTTTGTCTTATACAGAAAAAAAAATGGAAAAATTACAATACAGTGAGTTCTGCTATAACGCGAATTTGCTCTAACGCGATTTATGAATTGAGGAACGATATTTGTAAAACGCGAACTCGTTTGCTCTAACGCGATTCCACTCGAACGGTTGTTATGGCTTCAGTTCACGTTCGACATCACATGTTCAATTGAGTTATGTGTTTTGTTTGTGAACAATTGCAGAAATAATGTATGTAATATTTATGTATACAGTATACCTATATATTATAAGTAAATTGTAAAATTTTAAATAAAAGAGAAAATCAAATTACATAGCGTTTTACACCAGCGCTCTCTCTACATCACACACAGTGTTTACAGTTCACGTTCGACATCACATATTCAATTGATTTATGTGTTTTGTTTGTGAAGAATTGCAGAAATAATTTATGTAATATTTATGTATACAGTAAACCACTCACAAGGGACTGACCGCACGGTTGGAAGAGGGGGGGGGGGGGGGGCAAGGTGGGGTACTTTGATTGACAGATAGTGTTGTGAAGAATATTTTTTTTTTTTATTAACTGAAGATATTTGTTTTAGCCCATAAAATTCATACAAATTACCCGGTCAGAATATAATTTACATTGCTGGAATTCTTATAATTTGATGATCATTATGAATATAAACATCATATATTTTGCATTAGACATACAAATTTTAGATAAAATGTTTTCTCTGAGTAACTATGTTATCTTTTGTGCAAAATATATGACATTTATATTCAAAATATTCCTGGTCTTACAAGGAATCCAGCAATGTCAATTGTATTATCCTAACTTTAGTTTGAGGTATTATTTATTAAAATTTAGTGGTTTTCCCCCAAAAATTTCTCAGAGAGGGAAGAGCCGGCAGTGTAGTGTGAGAAGAGGGGGAGGGAGTCGAGTCCATTATTTGAATGGACATTAACTTGGCGACTGTATTTCTCTATTTCTCTTAAGTATTAATTGTGTGCATGTACCATCATAAAATTAAGATGTTATTTTTACTACAACATAGTTATGTGTCTTCAAAAAGTGGAGTTTGGGGGTCGGGCCGGTTTCTATTGGAATTAATCCCATATGTTCTGTTGTTCACTTAACGCGGATTTCACTTAACGCGGGACCCTCTGGGTTCTATTGACCGCGTTAAGTGGGGTACAACTGTATATGTAAATTGTAAAATAAGAGAGAAAAACAAAATAAGTAGCGTTTAAAGTGTACTGTACATTGTGGCTTGGGGCTGGGTTATGCAGTGTTTACAGTTCACATTCGACATCACATGTTCAATTGATTTATGTGTTTTGTTTGTGAAGAATTGCAGAAATAATTTATGTAATATTTATGTATACAGTATACCAGTACAGTATATGTAAAATGCAAAATGTTAAATAAGAGAAAAACAAAATACATAAGCCTTTTAGACCCGCGCGCTCTGTTCACTCCACACGTTCAGTTTGAAACACGTGTAAAGTTTTTAAGTGTCCTCAGTGAATTCTGATTACTGTTTCTTCAATTTTGTGACTATGGAAAAGAAGAATATCTCTGGGAAGCACTCTGGTGATCGTAAAAGAAAGGCTATAACACTTGAAGAAAAGCTTTATGTTTCATGACTCCTCAGCCTCAACATCAACCTTCTCCCCCATCAAGTTATATTCATATTTTTTCAAGGTAAAGTGTAACATTTACTGTATGATTTCATTATTAGATATGAATGTAACATTTATTTAGACTGTGCTATCCTTTGTGTTAGGCTAACTACGAAATTTTTTTTCGATTTGGAGTAATCTGCACCTAACCCTATTTTCTCCATAAGCCCTGTTATTTCTATTACACGAATTTCTATAACACGATGTTTTACAAGAACACAACTATCGCGTTATAGCAGAACTACCTGTACAGTATACAGTTGGTCCTCGTATTACGCGGTTAATGTAACCCGGAGGGTACCGCGGAAAGTGAGAAACGCGTAAAGTGAATAACATAACATATGGGATTAATTGAAATGGAGTCTGGGCCGATCCCCAAACTCCACTTTTTGACGACACACAACTATGTTGTATTAAAAATATTATCTTAACTTTATGATGGCATGCACACACAATTAATAATTAAGAGAAATATCAATAATATTAGGTTTTTTAACACTTACATTAGTAGAAAAGATGGCTGGGCACACGGGGATGGGCGGTTGGTCCGAGGCAGAGGGCAGATTATTGGCCCTCACCTGTATCACTTGTATCAATTGTATCACTATCCACCACAGAGGCTTGCAGGGCCTCTTTGTCAAACCCCCCAAAGTTCATATAAGTCCATATCCTCACTATAATTATCACTATCACTGACTTGGGCCGGCTGTAGTGGGTGAAGAACTGGTAATGTTTTGATGACTGGGCGACCTTGTGCGCACCATTTTCGCGCCTCTTACACAACATGGCGGATGGCGGGAGGTTTGGATCCAAAAATGGGGCGGCTTGCCAGCCGCTCTCCGCGTAATGGGGTTCACGACTGCGGAATGTGAAAATGTTGGGTTCTGGCAAGGCACCGCGTTAACAGTGAAACGCGGATTGTGGGACCGCGTAATATGAGGACCAACTGTAGTCTGGATTTAAGGCGGTTTTTGTTTACGCGTTTGGTCATTTACGCAGCACCTTGCCAGAATGAAATGTTTTAATTACGCTAAAATTTCATCATTTACACGGGTGAAGTATTATTTGTTTATTTACGGAGGATATATATGTTTTTAGCTCATAAAATATATAATTTACATTGCTGGAATCCTTACAATGGTGATCATTTTAAATATAAACATCCTAAAATTTTCATTAGACATGCAAATTTTAGATGTAATTAAGATGATGATGAAAATGAGCAAAAATTTTATCTTTTGTGCAAAATATATTAAGTTTACATTCAAAATATTCCCTGTCCTGCAATGAAGCCAGCAATGTCAATTATATTATCCTAACTTTAGTCTGGGGTATTATTTATTACTGAAAATGTAAATATACTGTTTTTCCCCAATCATTTCTCTGGTAGGGAGGGAGGGAGGGACCCAGCGAGCGTAGGAAGAGGGGGGGAGTTGAGTCCATTATTTGAATGGACATTAACCAGCGACTGTATTTCTCTTAAATATTAATGGTGTATGCATACCATCATAAAATTAAGATGTTATTTTTACTACAACATAGGTATCGTGTTGGAAAAAGTGTAGTTTGGGGGTCGGCCCAGTCTCTATTTCAATTAATCCCATTTGTTCTGTTATTTCGTTTACGCATTTCTCGTTTTACGCGGACCTCCTCGGGTTCAATTGACCGCGTAAATCAAGACTATACTGTACTGTGTGTGTTTTGTGACACACACACACACACACACACATATATACAATACAGGTAAAAGAAATAATTGTCCTAAGGGCAAACACATAAAGGGAATATACATTTAATTGCACACGAGTAAAAATGTAACCCCACCCCCCAACGGGTCAGCAAATGATACTCGCAGATTTGGCTATTGGCAGCCATTTTGAGACCAAAACCTCGACGAATTTTAAGAGCATGTTGCATCTCAAAATCAGGTTGGTTCATATTGAAAATACTGTAGTGTACAGTGTAGTGTAGCGTAGTGTAGTGTCATGTAGTGTAGTGTAGTGTAGTAGTCTCTGAATTATCATTAAATAAACTCTAATTAGAAGTGTAAATTACTGTGTATTATAAGCACTTACCAGCAAAGCTTGATGGGGCACTAGTGGGAGTTGAACCTGGGTTAGTAGTAGATGTAACAGGAAGAGCTGTGGTGACGGGTGAGGGAGCGACCAGGGCAACAGGAGGAGCAGCAGGAGTCAGGCGGACAACAACCAGATGCTGGTATTCACAACTGGTGGTTGGACTGCTCTGCATTGATCCACTGCTTGCCTGTTTATATGTACAAAAATATATATTTTACTTATGTCTCCTTATATTAAGGTTTATTTTATGTATTACTGCAGAGAACATTATACAGTATTTTAATAAAACACAATATAAAAATATGAAGTGTTATACAGTACAGTACTGACCAACTCATACTATATACTAGTATCAATGACTCCTGTAAGGTCTCAAGTCAACCGGTCACCTCAACACAACTTTCCACTTCTAATGCTGTAAAGTACTTAAAAATATCTACAAACACAACCACTTGTAACATGAGTATTTCTTCTGTACTTTAACCTATCAATTTTTATCCAACAAAAACTTGCAAAACTTCTAACTCAGTAACGTAATCATATATCTATAATGTCTATGTAAATTAACTACCTGTATTCGTTGTCACTAACTAATTTACTAATTCTTTTAATATTTCACAATGGAAATACTAACTTCAAAATTGCAGTCTATAGAATGGGCAATACTGTACCATTCTCTACTGTACATGTTAATCATATATAAACCCAGTACTATCCATTCTTCTTACAATCTGCTATCCTGTATTACTCTTTAAAACTGTATATCATCCATATGGCTAAATTCTCAACACTCACAATCCATCACTCAATGGGAAAATGGTTTCGCATTACGGAAAGATCTTCAGGAATGGAATCCTTCTGTAACCCGGGGGATAACCGGTACCCTTGATTGTACCAATATCCATCAGTACATACACCAATACATATCCACCCATCAATATTCACTCACTCAACACATCTAGAACAGCACAATATACAAATCAAAGTTCAGTAATTTAGTAACAAATACTGTATTACATAACAAGCAGTCTAACATTTGTACAATAAAATACCAACCAGTGGAGAGTTGAAAGCGCTTCCTGCCTCTGAGGCCGTATCAGTGCTGGGAGTAGACGGAGGACCCGGTGACGTTTCTATGGTCAAAGGCGTGGCATAATCCGGTGGGGCCGAGATGCTTCCAACTGAGGGCATGCCGAGTATCTGAAGAGCAAATGAAAGATAAAAGTAAGGAAAAAGTGTACGGAAAAAAGAACGGAATTCTTCAGAAACTCGGGATCTGTCACTGTGGGAATTTTTAATGAATGTATTTTTATTTGGGATTTTTGAACTGGCGATCATGTGCTGTTACAGTATCAAGAAAACTCATTCTTTCTCCTATATCTTACTGTCAAAACAAACCATGTAATTGGTATATAGTACAGTACAGGAAACCCTTCGAATATCGGACTAATTCACGCAAGACCTGTCTGTTATAGGGAGGATTCTATTAATGGAAGTTTTTCCTATTCCAACAATCAAAATGCATATCTTGTATGGTAAAAAAAATGTTGTGTCAAAATTCAACTTGCTTTATTTTTTCCTCTAAGCATATTTTGTTAAAAAAAAAAAATCATAAATTACCATTTTTAATTGTGTCCTTTCAAATTGGGAGAATTCTAAATCTGCATACTGCCATCACTACTTTGGGTAGACTTTACAGAGAATTTCCTCTACCTTATCAGGTGAGTGTTAAACTCTATTTATTTAGCACATATCATATATCCATGCATAAATAAGGCTTTGTTGAACCTGATTTGTGAGTTAATGAAAAAAATAAATAAAGATTCACTCATGGGTGCACCTGTTGTGATGTGCTGTTTTGTTACTATCTGCTGCCATTAACCAGTACTTACACTCTGCTGACCTGGGTTATCTTAAGGGGTATCAATATGCTGAGAATATGGAAAGTGAAAGACTGGTATAAAGAATTTATAGTTTAAGGAAGGAGAAGGGAAGGCCAAGAAAAGAGAAGGAAAGTATGATCAGAAGTAAAGGAAATGGACATGTAAGAGGCAGCAACATACAGTAACAAGAAAGCATGGTACCAAGTGCTTCAGGGAATGAGACAGCACTAACAGTTAGTGAAAGGAAATTCTGTGTTTATTCTAAATTATGAGCCAGGTTGTAGTAAAATCAAAGTCAATAAAGTTGAGGGACAACAAAGAATTTGACTCTGACCGCAGTAGTGTGCTCCCTCTTGATGGGAGTGTGGTGTAGCCCAGACACAGGGGTAAGCTCATGGGATTCACTAATGGGTGTATCAGCATAACCTTGAGCCTCCAGCTTTTGGGATGCCGCAACAGCCAAGAGTGACAGGTTGTTCCCTTCTTCTGGAGAAAGGAAATGTACAAAAGCCTAATGCAACAATGGTAATCATGTTAAAATATACATAGGCTGAATATTCTGGCCAGTGACAGCAATTATTATACTTGGTTATTACAGGTTGACAACCCTTAATCCGAAATTCCGAAAACCGAAAAGCTCTAAAAACCGAGTTTTTTTGTGGGGCAATTTTTTTTTTTTTTTTTTTTAAAAACAGGGATTAACCCACCCGGGCATAAATCACTGACTCACATGGGGGCCTGGGGGGCGAAAATGTAATAGCAATAATAATTATAATAATAATAATTATTCATAGTAAATAAAATTTTTAATTAAAATACTGTAAACCAAAATAAAATAATAATAACAATAGTAATAATAAAACATAATAAAATTAATAATAATAATAACAATAATACTGTAATAAAATAATAATAATAATAAAGAAATACAAGAATGAAAAAAAGATGAAAAGTGAGAAATGCGACCTAGACCTATGAATTATTATTACAGTATTATTATTATATCCCCCCCCCCCCCCCAAGGCCCCGATGTGGGTCAGTGATCTATGCCCGGGAGGGCTTATAGAAAAAAAAAAAAAAAATCCTAACCATTCTGAAAACCGAAAAATTCCGAAATCCGAAATACCTCTGGCCCCAAGGATTTCGGATAAGGGATTGTCAACTTGTACTGAAATCTGACTTCTTCTTTACTTCAGTCTCATCCAAATGGTAATAAATTATAATAACCTATTAAACTTTATAAAATGCCCCCAAAATTTATTCACTATAAATATACAATTAGTGTTGCATGTGCTCTGTAAACATCCTCTTTATTATTACAGTACAGTTCGTCCCCGAATTACGTACATCCGAATTACGTACAAACGGCCGATACGTACATCGTTTCTGAAGTCTTTAATTGCAAAAATATTGTCTTAAAAGGGCGAGCAATTTTTAAATTTGGCGGGCGAGCCAGCCGCACCGCGCCGCCACTATCACTGACCATGCAGACGACACGCTAGACGCACCAAAACAACAAGTGTGGTCATTGTGCATACAGTACTTCTCCTGTGAATTTCTGCCCTATTTTGTACACTTTACTCTGTGTGCAATGACTGGTGTAAAGCGTAAGAGTGGTGAAGCCAGTGGGAGGAGTAGTGTTCAAAAGCTTACCGTCCTCTGGCGCGCCGGTCCCAGAGAGGACGGCGCTGTACAGGACGTTTGTTTACTCCAGGTCTCGCGCACAGCGATGGTTATTTCGTTCATCTTTTCGTTTTATCCATGGAGTAAATTTAAAAGTAGACTTCGAGAAAACATTCAGTTAAAACACAAGGATATTAAAAGTTTGAGTCAATAGTACAATTTGTAGTATGTTTAATACAACATCTCTACAGAAATGCATAAACATGAAATTAACGCATCGGCGACTTTTGCCGGTCGGAACAACGCATCGGCTACTTTTGCCGGTCGGAACTCACGTCCTGTGGCGCGCCGGTACCTGGTAAGGTTTTGACCCCTGTTGTGGTGTCTCAGTATGATTCAGGAGAAAGCCTTAAGTCTTTTCAACGATCTAAAGAAAGATCACCCTGATGATACTGTGACATTCAATGCTAGCAATGGGTGGTTTAACCGATTCAAGGTGCGAAATAAGCTGCATAATGTTCGAGTGACTGGTGAGGCGGCGAGTGCTGATTGGAAAACAGCACAGGATTTTCCAGATAACCTTATAGGGTTGGGGGATTTTCGAGTTAAGTACATTTCGAGTTAAGTACAACCTTTTGGTCCCCATTATGTACGTAACTTGGGGACTTACTGTAGATATAAAACTTAATGGATAAAAGTCCTTGTGGCCTAGCCGGTAAGCGTTCCCTAGTCACACCCAGTAGGTCGAGGGTTCGATTCCTTGCTGGTGAGGTCGTTGATTATATGTTCAAAGTCCGCGTGTTAAATGGACTAAAAATGAAGTATATATATATATATATGCTGATAAGTACAAGGAAAGAAGAAAACACGAAGTTCCCAAGCGCTTTCGTGTAATTCACATCATCAGGGTTGAGTACAGACTAGTCTGTACTCACCCCTGAAGATGTGAATTACACGAAAGCGCTTGGGAACTTCGTGTTTTCTTCTTTCCTTGTACTTATCAGCATATACCTAGATCACGCGCACCTACAGTGATTTACTTGCATATATATATATATATATAAATATATATATATATATACTTCATTTTTAGTCCATATAACACGCGGACTTTGAACATATAATCAACGACCTCACCAGCAAGGAATCGAACCCTCGACCTACTGGGTGTGACTAGGGAACGCTTACCGGTTAGGCCACAAGGACACTAAAAGCAGTTCTAGACTCAGTTATATTTCACACAAAGCCTGTTCATCGAGCTGATGGCGCCGTGAACCTCAATGGGAAACTGCCCGTGCCTCTTATGTGGTGTCAGTAGCATTTTACCGAATCCAGCTGGTATGAAACGCGAGGTACATATATATACTTCATTTTTAGTCCATATATATATATATATATATATATATATATATATGTATGTATATATATATACAGTGGTCCCTCGGTTAATGAACAAAATTCGTTCCACAAAACATAAGAAAATAAGGAGTCTGCAATAGGCCGGTTGGCCTGTGCATGGCAGCTCTTGTCGAGAGTTACTACCACTCTCTATCATCCATGAATCTATATAGCCTCCTTTTAAGACTTTCCAGCATTCCAGCACTTACTACAAAGTTGCTAAGCTTGTTCCACTCATCCACCACCCTATTTGTGAACCAGTTCCTTCCTATCTCCCTCCTAAAACTAAACTTATCCAACTTATATCAGTTGCTACGAGTTCTATCCTGCGCCTATTCGTTAAACGAATCCATTGTTTCAATGGGATATTGGGTAATTGGTTCCAGCTCACAGAAAAGTGTATACAAAGTATAAACAAAATGCAGTAAAGTTCACTTACTTTGAGGTGTGTATGTAGAAGGTTCCTGGTTGATGATGATGATGGGAATTAGAAGTGGGGATGGAGGAGAAGGGAGAAGAGAAGGAAGTGGGGGTGGAAGAGGAGGAAGTGGGGGTGGAGGAGAAGGGAGAAGAGAAGGAAGTGGGGTGGAGGAGAAGGGAGAAGAGAAGGAAGTGGGGGTGGAAGAGGAGGAAGTGGGGGTGGAGGAGAAGGGAGAAGAGAAGGAAGTGGGGTGGAGGAGAAGGGAGAAGAGAAGGAAGTGGGGGTGGAGGAGAAGGGAGAGAAGAGAAGGAAGTGGGGGTGGAGGAGAAGGGAGAAGAGGAGGAAGTGGGGGTGGAGGAGAAGGGAAAGAAGAGAAGGAAGTGGGGGTGGAGGAGAAATCACCTTTCTTTGGACCCATGCTTGATGCAGTAATTTCACCAATAAAATTTTAAGTTCACTAGGTGTAATTAAAGATTATTTTCATTAAATCAACACAGCACTGCGCTATATATTATCAATATGTTAACTAAATTTCAGAATGACCAATAATTTTAACATAAAAACGTAAAAATACTCTGTATTCAAGAGAGCGACAAACATGATGTTTCTTCCACTGTAAACAAAGTTAAACTGACGCTTTGGCGGGTGAGTCAAGTGGCTGATGGGTGCACAAAAAACTAGTTCCCAGTACTGCATATATTATCAATATGTTAACTAAATTTTAAAATGACTAATAATTTTAATATAAAAAATGCAAAAATATTCAAGAGCACAACTTTCTTGATATTTACTCCACTGGAAACGAATGTAAACATGGAACAGATTACTGTATTGGCAGACTAGCCCATCAGCTGATGCTCACAACAAAACGTGTTTGTTGTAAGGATTTCGTTAATCGAAGTTTTGTTCGTTAACCGAATTGAAGATCCTTATGGGAGCTAATTCGGTAACCGAAATTTTTTTAATCGAACCATTCATTAACCGAGGGACCACTGTGTGGTGGGATTATATATATATAGTATATATATATATATATATATATATATGTATATATATATATATATATATATATTATATATATATATATATATATATATACAGTAGTACCCCGCTTAACGCGGTCAATAAAACCCACAGGGTACCGTGTTAAGTGAACAACAGAACTTATGGGATTAATTCCAATAGAAACCGGCCCGATCCCCAAACTCCACTTTTTGAAGACACATAACTATGTTCTAGTAACAATAACATCTTAATTTTATGATGGTACATGCACACAATTAATACTTAAGAGAAATAGAGAAATACAGTCGCCAAGTTAATGTCCATTCAAATAATGGACTCAACTCCCTCCCCCTCTTCTCACACTACACTGCTGGCTCTTCTCTCTCTGAGAAATTTTTGGGGGAAAACCACTAAATTTTAATAAATAATACCTCAAACTAAAGTTAGGATAATACAATTGACATTGCTGGATTCCTTGTAAG
Organism: Homarus gammarus; assembly: GCA_958450375.1. Lineage (NCBI taxonomy): Eukaryota > Metazoa > Arthropoda > Malacostraca > Decapoda > Nephropidae > Homarus > Homarus gammarus. The sequence goes on from CAUDMG010003609.1 coordinate 706,424, forward strand.
ACCAGGAATATTTTGAATATAAATGTCATATATTTTGCACAAAAGATAACATATTTACTCAGAGTAAACATTATATCGAAAATTTGTATGTCTAATGCAAAATCTATGATGTTTATATTCAAAATGATCACCAAATTGTAAGAATTCCAGCAATGTAAATTATATTCTGGCCGGGTAATTTGTATGAATTTTATGAGCTAAAACAAATATCTTCAGTTAATAAAAAAAAAAATATATTCTTCAGACACTATCTGTCAATCAAAGTACCCCACCTTACCTCCCCCCCCCCCTCTTCCAACCGCGCGGTCAGTCCCAACCCTCCCCCCCACCCCCCACCAATCCTCCCTTCAAGAGATGTTGGGTGAAAAAACTAAATTTTAACATTTAGTATTATATAATACCTCAGATTAAAGTTAGGATAATATAATTGACATTGCTGGATTCCTTGTAAGACCAGGAATATTTTGAATATAAATGTCATATATTTTGCACAAAAGATAACATATTTACTCAGAGTAAACATTACATCTAAAATTTGTATGTCTAATGCAAAATCTATGATGTTTATATTCAAAATGATCATCAAATTATAAGAATTCCAGCAATGTAAATTATATTCTGACCGGGTAATTTGTATGAATTTTATGAGCTAAAACAAATATCTTCAGTTAATAATAAAAAAAAAATATTCTTCACACATTAACAGATGGTCGGTCGGTCCCTCCCTCCCCCCCCACCAACCGTCCCACCAGATGTGTGGGAAAACCAGAATATTTACCTTTTTAGTAATAAATAATACCTCAAACTAAAGTTAGGATAATATAATTGACATTGCTGGATTCCTTGTAAGCCCAGGAATATTTTGAATACAAATGTCATATATTTTGCACAAAAGATAACATATTTACTCAGAGTAAACATTATATCTAAAATTTGTATGTCTAATGCAAAATCTATGATGTTTATATTCAAAATGATCATCATATTGTAAGAATTCCAGCAATGTAAATTATATTCTGGCTGGGTAATTTGTATGAATTTTATGAGCTAAAACAGGCAGTCAGGCAGGGTGGCGGGTGGGGCGAATCTAAAAATAGCTCTCGAGCCGGACACTCACCGCGCATACGTGGAAAAAACCCGCGTTAAGTGAAAGTAAACCCGCGTTAAGTGAAAGTTCAGCTCTGGCGAGGCACCGCGTATACGGTAAAACGCGCTAAGTGAAACCGCGTTAAGCGGGGTAATAATGTATGTATATATATATATATATATATGAGAAACTGAATTATCCAAATATTATGACTTTAAACTCCAGTACTGTACAGTATCATAGTAAGAGAGGTGAGAGGAAGAGTGATAGAAAGATGCAAGGTTGGTGAATAATGGTACCTGTACAGTGTTCTTTAGGGAAGCAAGTAAGCATGTGCTTGACCACACAGTCTCCTTTGGCATTGGCACAGAAAAGAAGGAATAAATTGTCCTTGGGTTTCCTTGAAGCTAGGAGATGACCTTTCCTTTTTGGACAGAAAAGTTCTGGAAGACTGTAATAACTTTGCCAGTTATGGAAACAGTTGCCATGACACTCTTGTAGATAATGGACTTTTACACAACAAAATGCCTGTCCACTGGAGACTTACTCACACCTGTAGCCAGCCTTTCCAACTACATTAATTTTTTCATTCAAATTCATCACCTGTTTTGCCTCTTTCCATCACACACACCTTCCCCACCAGGCATTTTACACTTAGAGGGTATGATTAAGGGAGAGAAATAAGCAAAGGAATTCCAAACTTCATGACAGCAAGCCAAGGTGAGCCACAATGTATTTGTGGTTTGAGAACTTCAGTGAGAAGGAAACACAGATTGCATCCAACTTGGTGGAGAGGTGGTATAGTGGGTGGGTAGTGTTGTGGGAGCAGGGTGATGAGCTGGCTAATTCATTAATGGTGGAGAGGTGGTATAGTAGGTGGGTAGTGTTGTGGGAGCAGGGTGATGAGCTGACTAATTCATTAATGGTGGAGAGGTGGTATAGTGGGTGGGTAGTGTTGTGGGAGCAGGGTGATGAGCTGACTAATTCATTAATGGTGGAGAGGTGGTATAGTAGGTGGGTAGTGTTGTGGGAGCAGGGTGATGAGCTGACTAATTCATTAATGGTGGAGAGGTGGTATAGTAGGTGGGTAGTGTTGTGGGAGCAGGGTGATGAGCTGGCTAATTCATTAATGGTGGAGAGGTGGTATAGTAGGTGGGTAGTGTTGTGGGAGCAGGGTGATGAGCTGACTAATTCATTAATGGTGGAGAGGTGGTATAGTGGGTGGGTAGTGTTGTGGGAGCAGGGTGATGAGCTGACTAATTCATTAATGGTGGAGAGGTGGTATAGTGGGTGGGTAGTGTTGTGGGAGTAGGGTGATGAGCTGACTAATTCATTAATGGTGGAGAGGTGGTATAGTAGGTGGGTAGTGTTGTGGGAGCAGGGTGATGAGCTGACTAATTCATTAATGGTGGAGAGGTGGTATAGTGGGTGGGTAGTGTTGTGGGAGTAGGGTGATGAGCTGACTAATTCATTAATACAGGGGGTCCCCGACTTATGAACATCCTCAGGAACGGAACCTATTCCTAAGTTGGGGACCCCCTGTACTGTAAGTTGATGAGCTGTGAATTAAGACGTGGATAAATTCACCAATTCATGAATACTGTATTTTAACAAACATAAGCCACCCCCAATTCTATGCCAGAGGGTGAGTTTTGGAAAGAATTCAGGCCAAACACCTTGGCTTGTGATTACAAGCCACACCATGAAGATGGAGGAGATCAGTACAATAGAGGCAGATGATTTGTGACATCTCAGATACAGATGAATCACCATAACATACAACAAACATTTCTGCAACTGGGTCTCAAAACTGTACTTCAATATGAAAAGATATATGGAGGCAATAATGTCACAAGAAAGTTTTATAAATTCTACTTACTATAAATGGAGAAAAATGTTTATGAAAAGTGACTAAATGAATGGCAATGTTATGTTAGATTCCATACATTCCTCTCTTACCAATATCATCTTCCGGTCGTGATGTGTTGATGGGTGCCGGCTTCTCTTTTCCTATGTACTGCGGGTATTTTTGTCTAACAAACTGATGAAGAGCCTCCAAAATTGTTTCTCTGAAATATAAGTCAATATTGTATGTCTTTCATAATTCACTGGAAAGATTTATTACCCTCAGCCCCAGGATGAAGGAATCCAAGATCTCTTTATATATACAACTGAATGTATGAATGACTCCGTCTCTCTGCACCGAGAAATATTATTTGTGCAGCTGTATTATCGTAATAATTAGTGTCTGGTTAGTTGTGCTCTTTCACCATTTTTCAGGGGTCATAGCTTTCTTATCTATGGTTCACTGATGAGAGCAAGTTTTGAAACATAGATCAAGGGAAAATAGTCTAAATTAAAACAACTCAGTATTTATAGAAAGATTAAATGCAGACATACAGCATATTCATTAACTATTGTTACATATACAAAGTTAATTTTATACATACATACCTGTTTCTTCTTAATGCCACAAGTTTTCTTCTGTAGGCTGTTATTTTATCAGGTACTACGGCCATTAAATTAAAACGAATGTCGTGATATGGTTCTCCCCCTGTTGCTATACCGAGCCTCTCAGTTATGACACGACGAAACTTTTCTGTCCAGTCTTCTCCCTCTGACCACGGACCTATTGGATAACCATGTAGTGAAAAACTTTCTTATCTTTAACATTCCTTCAACAAACTAATGAAATGCTAAATTTTTTTTCCAAATTGACAGCATTTGCCTTAGAATACCTTCAAGTATCTTTCCCACGTCTCAATTAGAAATGTGTTATTCATACTTTTTCGTCATTGCCTCACATATTCCTCAAAGATCTACATCACAATCCTTAAATGCTGTTCACTTACATTCATCTTCCCTCCTATTTACATTCTATTCAACCTGGGAGACACAAGTGCAAGTATCTTGTCATATTCGGCACTGTCTAAGACTTCCTCTGTCAACAGTTTTTAAATATCTTCACATGGTATTTTACTACAGTACCAAGAGCTGGGTCCCAAACTCCAACCCCTCCTGCTGGGAATGTGGACAAAGGCTTCCAACTCCCCTGTTTCTCAAGCCTGCTGTTCATGCACTCTCTCCCATCATTTACTAACATTCATTTCTTCTAATTACTTTAACATATTATTATTTTCATACTTGTTACAGCAAGACATAAATCATCGGTAAATATTTTTACATAAAATTTATAATATCATGGCAAAGTGAAAAACCCTGTACTGTATATCTAATTGGTATTAAACACCTTATCCACACATCTCCCCAAAATCATTCAATAACTACACAGCGTAAGATATGAAGCTAATGAAACCAGTACAAAGAAATCCTGGATATGATAATATTATATGATTAATCAAAGCAAAAAGGGTAATTCTTAGATCAAGATAATTCAACACTGATGTTCACTGAAGAGCAATAAAAAACAAAGGAGTTAAACAGCATACATAAAACACTAAGAAACAACTTGGACCAAACTTTTGAGCCAACTATAATATTAAACAAACTGATACAGCATGAAAGCTGATGAATTCTAACAACAGATGATACTGATAAAAAATAGTTTAAAATAAGGAGAGAGCAGAGCAGGAAAGATGACAAGTAAGAATGACTTAGTTAAGATTAAGTGGGAATACATAAAGTGGTCGATGAGGTGAGTTATGAAGATTATTCTAACATGCTGACTACTGTACTGTACACTATATCTATATGAATGTAAATGAAAATAAACCTTTTACCGTGATCAATTGGAAAAGGCTTGAGGCCATCTAGTTCAAAGAGTCGGCCACTAACAGGAACATAAGATACAAAATGAAAAGTTTCTGCATTAGACATTCGACTGCTGGTGGGCACTCCCGGAGTTTTGTCTGGTCGCCGGCGAGCCTGAGGAGCTGCGTGTGAGTTGTGTGCGTTTGCCAGCTCTGGTGTATTACCAATCGCCCAACCCTGTAGAACATAAATCATTCATTGTGGGAAAATAATGGAGGAAAATCAGAAATTATGAAATGAAAGATGATTTTTGTCTAATACAAGCCTTAAAAAGACTCCCCCCCCCCCCCCTCTCATTAAGTCAGGTGGCAGGTGAGTAGTGAGAAGATGTGTTAATAAGACATAACCTGGTAAGGAGAGGATCACTCAATAATAAACAGGGAAATAGTAACTCCTAAAAATTCAATACGTCTCAATTTAATGAACAGTTCCTTCCATGCTTTTGATGCTGTGTTCCTTGTGATGAGACCTCTACTGACCTTCTCTCTTCATTACAATGACCAGTTTATGAATTTCTGTACTTGGAACTCATGAGGAAACTTTTACAACATATCAGCCACCTTAATGAGCTAAACTCTTACAATAATAGAATGAACCCTCAAAGATCCGAACTAAAAGGGGGAACCACCTGTCTGAATCTCCCAGTAAATGTACAAAATGCATAAAATGATAAATAATTATATAAAAAACACCAAAAATACATACAGCATTTTTTGGCATATAAGACACACACCCCATTTTAGCAGTGAATATTTTGGAAAAAACTTTTGTGTGTATTTTCCTCCTGTAGCCATAGTTTTCTTAAAATAATACACACAATACCAGTAAATGTGAGGAATAAATACAAACAATACCAATAAATAAGTTACAACAAAAAATACTGTATTGCCAATCCAGTAAATAAAAGCCAAATGAAAGTTTAACACAGTCACCATTTGCATATAGTCCCTGGCTCACAATAGTAACGAAGACCAGCTGAGAAGCAGTGCTCCCCACCCACTACACTGGCCTCTCCTCCCATTATGGGTTAGCCCTTAGGACAATTATTTATTTTACTTTTTTTTTACAATATGTGTGTAGGATGGTGTGTGCATGTAACTGAGTAAAAATAAATGAAAAAAGTTTGTATTTATCTACTCAAAATTACGAGTTGAAAAACAACTACTACTGTACTATAACACCACACAGCTTGACCCAGTAGCCTGGTGGTTATAATGATGAGCCTAACTTGGCTACAATGCCATGATTAATCACTTTTAATCACTATTATATCAGCAAACACCAACAATAACAATAAATCCAGTGAAATACGACAGGGAGGGAGGAGAGTTACAAGAGCAGACGACGCTCAACTAGCAGTCAAACAGTGCCCACGGGCCTAAAATGTTCTTTGTTCTGTTTTGGGAATGCTTCTTAGGGAGGCTTCTGAGCCCAGAACCCCCCAATTTTTTTGTCTGAATCTTCCAAAATCTGGATTTACCGGGTCCAGATCTACGAGGGTTCACTGTACTAGAAATAGAGGCTTGGGAATTTTACATACACAAGTGTTAATAGCATGGTCAGTGATGAATCCTTAAATGTATAATAATAATAGTAATAATAATAAAGAATGAGAACACAACACCACCATATCAGTCACTACCACTTACTGACATTGATCTCTGGGTGTGAGAGTTGTGTGGTAATTAACTGAATATTTATCTATAATCTAAAAAGCCAATGGACAACAATTGTCAGCAGGCCAATGGCATTAATTTGGCATCATAGACTAAAACTATACAAGTCAAGTTCTTGTAAGGTAGTTTTAAAATTACATTATTAAAACTTTCTATCTGTAAGGACTCCCACCCTGAATCTGGCATCCCATGTAGCAGAGAAACATGAACAATTACCTCCTTTAGTTTGATATGAAATCATGACAAACGCATCAAAAACTCAACACTGTTAAAACTGCCTCAATTGTCATCACTTTCAATACAGCCATATAGTTGTCTGATCATCTGGAAAAATTGTTGCGAATGTGACAAAATAAAACCATCTAACATTGTCTAACCCAAATTCAAACCTAAAGAATACTTACTCTAGCTTACAATGACTGGGAATCTTAAATTAGTGTTTTTTATTACAAACTACCATTAATGCTTTGAAATGTTTTGTAATAAAAATACCAGTACAGTAATGTACCTTATTCTCTGGGTTCATTCCAATTGTGTGTATTTTGAGGCGGGAAAGGGTCGGCCCTAGATCCAGTGTTGAGCAATTGAGAAGAACAGACACCAGAGAATGTGTAGCACAGCTGTTGGGCACCATCTGTCAGTACAGTACAATATCACTTAAGTTATCATACAAAACATTATGACGACATTGAATATTATACTGTAAACACACACTAATACAAACTGTAACCACAAAAAACAATGTTGTTTAGGACACCATCCAGGGATTTATATGTAAGGTCATGTAATTTAACATAGAGCATCAACTTATTGATCAAAGTAAAGAATAATGAAGTATTTAACACCAGTCTGGATATCCCTTTATTGTATTTTACTTATGAAAGATTAGATACAAATGGGTTTATTTCATTATGTTGTGAGCACTGATGCACCCGAGTACCAAGAAAGATCATGGGCATACTACTGTATCGTAAAGATTTAAAATACAGTCCCTGTACTGAGGCCTAAAGTTTCTCAACATTTTGTCAAAGATATTGAATGATAATATACAGTAACATTATTTGTTGGACACTACAGTACTATTCTTAACAAACTATACCAAGCTACAGACAATGAGAGACTACAGTAGTAATTAAGTTGACAACATCCACATACCCAAAGAGAAAAAGATGATTTAGCTATTTAAGGTCCCATTACATACAGACAGTTTCCAATTTATGAAGATTCTGTTTACAAAAGTTTGACGTAACCAAAAAAATTAAATTGTTTAGTTTTTTGTCTTTTTGTAACCTTTTCACAATATAACAACTGAGGTGCTGACACAGGCATCTCAGGGCTTCCTGTACTGGAGTTGGTCAGTTTATAAAGAAAAATTTTACTAAAACAACATACAGTACTGTAATAAGAATGCTTAACTACTGTAAGCTAAAAATAAAGTACCGTAGTACCTGTACTGTACTGTACAGGTACATATATGCAATGCTTTAGTTATCATTATTCACTGATTTGTTTTGTGAAGCAGTGCAAAGACAGTGACTTAAGATATTATAAATAGATAAGTTTTGTCATTCTTCTTTAGATAAAAACCTTAGTAAAAATAAAATCCAGTTAAAGCCAAACATCTCAAATTATTTATACAGTACAGTATAGTATTGAACTCTAATGTACGTACAATGCAGCAGACTTACTGTTGGTGCATCATTATTAAATTAAAAGTACAATATATGTAGAATTTTAAGCCATTTTGGAAGATTTTTTTCTTTCACAGAAATTAGGTCAGCTTCTACAGTATACTAATGGGAGTCTACAGGAACATGTGATCCAATTTGTAAAGGTTTTTCAGGAACGGAACCCTTACATAAATGAGGGGTGCCTATGCAGATATACTGTACTGTACAGTATGTGATGCCAAAACACAGGTAAAACATCCAGTGCAGTAACATATAAAACTATGCAAAGCCTGACTGCATCACCCAAGAAAGATACTGCAAATATTAAATTCTTTGTAAATAAATTGGATCATAACAAGATGTGATGGTCATAAGGAATTGTCAAGAGACTGATAGAGGTGATTACTATAGGGTGCTCACATACAGTATATAGAGGACTATACTAACACAGAATCACTGATAAAGTCTCACAAAAAGTTACAGGTTCAGCAGTTCTTTTAACCATTCAATGGCAGCCATCATCATTAATGGCGCTTGTGTTTTATTTGTGCCCACACGAAGGTGCAGTAAGAGATCTTTAGCTGTCACGTAAGGGCTCACTTTAAATATAATCTAGTCTTTCCTAAAATTCACTTACTTGTTGGGCAAAAAACATATTGTTGACAACATTTTCATCTTGAACATAATTGTCTGGATTCTCTACGACTTTTCTTCTGGATCTTCTCTCTTCTATCCATCTGAAATTAATTACAGTACTGTATAATTCTTTCATCCTCCTTATGTCTTCTGCCAAACTGAAATAATAATGACATAATGCCAATTCACTTCAAATTCTTTAGAGAACAAAAGTGAGAGACTGCTGGTAATGTGGCTAACCAATTCAGGAAAAGCATAAGAATGGATGTTAACCCTTAGGCCCCGGGTGACGTTCCAGAACGTCCGCCTATTCCTGTCACTGTTTTTTTTCTTCTCTTAAATCATTTTTGGAAAAGTTGATTTTTCTCGATTTATCCCCACGGGGGGGTGGGGGGGCCTGCAGCACATTGACCCGGGGCTTAAGGGTTAAAATGTATGTCACTGGTGGTGTGGACTGGAGGCAGGTGAGCCTGATTTAAGGAGTATTTCCCAATGCTAAACTGCAGGTGGTGTAGGATCGTGTTGGGAGTGATAGCAGATAATGATTAATCTTATACAAGTTCCGACCGAATGCATTAGCGAGTACGTGACATGTTGTATTTTACTACGTCCATTATCATAGATTTATTATGTGTAGGGTATCATTATTACTGCTATATATAACATACCCAGTGAGGCCCTTACCTACTATACTGTACTGCTCACAGGTGCGACTTAACACTGTCATGACCTCATCATTATTGGAACCACATTACTCACTGAAAATACTACTTGTGTAAAAAAAAATTCTTATCTTTCACAGGGTGTATTCCTCTGATCTATAAATATTGATTTACAATCCTGTATACAGTATAGCCATTTTTTATATTGTAGTGTTTCATTTTCCAGGAATCCATCTAGAATGCTAAAAGAGATATGCCATATGCCTGTGTAGGTTAGGCCCCTGGACGATAACATACGGCAACTGATCGCCCTAAACACACCAGAGGCTATCTGGTCCAAGCCAAAACTGCAACACATAAGTGTGAAAATATTGTGTTTCAATGTGGACGTGAAGAATTTTAATTGAGTCACTTCTGATGTTATGCAGCTTATGTTGTGTTTACTATTAAGATAATGTACTCATTTGTGCTAATATTAGGTGAATGTATAAATATGATATGCCACCTAACCTTCAGTTCCCTCTTGTTAATTGATTACAGTGATACCCCGATTTACGCGGTCAATTGAACCCACGGGGTACCGCGTAAAACGAAAACCGCGTAAATGGAATAACAAAACATATGGGATTTATTCCAATAGAGACTGGCCCAACCCCCAAACTCCACTTTTTCCGACGCAATACCTATGTTGTAGTAAAAATAACATATTAATTTTATGATCGTATGCACACACAATTAATATTTAAGAGAAATACAATCGCCAGGTTAATGTCCATTCAAATAATAGACTCAACCCCCCCCCCTCCTCTTCCCACGCTCCTGGCTCCTCCCTCTCTGAGAAATGTTTTGGTGAAAACACTAGATTTTAAGGTATAGTAATAAATAATACCTCTGACTAAAGTTAGGATAATATAATTGACATTTCTGGATTCCTTGTAGGTCAGGGAACATTTTGAATGTAAACTTCATATATTTTGCACAAAAGATAAATATTTGCTTTGTGTAAACCAAATTATTACATTAGATCTAAAATTTGTATGTCTAATGCAAAATCCATGATGTTTATATTCAAAATGATCATCATATTGTAAGAATTCCAGCTAAATAAAAAAATTATACTTTATCCGCGTATATGAGCAGATGCACCGCGTAAAATGAAATTCCGGTTCTGGCTAGGTACCGCGTAAATGTAGAATCGCGTAAAACGAAACCGCGTAAATCGGGGTATTACTGTATTTGTATTTGACAAATAAACTGTGTCGAGTTGACGTGACAGGTTAATCTTCTTACCGGGCAATCATAATTATATTACTATACAGTATTATAATAATTATTATTAATAATAATAATATTAAAATCGTTGATGTTGATATGGCTGGGACTTTATAGTAATAACTTACAAGCACCTCACCAGGCTTCACACATGACTCCGCTGCCAGGCGACCAGGCCAATACGCGCGGCAAATTTAAATTGTCTTGAGTGCGTTATTTCAAAAATAGGTGCGCGTAAATTGCTTTGGGTATTAATTGAACAATCCCGTTATTCCAAAAACGCTTAAATCAAACGTGAGTTACCTGTACAGTCAACAGCATAAGTTTGTCCCAGTGAACCTGCATGACATGAGGCAGGTGATCTGGTAACACTGGATGAAGAAGAGTTGACAGCCATGCTTTAAATGGCTAGTTGTGTAAGACCTGAGATTGACTAACAATGCATTCTAGTACAGTCATGCGCCGGTTAACGTCCAGCCGAACAACGTCCGATCGCATATACATCCGTGCCCCCCCCCCCCCCCAAAAAAAAAAACACAACACTTCCGTGACGCCTGCTGGACCACCACCCCACGACCCCCTGACGGAGACACGATGATCCTCCCCATACTGGCCAGATATTATGCGTTAAAGGAATATCCTTCCTTTCTTAGGCATTTGCCTCCAGGTGTAATGTTAACCTACATCTATTGAGGATAAAATCTTTCACCTACAAATTGACAATAACACATTTGCTGTAATCAGACATATCTAGTTGCCTCAACAATTGCAACCCCAGTTGCAATTGGGGTTGCAATTTCAAATTCTGTGTCATAACTGAGGAAAAACGAAGTCTCTGGTGCACTCTAAGATTGAGAGAAAACGGAGGAGTCAGGCATCCTGAAGTGAGAGAAAACGGACTTCTATGACGGGGCACTCAAATAAAGAGAGACATAGCTACATGTTTTGTGGGCTACCCACTGCACAGTATTGAGCGCATCCTTTTCATCACCTTGTAATAAACCTAGCCATGCCTATGTGTGTTTATGATATTTACTCGCGGAACGTCACAGCGTCCCCAAGCGACGCCGAGCCAGTCTCTGTTATGACTTCACATCATTCGTGTGTGCTGAAGTGCTTTTGCTCTAAAACTGTACTATAACCATTCAAAATGGCTTCCAAGTGCCCATCAAGTGCTACTGATGCTAGTGTAGTGAAGAGGCAATGCAAGACCATTACCCTGGCCACGAAAATTGAATGTATTAACCAGATTTGAAAAAGGGGAACGTGCTGTGGACATAGCCACTGTGCTTGTTCTAACCCCCACGACGGTGCGTACTATCCGGACCAACGCTGACAAGATTAAGGTTAGTGCTGGAAGTGGTTCTTCTTTGAGTGCAACTAAGACAACTCGTACTAGAAGCACTGTGATAGAGAAGGTGGAAAAGATGCTGGCAATGTGGATGGAGGACCAGAATCAACGCACTGCGCCTGTGAGCCTTATGGTTATCCAACATAAGACCAGATCCTTGTTTGACGACTTAAAGGCAGCAGAGGGTGAAGGATCGAAGGAAGAGACCTTTACGGCCAGCCGAGGATGGTTTCAACGATTTAAGCGTCGGTATAACTTCCACAACATAATGATGACTAGTGAATCTGCCAGTTCAGATAAGGTTGTTGCCGAGACATTCCTTCCAACAACGGAGGAGGAGCAAACAGCGGCGGAGAAACCCCAGTCAGAGGAGGAGGAGGAGGCAGCCGCAGAGTCTCAGTGACTCGCCACTCTCCTCCTCGGCTCCCACCCTCCTCCTCCTTCGCTCCACTACCTACCACACACTCGCTCTACCACCTCCACCCATTGGAGAGTACCAATACCCCTGTACAAACTTAGTACTGTAGTTTTATAAACTATTTTCTATAGAAATGGCAATGACTTTCTGCATATGTAATGTATTTCATGGGTCAAAGGGAGGCTGGGGACGTAACTCCCGTAGTTTATCTATTTCTTATGGGGAAATTTATCCACTTAACATTTTTTCCCATTATGTCGTGGTTTTAGGAATGTAACCCCGAAGTTAAGCGAGGACGCTCTGTATTAAGAAATATATGACATTGTTGCTGGATGACTCTTAACTGGGAATCCAGATGAATACTATATGATTGTTCATAATGCTGATGTCAATGAGTATTTTTGACATATTCAATATAAAAATTGTGCCCTGGTAATGAGACTTATCCTCACAGAAGACTTTCCTAATACTGTAATGAAATATGGAATTATTGAATCAACCTGGGGTGTGTATCACATGGGCCTGGCATCATAGACAGGATGAGTTAGGGCAGATACGGTAAAGTACAGTACTTTGGCCCTGGCGTTTACTTATTAATATTAATGGGGTACAGTATTTAATAAATACAAATTGTGTAAAGTACTGTAATGGATTTTAAAATTATTTGTCATTATCTTGTGTTTACAATGAGAAGGACAGACACAGGACAAACAGCCTCATGTCAGCCAAAGAAAAAAATCAGTCTCTCTCTCTCTCCTGTAGGCAATGGCTCTAAATTTACTCTGGAGAAAAAATGCAAGGTTTATTTCTGTAGCAATGATGAGTAAACACGTCTTTAATTTCTAGCAAATATTACATGAATGCTGTACTATACTGGTAGGGCCATGTAACTAAAATAACTGCCTTTATGTACCTACTAAAACAAATAACCAATTTAACATTACTTTACCTGAAGAGAAATATGAAGCCATATACTTTGCCTTCAAAAGATTTCTGGAGGTCGTATATCTCCTCAACCTGAACTCCCCGCACTCCCATGTCCTCCAGCAGCAGCGTGAACAACCCTGTAAACAGTACAGTGTATGTGTTAGCATTTCATTTCCATTCAGGTGTGGGCTGGACTGTAATTTCTTCTAGATTCCTCAATAAACTGCTACTCTTCACTCTTCCTCACATTTTCCCCTTCCTCCTAACTCTCAAACTAGATCTGTTTCTAGAACTGATATCATTACTTCTATCAACGCGGACCTGTGCAGCATCTCTGAATGGGGAGATACAAACTTGGTTAAGTTCAATAGTAACAAAACTCAATATTTACCAATTACACTTTGTAAAGTAGACGATCTCCCACCAATTACATTTCAGGACGCTATCATCCCCCCAAATTCTGAAATAAATATGTTAGGTTTGTTTGGCTAGGTCTGTTTTTCATACCCACTAAGGTTAAGTTACGTTTAATTTAGAAATAACCAATTTTTAACACATGCGAGGTGTAGTTTCGGGGTAACACCAGAAGGAGTTTGTTGATTGTCTTTATTTTTGGCTTACTTATTATTTTGACGATTTTAAGTATATTAAAAGAAACGACAACTTTCTGGTATAATTTTAAGTATTTTATTTTTTTTATTTACTCTATCCCACTTCACTATTCTCCTCCCGGCGCCATTTTTGTTGTTTATTTCCCTGAATCCCTCTTCAAGAAACGTTTCCCATAAATGATGGTGAACGCTTCCACATATTCCTCCTCACCACTGGTGATGTATATCAACCTTAATATTAAGGTAAGTTGTTGAACACATAAATTAACATAATAAAACCTGACCTAACATACCCAACCTATGGGTATGTTAGGTCAGGTTCTTTGTATTGTCGTTTCCATTTCTGTGTTTATTAACATGTTATTAGTGTGTACAAAAATGTAAACGATTTCTACAAACCCCTTCGGGTGTTAGCCCTAAACTACACCTTTACCGAAAATATAAAAACAGGCCATTTTAAGCCTGCAGAGTAATTATGATGATTTATACACTCATGGTGTGTGCATACACCTGTTGTGATACTTGAGGGTCAGATCTGTATACTCTATGTCACTCTTCAACACAACACTGTAACTTATATATACCTGGATCACTTTCGAGTTCAAGCCAGCCATCTGCAAGGTTGTTTATATCTACTGGCATGGATATTAACATGAAGGTGTGTAGTAGTGTCCACGTCCACCTCCACAACAAGTTTTGTTTACACTGCGGCGTGTTTAGATCAGGGTTGCCTGCCTAAAGATTTTAACCTGCTATCCCTTTAAACCATACATAGGACTATTACAATATCTTTGTATTTTAATTAGAAACACACACACATATACATGTATATATATATATATATATACATATATATATATATATATATATATATATATATATATATATATATATATATATATATACCTGTGGGGTACGGGTTCTTGGTTCACACTCAGGATGGATGGAGGAAGGAAACTCACAATGTGCTCTCTGTATACATGTTGTATTGGATGTGCAGTGCAGCTTGGTGCAGGGAAGGCAGCATGGTTACAAGCGTGATGTAGAGAGAGCTGGTTGGTGAGGGTGCTCAGAGGAGGACAGCTTGTGGGTCGCCATGCTCGCCGGCAGGAGCAAGGACCGCCAGGCAGGAGTAGAGGAGGAGGTGTTACTTGAAGACTGGCTGTAGGTAGAAAGAGAAAGGTAGGTCACCACGAGGTCAGGTCTTATATAGCGGAGGTAGGCGTGGCTTAATAGTTGACCTCCGTCATGTAAGGCGGCGCGGGTTGACCTAGAACACGAGGCATACACTGGGAATTCGCGGGGTCGGCTACTCAGCGACAAGCGTTTGTAGAGGAGGAATCCACTACAATACTCCCCCTTCCCTCCAGGCGGTGTAGGAGACTTGTTGTCTGCAGGGTTGCATGCCACATGTGAGGCAGAACGGCGAGGGCGTGGATGAGCCGGCCTCTAGCTGAGGTGCCGAAGTGCAGGCACCAGTCTGGTGGCCCTCCTTTGAACATTTTCAACCAACTGACAGTCCCTAGCATATCTCGGGGACCAGATGGGGTGACAGTACTCCAGATGGGGAAGCACTTCACTCCTGAAGATCGTTACGAGGGACGGACCGTCTAGATATCTGAACGACCTTCTTATAAGACCCAATAATTTATTTGCCTGATTTACCTTCTTCTCACAATGGCCCGAGAACTTCAGCTCATTGTCAACATACACACATAGGTCCTTTTCACACACAGTCTCAAATAGTGCATTTTCTTCATCCCGTTGGGACATATGATACGCCTCCTTACCGTTGGTACGCCACAGGTGCATCCTCTTACACTTCGTGACATTTAATCTCAGCAGCCATTTCTTCGACCATTCCTGGAGCCACAGAGGTCCTTCTGCAGCTCTTCACAGTCCGCTTGGTTCTTAATTTCCCGAAATAACTTGCCATCATCGGCAAACATTTGTATGGAGGAGTGTACAACGTCAGGCATGTCATTTATGAAACAAACAAACAACAGCGGGCCCAATACACTGCCCTGTGGTACCCCACTTGTTACAGGTACAGATGACGATTTCGTGCCATTAATCACCACACACTGCTTGCCGTCATGTAGAAAGTCTTCTATCCACGCTAGGACATTTCCCCGAATTCCGTACCCTTCCGGTTTGATTTTCAGCCTTTCGTGGGGTACACTGTCGAAAGCCTTGGCAAAATCTAGGTAAATATTGTCGATATTACCACCCCGTTCCAGAATATGGGTCCAAATATCCAATACCTTGAGCAATTGTGTTAAGCAAGAGCGCCCCGGCATAAAACCGTGTTGGCAATCTTTTACAAGGTTGTTTCATAGTAGATGTTCCATCGCGGCATCTCTGGTAATACTCTCAAGTACTTTACATATTATGCTGGTCAGGCTCACCGGTCTATAGTTGTTCGTGGAGTGACTATCGCCCTTCTTGAAGATAGGACTCACATAAGCCACTTTCCATTCACTGGGGACCATTTGTTCATCCAGGCATTTACAAAACAGGATCTTCAGGGGCTCTCTTAGCACTCTAGGATGCACATGTCAGGTCCGGGACTCTTATGGACCTTTAGCCTGGACAGTTTATTTCTAATACCCTCTTCTGTGAACACAATGTGGGTCAGTGCTGTGTCGAACCGTCTGTCCTCAAACGCAGGAAGGTTAGTTGCATCCTCTTTTGTGAACACTGAGGAAAAGAAGCTGTTCAATGCCTCAGCTTTATCCTGGTCAGAATCTGTGTAACTATCATCTTCAAGCCTCAGGTCTGATACTCCTACTCGCGTTTTCAATTTCGACTTTGCATAGCGATATAACGCCTTTGGGTTTGACTTGACCTCGCGTGCAACCAGCCTGTGGAACTCCTTTTCAGCCCTCCTACACTCTATCTTTGCTTGGTTTCTGGCTCTTGCATACATCCTCCTGTCTTGCTCATCGTTTGACCCAACCCACGTCTTGAATTTCTGGGTTTTCTTCTTAATTTTGTCGACCGCCGCATGGTTCATGTGTAGGGATCCCCTCGTATTCCTAGAAGCACTGGGTTTGGTCTTGGGTATATATTTTTCGATCAAATGGGCCATTTTACTAGTTATGATATTCAGCGTAGTGTCTGCGTTCCTGTGCCTTAATAAGTCAGGCCAGTTGATACCCCTCATCTCTTCCCTCATCCCATTGTAATTTCCCTTGTAATATTTGCACCTTGGCCTGGCCTTATCTTGAACTAGGTAACAGTTAAATCTGAATGACAACATTGTATGGTGACTGGTGCCAACTGGGGCAAGGTGTTCCAGTTTGGCCACCATACCCTCCTCGTTTGTTATGATGAGGTCAAGTGGCTTGGGTGTTTGCTCCCCTCTGTAATGTGTCGGGTCTCTCACATGTTGGAACAGAAAATTATCTCTCAGAGTTTCTACAAAAAGAGTAGCAGGGTTATTCAAGTCATTCGGGGTGGACTCGTTTCTCCAGTCGATGTCGCCATAGTTAAAGTCCCCCATGATAAGGAGGTGGCTAGGGTTGAGCATCGCCGCATTGTTTATTAAGGTTCTTAAGTTCCTTTGATTTAGTGGGCCACAGTTTGGGGATCTGTAGATACACCCAACGATAAGTAAGTCCCTCCCTTTAATTTAATTTTACACCACTTGGACTCTTCAAAAACATCCTCTCCCTGTACCCTCGCCTGGCTGGCTCTAAGGTCTTGCCTAGCGTAGATAACCACACCCCTCCTGCAGGATTCTTGAGTTAGGTTCGTAAATGAGTCATATCCAGCAATACTGAACTCACATTCCTCTGGGTCGATTCTCCTGTTCTTGTACAACAGTTCTACAACTCCTACAATATCTGGTTGGTGTACTCTTAGTAGTGTTTCAAACTCCTCTCTCTTATCAAGGAACGTGTCAGTATTAGTGTTGTAGTGGAATTCTCCCCTACAAACGCTGTTTGTCGCTACCTAGCCGACCCCACCTATTCCCCAGTGTATGCCTCGTGACCTAGGTCAACCAGCGCCGCCATACACCACGGAGCGGGGGTCAACTGCTAAGCCACGCCTACCCCCGCTATTTAAGACCTGACCTCGTGGTGATCTGCCTCTCTCGCTCTTTTTCTACATACAGCCACAGCCAGCTACACCTCCTCCTCTGCCTGCCTGGCTGCCCTCGCTCCTCCGCCTGCCTGGCGATCCTCTCTCCCGCTGGCGAGCATGGCGACCCACAAGCTGTCCTCCTGTGAGCATCCTCACCAACCAGCTCTCTCTACATCACGCTTGTAACCATGCTGCCTTCCCAGCACCAAGCTGCATTGTACATCCAATACAACATGTATATAGAGAGCACATCGTGAGTTTCCTTTCTCCATCCCATCCTGAGTGAACCAAACAATCTCATACCCCACAATTGGTGACTCCCGGAGATTCGCACTCACACAGGATGGAGGAGAAACTGATCACGCTCCCAGTCTTCAAGCAACATGGAAGACTGGCTTATCCACACAGAAGCAGCTCTCATCGGCTCTACAGCTACAGTTTCTACACCGCAGGTCAGACACCCTAGAGCAGCTCTGCTACTCTAAGCAGACACCAGCTCCTCTTCCTGCCCCAAGCACCACGTCCTACCGACCCCAGCACACCCGTCCTGCCTCAGAAGCCGACCCCGGCCCAGCAGTAACCCCCGCCGCCCTGACGCGGCCTCTGTTCCTGAGTGCGGACCCACACACCCCTCTTTTCTCCCTCAGGTACTCCCTGCTAATGTCCTGCACCCTGCTGCTGTCGTGGACCCATCTGCTGTCACGAGCCCTCATCCGCTGCTGCTGACACAGCCCCTGCTCCTGACCCAGGCCCACACACCCCAGCAGGCGCATCTGGCGACTCTGTACCTGCCGTGAGGGAAGCACAACATTAATTGCCTCCACACACACTTATTCTCCCTCTCTACTCCCACAGATATTGTGTATCTAGACAGTTGTCGCCAGCGACCGGCTCATCCACGCCATCGCCGTTGTCTCACATGAGGCACGCACCGCCCGTTCTGCCTCACATGTGCTATGCAACTCTGCAGACAACAAGTCTCCTACACAGCCTGGAGGGAAGGGGGTGTACTGTAGTGGAATTCTCCCCTACAAACGCTGTTTGTCGCTACCTAGCCGACCCCACCTATTCCCCAGTGTATGCCTCGTGACCTAGGTCAACCAGCGCCGCCATACACCACGGAGCGGGGGTCAACTACTAAGCCACGCCTACCCCCGCTATTTAAGACCTGACCTCGCGGTGATCTGCCTCTCGCTCTCTCGCTCTCTCTCTACCAACAGCCACAGCCAGCAACACCTCCTCCACCGCCGCTGCCCGGCGGGCCTCGCTCCTCCGCCTGCCTGGCGGTCCTCTCTCCCGCTGGCGAGCATGGCGACCCACAAGCTGTCCTCCTGTGAGCATCCTCACCAACCAGCTCTCTCTACATCACGCTTGTAACCACGCTGCCTTCCCAGCACCAAGCTGCATTTTACATTCAATACAACATGTATATAGAGAGCACATTGTGAGTTTCCTTTCTCCATCCCATCCTGAGTGTGAACCAAACAAACCACGGAACCCCACAGTGTACATGACATTCAAGCCAGAATTTGTTCTCGGTAACGTCTCTGCGGGTGGGGGGTTGAGTGGGTGGAGGTGCACCGCTGCCACCTGGCCCTGTGTCGGCACACTTGTTTCCACTAACCTCCCCCTGAGTATAACTCATGTACACCTGTCCCCGTTGATCCTCGACTCCTCCCTCTTCTGCTTCACTGTAGATGACAGATATTATGTTTATGTAATTTTTGGGCTCTCGATTCCAAGTGAAAATTTGGTTTTATTGCGACATCTTAAGTGGATATTGTAGGGGAGACTTTTATTTTGTGTGGATTGCAAAAATAGAATTGTGCTTCCCATCCAAAAAGATTTGGCCGATTTGGCCGTGAAATGGCGCGAGTTTTGGCCGTGAAGTTGTCGTACACCCGTCACCCAGGAGCCAGCAACAACACTGTCACCCTCAGCTGCTGTAACAGTTCTGTCGTGCAGTAACGACTATAAATGGAAAACCAACCAAGTTAGTAGTTTCATGCTGATTTGTCAATTTATATGGCGTTGAAGTGAAGTTGTTACGACTATATAGTGTGTTTACAGTCTTAACAACATCACTTAATCTTTTAACTTTGCTAACGTTTGTGTCAGCATTATGAGGATGTCTGTACTGATGACTGACACTATGGGTGTACAGTACAGTATGTGACTAATGTTTCCTGGGCAATATATGTCTTCTCGTTGAAAGACAGTAGTTTATTTTTGTCTTAATAATTAAAACTGCGGGTTAAAGTATATGACCAACCCGCGAGCGAGTTATTTTTATTATTATTTATTTTCTTACATTATTTTCATCAGTGAGTTGTGATATGATAATAATTTCTTGTGCAAATTTTTCGTTTCATGGATAATTAGGAGCCTAGGCCCACACTAGTTTGTCTTGCGTGTCTTGCCAGCGGTAATGAGGCAGCGCTCAAGAGAGAAGTCTCGTCTTGTGGGTTAGTCCTGTATAATTACCAAACTGCGTGCAGTTGTCTTGGGTATTATTGCATTTTCACATTCCACATTCCTACCACTAATCTATTATCTTATTCTACTAAGACGTCTAATTATAAGATACTTTTCATCTATTCATTACCGTCACAAATGTATAATAACGGAGATAGCGTATCCAAAATTTCTCTATTTTCTTCCATTAATCTTCCTCCATTATCTCCTGCCTCACCTCCAACACTGTGTCTCTCCTTCATAAATCATCGCGCGTCCCCTTACACGTCACGCGGCCAATCAAAAGCTTTTTTTTTTTGCAACCAATAAAAATTATTTTTTATATAATTTGCGGTATTTTTGTCCCAATCAAATTCGATTTTTATTTTGGGTCTCATATTTCTAAATTCATATTCAGTTCCGACCATGGAAGTCTGCGATGGGTGTCACTTAAATTATATGGAGCTGATTGCGAGTTTTTGGGAAAAACGTAGAAACTATAGCATTTTTTTGATCGCATGGTGTTCCTCAGTAAAGTGTACTAAGAGCAAGACAATGTAAATATCACAAAGACCAACATATGTGACGTTCGGTAAGAATCTCAGAATCCAACGACGAACAAGAACCAGGCCAATAAGGTAAGAAATAGGTGATTCCATCATATGGTGAGATTCAGTTAGGTTAGGTTAGGTTTGGTTTTTGTTTTTCTAGTGTTTTTTGGTGTATTTTTTATTCGCTTAGCCAATATTTTTTTCAGAAAACATCCCACAAAAAAAATCGATAAAAAAACCCGACCAATTTCCGCCAGAAATGAAGGTCATATTCGGTCTAAACACACAAATACACTAGACAAATATATCTTTACAGAGTGGGGTGCGCTTATGCCAATTTTTTTTTAAACATGATACAAGCAATTTACTGGCCAGATGGGTTTTTGCTTGTGTAAAGGTACTGTGTGTCCGGCCAGACTGTAAACTTAACTTGTAACGTGAGTGTAGGGGGGGCGTGTCCTCGTTGGTTTAACTTTCCAATTTATTAAGTGAAATGTCATATATTAAGTAATATTCCTATTAAAGTACAGTATTACTTGAGGTTCTTGAGATGCTAAAGTTTCTCAGTGATGGACAATGGGATTTATTTTCAGACCAATACATTACAGTAATTCATAAAATATTATTGATTGTGGAAGGTAAAAGATCTTACTGGACTTCATTTCTTGTTATGGAAAATATTGTAACTTAATTGACAATGAGAGAGTTGCTGCGGTTATTCACTGAAAAGTCACTTGTAGCGTAGGCTGTGTAGGAGATCTCTCACTGAGGATGGAGGTGAGAAATGAAACTCACACTGGCGTTTTCTATATACGTATATGTTATATGTACAATACAGTGTTAGGGAGATGCTGTGTGGTGAGGAGCTTGTTGAGAGGAGGTCTTGTCTGTATGAGAGCGTTGAGTAGAATGACCTTCACGGCGAGGCTGGGGATATTTATACGAGTCCGCCGGAAGTGAGCCGTAGGGTCGGCTGGTCAGCGACAAAACGGCAGTTGTAGGGGAGTGTATCCACTACACTCTCCTATATTTTATTAGTTTTTATATTCCATATTTGAATAAGGACCAATCAGTATTTGAGTTATTCCTATAAAACACTGGTCTTATCAGTGGTAAAGACTGAGGGGCACACACATTAACAAGTTACTTGAGAAAATTTATGAATAGAAGATAAATGTTTCCTAAGGTAAAATTATCGTTTTGGATGCACCTATTTGGAATTAGGTCAGAATCGTTCAAAACACATAAAAAACCATCGTAAAAACATAATTCAACCTAACCAAACCTAACCTAACCTAACCTAACCTAACCTAACATAACCTAACCAAAACTTAAAATCCTAAATTTGGCTGCATGACTGAAATTATAATAATACCCTTTCTTACTCAAACAATAAAATTTGGCAAGAAATGTTGTTAAGGTTTTACTTTCAGACAACAGAGGAATCTTAGAAATTTTATTTTTGCAATCAATCGTTTAGACAATTCTAAGACACTTTTGTTTTATGACGTTTCCTTCGCAATGGACCTAACCTAACCTCCTAACTGACATATATAAGTCATTTGTGAGGGAAACGTCACAGAAGAAAAGTGTCTTAGAATTGTCTAAACGATTGATTGCAAAGATAAAATTTCTAAGATTCTCTGCATGATCGAAACTAAAATAATAAAGAAATGTTTTTCATACATTATTTCCATGATCTCACGTTGTGAACATAATGCACGACCATGGGCGAACTTGTTCACCCCCGAATGTGATGCTGTCGGGCGGCTGTGACGTATAAAACACATTAAACCCGTTGTGCCTTACATGATTTTGTGAGGTAACACCATATTATTCAATAAACACTGTACTGTATATATACGTAGTCAGTAGGTTATTGACATGCAACTTTAAATGTCCAGGAATAATTTCTCACAGCAACACATTGATTATTTTGTTGTAAAAGATAATTATTTGCCTACTTAATGGAATATTTTCCCTTCGGTTCTTCAGTTGAGAATCACGAAGTAAAAAAAGCGTTCTTTTACGTTACTACGACCGTTATTGATTGAAAAGCACAAATCATAGCCTAATATAACCTTTGTCATGGGTTGTCATACAGTGAAGTCACAGAGTGGCTGGTGGAGAGTTGAGAGGGGCTGGGACGATACCATTTTCAGTTGATAACTTTCTCTGCTGACAAAACTTCTCAACTTGGAAGTTGCAAAAAACCATTTTTTAGTGTTTCCACACAAAAAGACTGGCCATTACATTCAGCATAAAATATTGAGCAAAATGAGACCAAATTAGCAACAGTTAAGATCTAAATATTAACCCATCAGAAAATAAACATCAAAGCGAATAACGTGTCGACGGGTGAGTCGTCAATATTAACCCCATTATCTGCCCCAAGCAAAATTTTAATGTTCTAAGTACAGTACAGTACAGTACAGTATAGTATAGTACAGTAGTATATTGTATAGTATGGTACAATATAGTAGCGTACAGTACAGTACAGTACAGTACAGTATAGTATAGTACAGTAGTATATTGTATAGTATGGTACAATATAGTAGCGTACAGTACAGTACAGTACAGTACAGCTGCTCCCCGACTTATGACGGGGGTTAGGGACCGCATCCAGGTCGTAAGTCGAAAATGCTTAAACAACACATAGAAAATCTAAAATGGGTGTCTCTTTTTCTTCTCAGCACCACAAAAACTCTCACTTTTAAGCTTGCCAGTCATTTTAAAGTGAATTACAGATGAAAATTTTGTCTGTGTACTGACTTTGGGACTCGAAAATATGTAATTTGACCAAATCTTGGTACGACTGAGGCAGGTCGTAAGTGCGGGTGGACGTAAGTCGAGTAGGTCGTAAGTCGGGGAGGAGCTGTACAGTAAAGTGGAAAAAACTTGTGCGGTAGACTGTACATATGCACTCCACGACTGACCCACGTGACAGACAGGTCCGACACGCATGAGGTGTATAGTACCTGTACTTTGTTTACACTGAGGCAGGCAGTCAGTGACCGCATCCCATGGTGGCAGGTGCGTCATATATTCCTAAATGTCGCTCATAATTCAAACTTCTATCTAATGTTATGAAATTATGAGTCATTTTGAATTAGAGGGGCAGCACCTGTAAAATATTGAGGGTTTCTTGTCAGGGGGAACCAAATCCTAGTTTTCCCATATGTTATAGTACATTGCTGTATTTGATATACGTACAGTACAAATATTCATGTGACAAACGGTGTTTCAAGAAACATAACCCGTTCATATTGTAGTGGATGCCTTTATTTTAATTTTTGGGTTTCAGTTAAGAAAGAACAATTTGGAGACTTAAGTTAACACTCACAAATTTGTGGGATATACTGTTGACTTGTCACTCACTTCATTATATGACCAGCCAATAAACGGAGGTCTCTGTGTCATGTTATACTCCTGTGCGTGCTCAGACTTTTGAAGAGGAATTTGTTAGTTGCAAGATGGCTTCTCTGTATAAATAACGGTCTCTCAGAACTGGAAACCATTCAAAATGGTTTTTTTTTAAATAACACCACTGCAATTGACACTTTTCAAGGCCTATGGAGTTGTGCAAGCTTAGGTAAAGTGTCCAAAGTGTGGTGTGCCGACTGCTATTATTGTGAAGATAAACACATTTAGTTCTTAAAGAAACAATGCACAGTTGCCAAGACAAAGATAAGGTTAGGTTACATTTGGTAATTTTTGTGTACGTTTTTACCCCAAGATGTAACTCTACTGTAATACTTCACTTTGTACAATCTAAATTTTACTTCCTTACTTGAAATTAGAAAGTCAAATTACATTAACTCGAAACATAAATTTATGACACAAATGTTTTGCTCTATATCCCTTTATAGAAATCAGTTAAGAGTTTTGTTGTTGTACTCTACTGAATCTTTATATCAATCTTAATCACTTCACTTACTGGATTAAAGCACATCCGGTAACTTATTATCCGACCCGTATCATGTGTTGACCAAGAACTTTCTCGAGTGTTGTTGCTGAATTCACCAAGAAAGATAGGAACAGTGATGACAATAAGGAGACTGAAATTCTTAGATAAATTTCAAGTCGCCAACCCTAGTCTTCCCAGATTCTGTAGACTGTCTAAAATTCCTAGAGATAATGTACCGCTTAGAGCTATACTGTACTGTAAAATGGCTCAGTGGATGGGTATCCCTTTACGAAGATAGGTTCTCTAATTCACATATAGAACACTCAAAGGATATTATAAATAACATAAAAGATATGAACTATAAATGTTAAGATACTGTACCAACTTTATTTGGGTGGTGTATTATTCCACACAAAAGTACTGTAACTGTACACGATAAGCTACAAATACTTGAATCTAAATTATATAAGTTCCAAAATTATTACCCAATCCTTGTATTGAAAATACTGTAGATGCTCTTGTTAGGTTGCGTCTTTTATCGAATACCCTTTAATGTATTTTCTCTCCTAAAGAAGAATTTTACCTACAAAAAAGTGGATGTAGCTTGGGTTCTCATGTAATCCAGTGTTGGCCACATTATGCCTGTACAGCATATGGAGTGTTTTGCGAGGACTGTACCCTTAAGCCCTCTCATGTGCTGGTTCAGGTGTGTTGTGTTGGTCATGTGTTTGTTGTTGGGGAAGATAGATGGGAGGCCTTTTGATCATTTCTGTGGTTAGTGTTCCCCAGTCACAGTCATATATACACAGGTGCTCCCTGATTTATGACGGGGTTAGGGACCCAAATCCAGGTCGTAAGTCCGACATAGATTAAATAAAAAAAAAATCTACAATGAAATACAGTACGTACAGTAAAAGTAATAAATAATGAGGAATGGATACAGTGTGACTGAGCACTTACCTTTAATGTAGTCAGCTGAATGCACATAGGCCCCCATAATTTTCTAATTATACATGGAGACTACATTAACTGGAAACGTTTCGGTAGAGAAAACGTGTGAGTCATTTGGAGAGAGAGAGAGGAAAAAAAAAAAATTATCTGTCGTAAGTCCCGACGGTCGTAAGTCGAAGCAGTCTTAAGTCGGGGTCTAGCTGTATATATATATATATATATATATACACACACACAATCAACACCTCAACCCGCCAGGATTCGAGCCCACGGCACACAAGCCTATGACTGTGACCGGGGAACGCTAACCGCTGGACCACCAGGATACTAAAAGCAGTCCTAGACTTTGTTATATTTCACACAAAGCCTGTTCAACGAGCTTATGGCGCCGTGAACCTCTAATGGGGACCACCCGTATTAGAGGTTCACGGCGCCATAAGCTCTTATCCACGTTTTCATTGTGGATTTACATGAAATATATATATATATATACAGTTGGTCCTCCTATTACGCGGTCCCGCATTCCGCGTTTCACCGTTAACGCGGTGCCTTGCCAGAACCTAACATTTTCACATTCCGCGGTCATGAACTCCATTACGCGGAGAGCGGCTGGCAAGCCGCGCCATTTTTGGATCCAAACCTCCCGCCATCCGCCATGTTGTGTAAGAGGCGCGAAAATGGTGCGCACAAGGTTGCCCAGTCATCAAAACATTACCGAGTTCTTCACCCGCCACCCACTACAGCCGGCCCAAGTCAGTGATAGTGATAATTATAGTGAGGATATGGACTTATATGAACTTTGGGGGGTTTGACAAAGAGGCCCTGCAAGCCTCTGTGGTGGATAGTGATACAATTGATACAAGTGATACAGGTGAGGGCCAATAATCTGCCCTCTGCCTCGGAACCAACCGCCCATCCCCGTGTGCCCAGCCATCTTTTCTACTAATGTAAGTGTTAAAAAACCTAATATTATTGATATTTCTTTTAATTATTAATTGTGTGTGCATGCCATCATAAAGTTAAGGTAATATTTTTACTACAACATAGTTGTGTGTCGTCAAAAAGTGGAGTTTGGGGATCGGCCCGGACTCCATTTCAGTTAATCCCATATGTTATGTTATTCACTTTACGCGTTTCTCACTTTCCGCGGTACCCTCCGGGTTACATTAACCGCGTAATATGAGGACCAACTGTGTATATATATATATATATATATATATATATATATATATATATATATATATATATATATATATATATATATATATATATATACAGTTCGTCCCCGAATTACGTACATCCGAATTACGTACAAACGGCCGATACGTACATCGTTTCTGAAGTCTTTAATTGCAAAAATATTGTCTTAAAAGGGCGAGCAATTTTTAAATTTGGCGGGCGAGCCAGCCGCACCGCGCCGCCACTATCACTGACCATGCAGACGACACGCTAGACGCACCAAAACAACAAGTGTGGTCATTGTGCATACAGTACTTCTCCTGTGAATTTCTGCCCTATTTTGTACACTTTACTCTGTGTGCAATGACTGGTGTAAAGCGTAAGAGTGGTGAAGCCAGTGGGAGGAGTAGTGTTCAAAAGCTTACCGTCCTCTGGCGCGCCGGTCCCAGAGAGGACGGCGCTGTACAGGACGTTTGTTTACTCCAGGTCTCGCGCACAGCGATGGTTATTTCGTTCATCTTTTCGTTTTATCCATGGAGTAAATTTAAAAGTAGACTTCGAGAAAACATTCAGTTAAAACACAAGGATATTAAAAGTTTGAGTCAATAGTACAATTTGTAGTATGTTTAATACAACATCTCTACAGAAATGCATAAACATGAAATTAACGCATCGGCGACTTTTGCCGGTCGGAACAACGCATCGGCTACTTTTGCCGGTCGGAACTCACGTCGAGTGAGGTGTGAGTGCAGACCGTCCTGTGGCGCGCCGGTACCTGGTAAGGTTTTGACCCCTGTTGTGGTGTCTCAGTATGATTCAGGAGAAAGCCCTAAGTCTTTTCAACGATCTAAAGAAAGATCACCCTGATGATACTGTGACATTCAATGCTAGCAATGGGTGGTTTAACCGATTCAAGGTGCGAAATAAGCTGCATAATGTTCGAGTGACTGGTGAGGCGGCGAGTGCTGATTGGAAAACAGCACAGGATTTTCCAGATAACATTATAGGGTTGGGGGATTTTCGAGTTAAGTACATTTCGAGTTAAGTACAACCTTTTGGTCCCCATTATGTACGTAACTTGGGGACTTACTGTATATATATATATATATATACATATACATATACATATACACACAGTCTGCGCGGAATATTAAATCGCGATAGGGCCGATGAACTAAGTTCTCGCCAAAATAAGACCATATGTCGTGGAGGCTGTCCTGGGATGGGAGATGTCAAAACGCTTGGTTGGCTGGCAAGTGGTGACATTTGGCAACTGAGCACACATCACGGTTTGTAGTCAGTGTTCCTCTGGCAACTGTGAGGGGCTGGTTTATTGTGTTGGTTCCCGCGCCATGTGGCCGTTTTTTGTCTAGTTTAAGGTGCATTAACCCGACATAGTGGCCATCAGAGATGTCCAGGAGGGTTACTACAAGAGACGATATTGCAGCAGTGATTGCATTGTATAAAGCGAACCATGTACTGAGAGAAATATCGGCTCAGACTGGTGTGGCATTACGAGTTGTTCAAAATCTTGTCAAACGTTTCCGTGACCTTGGAGAGGACGAGTTACCAGCCCTATTACCTAAGGTTATTTCTCGACAAGTTCGGTCCAATCCCTCACTCACAGCACGTGAAGTGAAAAAGACAAACTCCCGTCTTCTGAGTCACGTCTCGTTACGTTGTGTTCAACAAGCCCTGCACGATGACCTGGGATTTAAGAGCTTTCGTGCCTGCCGTAAACCTCTGTTGACGAAGAGACAGAAGGAAAATAGAGTGAAATTTTGCAAGAAATATGAAGTGTGGGGTTTAGAGTCATGGAAAAGTGTATTGTGGTCCGACGAGGCTACGTTTTCTGTGACTGGGAGTAGTGGTGGGAAGGTGCACCGCCCGCCACACTCAGACACACACCTCCCACAGTACACTGTAAAGACTGTTAAGCACCCTGCCTCACTTATGGTTTGGGCTTCCTTTACGTATTATGGTTTTGGTGAACTAGTAATCCTCCCTTAGAACCAGATGATGAATCAGTACAACTATCTTGAGCTGCTCAGTGATTTCTTACCTGAATCATTTGATAAAGCTAAGGCAAGCCTTTTCATGCAGGACGGTGCCCCATGCCACACTGCTAAAAGTGTCATACAGTGGCTCAAAGACTGTGAGGTACCTTTCTTTAATGACTGGCCTGGCAGTAGCCCAGATCTTAACCCAATAGAAAATTTGTGGTCCATTGTTAAGCGTCGTCTGCGCTACGCTGACACATCATCAATCCCGAAGCTAGAGGCAGCCATCAAGGATACCTGGGCTAACTTGCCACCTGACCTCTTGCAAAACCTTGCTGACAGTGTTCCTCAAAGGCTAAAAGACTGTCTGAAGCGCAGAGGAAACACTACAAAGCATTAATTGAAGTGGTAAGTGTTACTTAACTTTATTTAAATAACATAATAGTAAATATCAATATTTTTTTAGCACACTATTTCACAATCCGCGCAGACTGTATATATATATATATATATATATATATATATATATATATATATATATATATATATATATATATATATATATATATATATATATATATATATATATATATATATATATATCTTGATAAAATCACGCGGGAAAATGGAAACAACGGAGTACCTTAGCTTTCGTCTTTATTCAAGACATATATATATATATATATATATATATATTATATATATATATTATATATATATGTATATATATATATATATATATATATATATATATATATATATATATACACACAGTTGGTCCTCATATTACGCGGTTAATGTAACCCGGAGGGTACCGCGGAAAGTGAGAAACGCGTAAAGTGAATAACATAACATATGGGATTAATTGAAATGGAGTCCGGGCCGATCCCCAAACGCCACTTTTTGACGACACACAACTATGTTGTAGCAAAAATATTATCTTAACTTTATGATGGCATGCACACACAATTAATAATTAAGAGAAATATCAATAATATTAGGTTTTTTAACACTTACGGGGATGGGCGGTTGGTTCCGAGGCAGAGGGCAGATTATTGGCCCTCACCTGTATCACTTGTATCACTATCCACCACAGAGGCTTGCAGGGCCTCTTTGTCAAACTCCCCAAAGTTCATATAAGTCCATATCCTCACTATAATTATCACTATCACTGACTTGGGCCGGCTGTAGTGGGTGGCGGGTGAAGAACTGTTCATGTTTTGATGACTGGGCGACCTTGTGCTCACCATTTTCGCGCCTCTTACACAACATGGCGGATGGCGGGAGGTTTGGATCCAAAAATGGCGTGTCTTGCCAGCCGCTCTCCGCGTAATGGGGTTCACGACCGCAGAATGTGAAAATGTTAGGTTCTGGCAAGGCACCGCGTTAACGGTGAAACGCGGATTGTGGGACCGCGTAATAGGAGGACCAACTGTATATATATATATATATACATATACAGTTGTACCCCACTTAACGCGGTCAATAGAACCCAGAGGGTCCCGCGTTAAGTGAACAACAGAACATATGGGATTAATTCCAATAAAAACCAGCCCGACCCCCAAACTCCACTTTTTGAAGACACATAACTATGTTGTAGTAAAAATAACATCTTAATTTTATGATGGTACATGCACACAATTAATACTTAAGAGAAATAGAGAAATACAGTCGCCAAGTTAATGTCCATTCAAATAATGGACTCAACTCCCTCCCCCTCTTCTCACACTACACTGCTGGCTCTTCCCTCTCTTGAGAAATTTTTGGGGGAAAACCACTAAATTTTAATAAATAATACCTCAAACTAAAGTTAGGATAATACAATTGACATTGCTGGATTCCTTGTAAGACCAGGAATATTTTGA